>JAVSCE010018195.1:0-343187 GCA_032199065.1 Smutsia gigantea | reverse complement strand
AATGTTGGGGGGGCACGCGGAGGGCAGTACAACTCAGAGAAGACAAGTAGTGATTCTATAGCATCTCACTACGCTGATGGACAGTGACTGTAATGGGGTTGGTGGGGGGGACCTGATGAAGGGGTAGTTTAATAATTGTAATATTGCACATGTAATTGTAAATAAATGATAATAAAGTAAATTAAATTAAAAAAAAAAATAAAATAATAAAGTGAGTCTCTTGAAGGCAAAAAAAAAAAAAAAGAAGCGCTCCAAAATCCAAAATACAGGGAACAGAATCCCAGAATTAGAAAGCTAAATCAGTCTATTTGGGGGGTGGACCGTGCAACAGAGAAGGGCCAGGCAATCCCATACAGGGAACTCAGACACTCGGAAGGGGCTCAGATTTACTGGAGAGTTTCAGTCATGTTACAGAGATAAACCTTTCCTACAGAAATTTTCCCAGCCTGGCATGTTAATCTCTAAAACATTAAGACTAAAAAGAGTTATTAAACAACACATATCATGCTTGTCTTTATATAAGCATAAGAATAAAACCATTCCTGACTCAGGATGGAGCCAAAAAAAAAAAAAAGACAACCCTTGAGAAATATTGGGAGAATAGAAATATGGGTGCCCAGGAAGTGTTATACAATGAAAAGGAGTCACTGGTCAACAGTGACATCACCCCTTGTCAATACAGCATTGCCCTTTCTTTCAACTTCATCTCAGCCTCTATCCATTTAATTCTCAAATAATCACTGAACACATGTTCTGAGATGCCCTCACATTTTCCTATAAACTGCCATTTTGCTTATTAGACTTGGTTTGCTGTTACTTGCAGCTGAAGAACTTGGACACAATTTCAATGTCCAAAAACAAAAAACCCTCATCTTCATTTTTTAATCTTTCCCATTGCAGCAAAATGCCTATAAACATATGCCCCTCCATTTGAAGAAATAAATTTCTTCCAATTATGTTTTTGCACTCACACATCTGCGTGGCATTTCACAGTTCACAAGCATTTTCATAGCTTCACTAATTGGGGGGATCCTTATATACTTGCAAGGTTAAAAATAAGGATTATTAATATAGTTATCCTACTTTTATAGATAAGAAATAGAAGGTCTAACAGATTAATTAGTTCATCTCAGGATCTCATAGCTCACATGAGGCACAACCACATTTAGAGTCAGGTGGCTCTGAGTCTACTGCGACTGTCCTAGCCTTACCACCCATCTTGAGAACCTCTTATTTTGGTGCCTAAACTCTGATTTTCCCCCCAACACCGTGTGTCTAGGAGTCCAAAGATCTGGACTCCAGCCCATGTCCTCTCATGGGCCTGTGGGGTAACCTTGAGCAAATTACTTAGCTGCTCTGAATCAGATTCTGCATCTGCATAAAAGTTCCCCAAAACAGGTGTTTGTGTAGCCTGAATGTAAGTGCGCAAGAACGTATGTTACACAATGAAGTAATCCAAAAATGGAAGCCACTGAGGTCATTCATTGATCACCATCCCCCTTTTGGGTCAAGTGGACACTTTTATAACCACTGCTGACATGTCAGTGTTCTGTGTTTTCCCTCAACAGTTCAAAGAGAAAGATGCTAATACTCCTGATGTGCCTGAAGTAAGTCTTAACCTAATTCTCTAGCACAGAGGTGCCCTGACTATACTCTCAAGAGCATCTTTCTCCCTAGGCAGGACTGACACTTCAACATCTGGAGTTAACAGGTTTGAGGCATGGGACGATACCATCCTGAAAATGTTAATAAGGGCAGGTTAATCCACTGAATTACTGTCAGCTAATCTTCATTAGATTACCACATCAACCGATTCAAAAAACCCTCTAAGAGAATGGGACACAGGGTACAACAGCTTTGATGGAAACAAGGTAAAAAGAACACTGTCTTCGCGTTCTTCTCCCTGAGCAAGGACAGAATTCCTCCTGGCGACCATGAGGGCCCAGAAAGCCTTCTAGGGCATAAAAGAAGAAAAGTGAAGATAAAAAAGGAAACAGGTCCCTGATCCAAGATGGTATGCCAGGAGGAACACTGGACCATTGATTAGACCCACTTGCCTCCTAAATCCTGCCAGTCATGAAGTACCAGTGTGGATATAGGTGAGGTTCTTATGTCCTCGTGCCCCGCCTGCATCTCAAGGCTTTTGCAGGGACTCAATGAGCTAATGGAAGAGGAAAAGCTTTGAAAGGCCTTGAGGTTGATTGGCTACAGGAGGCAGGGAGCAGAGGGTCACTGGATGACTCCCCATCTCTGGCTTGAGAAACGGGAGACAAGGCAAGACACAGTGGAAGAAAAGCACACGTGAGGGGAAAGCATTCGGTGTGGGGTGCACTGAACTCCCTGTGCTAGAGAGGCATCCAAATGGACACGTGCGGCAGGCCCTCAGACACACGGAACCGGGGAGCCAGATGTTCTCAGGAACTGGACTAATAATCAGATATTTCATCTCTCTCTCAGCTGGAGTTGTTCTGACTCTGACAGCTGGTCCTCCAGGTACTCTATCTATTATCACCAATCCTCCAGGGCCTGAGACCCCTTCACGGGATCCTCTCTCATTCCCTTCCACATAAATCAGCAGAAGAACCATTCTCAGTCCCGGGTGATAAATGAAGCCCTTCCCCAAAGAGTTTGGCCCAAGCCCAAAGCAGCAGCTTGCCTGCCGATTTATTGTCCATTTAAATCATTCTTGCCTCTTATGACAAAATGTTAATGACAAAATATAGGTGATCTTCCAAGAGAGGGAAAAGCTATATTTTTGCAACTGGAAATTAGAAATGTATTATTAACAATGAACATTAATTATATATTTTAATGTTCACACGGGAGAGGTAACAGGAACATAATTTGCAGAGCGGCGCAGGGTGGGGGCGGGGCCCCTGGACCCTACCGAGATCATTTTACTAAGCGCGGATCTTATTTCCTGTACCCATGAATATTTCATTTGGAATATTTACTTCATCCTATTACTCAGCCATTGCTTTTCAGCTAAGCCACAGTTTTAGACAAGTCTTCTCTCTTTCCTGATCTTGAGAGAATGACACTTATCCAGGTATGATGTATGTTTGAGAAAAGAGTATCCTGAAAATCAAATTAAAGTTTACTCACTGCCCAGGAAAACCTGTATTAGCAGTGGAGCCCCATGACCACTTAAGGCCATGGACAGCTCTAAGGTACAAGGATAGGAGGTGTTTTTGGTGTTGGTATCACCTACCCCAGAAAGCCTTTCCAGTAACCTAATTTCCAGGTCCAAGTCTGCCTATATTCTCCCACAGTGCCCTGTCGTGCCTCACCAGAGTCCCTCCTAAGATGTCCTAATTGCCTGTGAATAAGTCACACATCTTCCCCTCCAAATGTATCTACATTCTGAATGGAAGGCCAAGCACAGACTTCCAGAAGCTACACAGCTCATCAGAACTGTACATTTTAACAAATATGCAGATATGTAAACACACACGATTTATACCCCTGCAAATATGAGGAACTCCATGGGGGTGGATGTGCTTGCCTTCCGTACAGTTGCATCCCTAGCATGCACACAAGACCATTCCTGCTCTTTCAATGGACTGTATTCAAGGAAATCTCTTTCACTTACAGAACATAATAGCATTCCATCCCCACAACTTCACAACAAGACCCTCTTCATTATATACACTTTTGATAGAAGTAAACTGGCCTTCAGACAGGCTAAGAAATTAGCCTTCAAGGGCACATGCTGGTACATGTTAGAACTGGGTTTAAACTGAGGACTGATTCCAAAGCTTATGTATTTAACCACTGTATATAGTGCTAGTCAAATGTTTCCATCATTGGGTGAACTTGGGAAAGATAATGATACTCCTAATTGTTAAAGACAGTGACAAGTACCATTTATAAGAGCTTTGCATACATTGCCTCATCTTGTTCTAACAATCACATAAAGTAGGTATGGTTATCTTCTCTACTTTATTGAAGAGAAACATGAGGCACAGAGAGGCTAAGCAACTTGTCTAGGCACACACAGATTATAAGTGTGAAAGCAGAAACAGAACTCACATCCTCCTGACTCCAAAGCAGTGCCTTTTCACCTTGGCATGAAAACAGCAGTCTCAAAGACTTAGGTTGATCTTCTGACCAACTGCCCAGAGAACAGCTAACTATCCTGCCCTGCACTTCCTAAACTCTCTCATTCCTACTTGTATTATATACTGCAAGCTCAAACGGCCCAGCCCTGGGCTGCAGCTCTCCGCCGCAAGACCCTTCTAGGCTATGGATCCAGAGAAGTCAATTCTCCAGTCCAAAAAAAATCCCTGACTTGGAAATCCAGTTTTGTTTGAGTAAAGAACTCTACTGGAAAAGGGTCTATCAGAGATTTCACTCTAGCTACCTTTTGGGACATGTTAAGTGACAAGCTCTCTAGTGAATGCCAAAGGTCACCAGTGTGGCTTTTGTGATGAGTACAAATGATAGAAGTATAAATGAAACCTTAAACAAATGACATGATGTGTGTGCAAATAAAAATATGCAAAACTCCCTAATTAGAGTATAAAGCTTAAGAGAGCATTTAGGTTTCATGAAGCACTTTTAATGACAGGAATATTCTCATGCAAGCATGTTAAGGAGAAAAAGTGTAGGTGTGAAACTGTACATAGTGTATGATCATAATTACATAAATTATCTAAAAGACGTGGGTGTAGAGAACCTGAAGAAAAACATGCCGAAATGCTAACGCTGACTGAAGATAGGTGGCATTATGGAGACTTTTAATGTCATTTTTAGTTGAAAACTTTGTTGAATTTTCCAAATTCTCCTCAAAGAAAATATTTGCCTTTGTCATAGAAGGAAATAAACATTCCAGTAACTACAGTCTGTTAGGTTATAATATTAAATTTTACCTGGAGAGCTAATGTAGATTTGATAGTGAACTTGAAAGGAGAATAAAGCTTTTAGATTTTGCTCCTATGTCCATTTACCATGAGAGAGCATTTTGTTTGCATACTTTCTTTGTTCCTTCCCTTCGGAGATAATGGAGTTCAAATGCCTGCGTTAAACAAACATATCCAAAGGCCTGGGAACCTATTCCAGCCCTCCTCCCAACCCCAGGAGAGGGCAGAGGAAGAGCATCTACTTTCCTGTCTGATACACAGGGCTGGGCATAGATGACACCTCTCTGGACAAAGGATAATACTGCAATCACTCCTCATCATGTTGCTGCTACCATCATACTATTGTTCACAGGAGTAGTCACTACAGTGTGCTAGGGGAGGAAGAAGATGAGGAGATATGGGAAATTACTGTAATTTAAGCTCATAATATTTTTATGAAAGCCTTTCCTTTAGAATCAAACCCTCTCCCCTACCTCCCCATCCAGACATGCTGGATATGGGATATGCCATGTGGCCAGTAAAATTTCCTAAGTTTCTTCAGGGCAGAGGTATGTCTTAATTTACATGTCCCCAGGATTTGGGAAGCTATAACTTCAATGAAAAATAAATAGCTCCCAGTGATGGCAACAAGGTTCATGTAATTTTCCCTTGGCACTTTTTATCTGAAAATAGCAACCAGGGAAAGTGTACTTCTCTCAAGCCTGTGGTGAACTTTGTACCAATTTTCTGAGCAACGAGTCTTTGAGAGCCACTCTTAATTGTATACTACTGAAAAGTTGATTTAAAAAAATCAGGAAGATATGTATGAGGACTGTCAGTCCATTTTCTGATGACCCAGATTCCCTTCTTCAAGGCCAAAGCCATAACATGAAGATGAAAATATATGTTCACAGTGGTCCTTACCAATGCCTATTAAGCCAGGGATAAGTCAAGAAGCAGAAAAGATAGTATATTTTCATTCAGTCTCTCTTAAAATAATGATGCATGCAACTTCATGTCATTACTTTTTAATGATCTTAGCCTAGTTAATAGCACAGTAATATTCCAAAAAGGAGCAGGGAATTATGTCCACATTTAATTTTCATTGCAAAAGTGAAAGGAGCTTTCTCTATTTTTTTTTTCTGCCAGAGAAGCTGTCTGCTGCCTATGACTGCATTAGCTCTGCTACATTACAGCTGAACTAATGGATCAAAACCAAGTGATTAGCTTCCTACTCTTTTGAGCATTTCCAAGTACTGAGTGACTGGCTCCAGAAACTTGGGCATGGGTTTTCAATGTCTACATGAAGTTTGCATGATTTTCCATCAAGCCAGGGCCACTTGACCTTCCAACAGACTTGACTTGGGATTCATTATATGTGTTTCTTTGGGTGTCTGGGTGGCACAGAATAATTAGGAAAGAGGGCTTCTGGGAAGTAGAATAGAGACCATACATCTACTCTTAGCTTTTCAGGCTTGGTCAAAGCCCAAATGCTCAAAAGAAGTCTCATGCAGGGACTGACCATTCAGCCATTTATTCATTTATCCATTCATTCATTCATCCATTCATTTGTCAGATTTTGTGTGTCATGCAATGTCCTGAGCCTTTGGCATACTGGATTGAACACCACGGAGATGGCTCCCTGTGTTGGAGCTCACAGCAGCAATATTTTGAGTATGGGATTCCCTCAATAAAAGATGCTCTTGATTGTAACAAGTACAGTGGATTTAATGGGACCTTTTATTTCTGGGGGAGGGAGAAGAATAAAAAGTAGATCAATTTAAACATTGACATAGATTGTAAGATTCATCCCAGATAATATTAAAAAGTGGGAAAAAATAAAAGTCTATCTTTGAACCACAATGAAATGTCTTTCTACACCCAACAGGATGGCTAAGTTAAAAAGACTGACACCACCATGTAATGGCAAGGATGTAGGGCAGCTGTAACTCTCACACATTGTTGGTGGGGAGGTAAAATGGGTCAAACACTTTGTAAAAATTTCTGACAGTTCCTTTTAAAACTAAACATCTAACTATACCATGTCCGAGCAGTTCCCCCTCCTAGGTAGCTGTCCAAGAGGGATGAAAGCATACGTGCACAAAAGACGTGTACAATAACGGCAGCAGCAACTCTGTTCATAACAGGCAAAAGCTGGCACAGTCGTTCATCAACAGGGAATCAATGAACAAACGGTAGTATCTTCAGTCAGTGGAGTAGCACTTATTAAGCAGAAGAAACAAATTACTGATACATGCTACAGTACCGGTGACTCTTACAGACGTCATGCTAGGTGAAATAAGTCAAATGCAAATTAACAGATGTTATATGATTCCATTTATATGACACTAGAACAGGCAAAGCTAAGCTATGGTAGGAAAAAAAAAAACCCACAACAGTTACTTCCTCTGAAGGAGAAGGGAATGGGGGTTGACAGGGAAGAGATTCTAGGAAACTTTCTGGGGTGACAGTAACGTCCAATGTCTTGATAGGTACTTGGGTTACACAGGTGTATTCATTTGTCAAAACTTATTTAATGCTACACCTGATAGTTGTGCATTTCATTATATGTCAATTTTACAAGAAAAAAAACTATAAACAAATTTTGAACTTAATGATGTGCATGCTGATGTTTGCAGCTTACTTTGAAATACATCAAACATATAAGGCAGGTGAGTGGATGGATGGATGGATGGATGGATGGATGGAAGGAAGGAGGGAGGGAAGGAAGGAGAAAAGGAAGAAAGGAAAGGAGGGAGGAAGACTGGATAAAAAGATGATAGATGAATGGGTATGTGATAAAGCAAGCAGAATAAAATATAATTCTAGAAACTAAGTGCTTGGTACATGGGTGGTCACCATAAAATTCAACCTTTCTGTAAGTTGAATTGTTGTAAGAAAGGATTAGGAAAATATATCTTTGAATCAAGTAACTATGGTCGGTGAGAAGTATCAGCAGCATCTCTCCATCTCCCCACTTAAGCCCTTTTCAAACTCTGTTTCTCACTTTATCTCCAATGTAAAGAACCCAGAAACCCTATATGATGCCTTCTGAAAGCTCAAGTTCCTTCCCTGCATCCCATGCCATTAAATAAACCAAAAAATATATATCAATACATGTGAACTTGTTAAGGCTCTAAAATTGGTAGATATATATGACCCTGACATTGTGATATTTATATTTCAATCCAGTAATTCACTTAACATTCATTAAGTATCTTCCAAATTCCCTCATTATCTCATCTATTTCCTCATATTTAAACATAGTAACTACCATGTTTTATACAACTACATAGTAGCTGTGTGCCAGCTACTGTGCTAAGTGTTTTAATAAATTGTTATTATTGTAAACAACCTTGTGACTTAGGAGTTACTATCTCTGATTTACAGATGAGGAAAGGAAGGTTAAGCAGTTTTGGAAATTTTCTTAAGGTTACACAGCTATTATGCTGCAAAGCCAGCATTCAAAACCTGTTGTGTGTGATTTTGAAGTCCATGCAGTTTAACATGCAATAAAAGATTATCTTTAAGATTCTTTTCTGTTCTAGAACCTCTGATCCTAGAGAACAACAACAAAAAAATATGTTTGATTATACTTGTTAAGTTTGAAGGTCTTATTGAAATTCTGAATAAATAAACTGAAATCCCCCAACCTATTTAAAGCATTACCTCCATCAACTCCTACAGGCTGGTTTGTTCCCTGTTCCCCAAACACACCTTGTTTTAAGCATAACACAATGCAAAAAAAGACAATTAGGGGTAGATCTGGAAAAAAAAATACCAGCTACCATTAGGAACCTGAGATCAACTGATTGCTACAGTTGGGAGTTGAATTGGTTGTTTCCTGGAAGCCACAGTGAAGGGGGAATCATCACGTATTTCATAGCACTTGCTTTCAGATGAAAGATAGCAGGCAAATATATCTTCAGGGGTGATATTTTCTTTTTCCTGGACAACTTGGTAGGAATCTACCATATCCTTATTCAAGGAATGTTAAAAGTAAATAGTATCTTTGCCTTTTTTTTTTAACAGAAAGATAAGAAAACATTGTTCAGATGGACAAACCTTTGGGAATACTCCTTTAAGCACTATAAATTTAAATAGGAACACTGTGAAGCCTTTACTGAGGCTGGGAATTAGGTTCACATACTTACTTTCATGAGAATCTCATACAATATTGATCTAGAACTTGGACTCAAGATAAATGACTAAGTTAACTGGTCTTCAGTTGGTACTGGGCTGCAGTTGATTTGATTCATGACTGGTTTCTCTAACAGAAATTCATGGGATAGAGACTCAGAGTTTGGGGTTATAATGCACACATTTCTCATTCGGCCATTAAATGTTGCAAGTGTTTCTTATCTAGATGATTAATTAAATTGTAACAATATCCCTTTATATATACAGCCCTATGTGGTTCTTCAAAGGCCTTCAACTTCCCTTTCAATCTCCCTCTCAACTCGTCTCATCTTTGTTTGACAGACTAGCAGGTATTATTTTCACTTTACAGATAAGAAAACAAAAGGAAAGACATTTGAAAAAAAATTACACTTGATTGTTGGGGCACCCAGAACTTGACCTTGCCCTCTCTCTCTGAAGAGTATAGTAATTATAATTGCAATAACGATAGTTATTGTAATAGTAGCAGTAGCAATAGTAACAGCAATGCTAACATGATAGCTTTTAGCAAGATGCTATGTATCCATTCCCCAGCTCAGCTGCTCCCTCTCCTGGACAATTCAAGAAACCAGCGCCTGTCTCACGTCTGCTGCCATTTTGACAGCTCTTCACCGCCACCCACGGCAAACATGGCAGCGCTCGCTCAATGGAACAGAGAGGCTTTGACCTGAACTGATGAAATGTTCAGATTCCCTAAAACCTTCCAGAGGCTGGTTGCAGTGGGAGACTCCCAAAGGAGAATCTGACCCTATCATTCTTGACCAAGTCCTGAGATCGGATTTATCTAGACTTTTCTATTATCTGACATCAGCTCCATCCCTCCCAATTCAAGATGCACAGAGTGTGCGGTTACCAAATGGCTGAGGGGACAGCCAACCTTTATTTCCCCTCTTCCTATGCCTTATAACTGAAAGAAGTTTGGAGGGTTGTCAGAATAAGGTAAAAGGCGTACATCCCACCTTAGGGGCCACAAGCTGCAGGAGTGCATGTTCTCACCCACAAGGAAATGAAAACTGACTCCTGGCAGCTCTGGCACCCAGCACACACTGCCACAGCCAGGCTCTGTAATTCAGCTTAAGGGACACCCCACTGGCTATAAACTAATCAAAAATATAAAGACCTTGGATGTACTTACAAAAAAAAATGCAAAGACATGTCTTTTGTTGAATGGCACACAATTCCACAGACTTCTATATTTTCACATATGAATGAAGGCTTATTAAGGAACACAGACACTGGTATATTCAGGACCTAAGATCCCTGCATTCCTAGAGTTTTCTGATGACTCTGATTCAATGTTTTTGAAAGAGTAATTAGATTATGCACAATCCCTCTTGCAGCTACTTACACGCAGAAGGTATTTGTTAAGGTGTTAAATGGCACATGAAAAATCATATGAGTTGTCATATGAGAAAAAATTTATTGAAACTGACTACTAGAATTTCTGCCTCGGCCACTATCCCATGACCTGTTTTATCCTAAGCTCTATTTTCTCATGGTCACCAACTCACCTTCTTAATTACATAAGGAAAAATAAGGCACTTCCAGTGATGCTGGCGTCCAGCTCTCTTGACCACCTGCATGCAGAAGGTAGAAGTTACTAGTGAAGGTGTGGGGTGGTGGTGGGAGGGGATCTTAACAGCCTGGAGGAAGTAGAGTCTCCAGAAGGGGAGTCTATGGCATAGTTACCAACCCAAGGGCCACTCATAAGTGAGATGATTTATATAAAGCACCTAGCACATAATAAATGCTCAATAAACATTAGACCCTTTCACTCCCCCTTCCTGAAGAACACAATCCATTTTCTACCTGCTGATTAATTAGTGAGAGGGCTGCATATCTGAGTGATGTGCCATACAGAGCGTGGACAGTTGATTCATCATGAATAATGTAATGTCACAATCTAGACTATTTATATTCAGATGAATTGTACATAATATGCCACACATGCTGAAGAGGAACATTAATATTTAGCATTGCAGGCTAAGCCAGGATGATTAATTTGGCTTTAACTTTGTATCTTCTTTGCAGAATATTAAAGCTCCTCTCCTTTTAAAGGGACATTATAAGAAATATTTTCTAAAATGTAGATGGGACTTGCTTATATGCTGCTAAACACAGTTGAGCAGGATGTTTCAAGAGCCTTAAAAATCTCTGTAGCTTTTACCCAGATATTTTATTTTATTTTATTTTATTTTTAATATAATTTATTTTATTATCATTAATCTATAATTACATGTGCAATATTATGGTTATTAAACTACCCCTTCATCAGGTCCCCCCCACCAACCCCATTACAGTCACTGTCCATCAGCGTAGTGAGATGCTATAGAATCACTACTTGTCTTCTCTGAGTTGTACTGCCCTCCCCGTGCCCCCCCAACATTACATCTGCTAATCGTAATGCCCCTTTTTCCCTCTTATCCCTCCCTTCCCGCCCATTTTCCCCAGTCCCTTTCCCTTTGGTAACTATTAGTCCGTTCTTGGGTTCTGTGAGTCTGCTGCTGTTTTGTTCCTTCAGTTTTTTTCTTTGTTCTTATACTCCACGTATGAGTGAAATCATTTGATACTTGTCTTTTTCGGCTTGGCTTATTTCACTGAGCATAATACACTCTAGCTCCATCCATGTTGCTGCAAATTTTACCCAGATATTTTAGTTCTAAGACTTTATCCTGAGGAAACGTTCCAGAGAACAGGGGGGAAACTCTGTATGCACAAATATATGACAGGTGATTTGTTCAGCAAATTTATTCATTACATGGAACATTATGTAGTCATTAAAAATTACTTACACAAGACATTATCAACAACACAGAAATATACTTCTGTCATAGATGTAAGGAAAAATAATTAGGATAGACTAAGGGATGAAGAAAAGAACGAAAATGTTTGTAATGACTGTTTTGAAATAGCCTGATAATTCTTCCTCCTACTTTTTCAAATTTTTATAGGTACATTTCTCCAATGGCTTTTTTAATGGAAAAGGTTCTTTTAGAAATAAAGAAAATATCACTGACTCGAAGCTCCATGAGGCCAGAGTCCTTGTTTCTCTTTCATATTGTGACTCCTAGGCTTAGTGTAGGACCTACCACATATAAAGATGTGTAATCATTTTCATCAATTTTTTGTGCAGTAATAATTTCTGCTATACATTTTTTTTATGTTGGTGAACTCCTGAAGCCAGGTAAATGAATGATGAGGAGGAAGGGGATGAAGTCACCAACCAGCATTTACCAAACACCTTTTACGTGCTGTCCTGCAGTAGGCACTTACTATTTCATTTCTAATCTTTGCAATACCCTTGTAAGTAAATGTCATTATCTGCATATTTCAGAAGGGTAAACTGAGCCACATGGGGAAAGCTAAGGAATTTGTCCAAGTCCCATAGCTGGCAAGAGTGAATAAAACCCAGCTGTGTGACTCATGGTTTCCCTCTTTTTGCTAGGATTCACCCAGCCATCTGGACTGTTCCAGTGAATTCCAAAAGCAGAAGCTCTCTTGACACAAAGACAACAGACCTAACATTTCAATTTCCCATCACAGATGTGCTTGAGTGATTACTACTCCTCTTAGTTTAGTGCACATGAAAAGGGTCTGTGTATTTAAATCAGTCATTTAATGACCCAAGATACCTTTCTCTCACTCATCTTCCTCTCCAAATCCATTCAGATTCCCTCACTGAAGTCCCCAGAGCTGGCCTTCTTGAGTCCCTCGGTCCCCTGGCAAGGCCAGAGTGGACAGCTGTGTACTTGGTACACCATAAAGGCGGACACTGATGTTGACTGCCGAAGCACGCAGTGATGGGCTCTGATGGGCCTTGGGTTTGTGGAATTGGCAGGTCCAGATGGTGTTTACCTTCAAGGAGCCTTCTTCACTCTTTCTTCACATACTTGCTGACTGCTTGCTATGCACAGCATAGTGCTAAGTGCTAGAGTTTTAAGGAGGACCCAAACGTATGAGTCCATGTGGAGCTCATGTCCCACTGTGGGAGGCAG
The DNA here is from genome assembly GCA_032199065.1 of Smutsia gigantea. Classification (NCBI taxonomy): domain Eukaryota; kingdom Metazoa; phylum Chordata; class Mammalia; order Pholidota; family Manidae; genus Smutsia; species Smutsia gigantea. The sequence goes on along the minus strand of JAVSCE010018195.1, from coordinate 330,172 downwards.
TCACGAACAGTTAGAATACCACAGGCAGAAGTGTATAAACTTAGAGACATGCTTGGAGGTTATAACAGGGCCATTCCTCCCTAGTCTGGAGGCCACTAAGGAAGTACCAACTGTCTGAAATATGAAGGATGAGTGGAGATTAATTTAATTCAAGAGGGCAGAAGGGAACAAACATGCGATTGGAGGAAACAGAACCTTTGCAAAATAAAAATGGTTAGAATTTCCCAGACCTCATGAGAGAAGAGACCAGAAGAACATGGGAACCTGATGCAGGACCCTACTATGAGCCATGCTAAGGATGTTTGCGTTTACTGCCAGAGCAGTGGGAAGTCATTCGAGTCCTATAAGCAGGCTTAAATTATGTTTTTTGAAAATCCCTCAATGAACTGGGAAGGGACAACAGTGGACACAAGCTCCTCCTTTTTTCCCTGGCACAAAGTAGCATCTCAGTCCATCACACACACTTTGGGGTCTGCCTCCGTCATGAGTCTATTCTGTACCTGTAAGACCATCTTAGGTGCTCCTCATATGTATGCCCTGTAGCATGCCGCATTTCCCCATCTTAGTACAGGTCAAACACACCGGAATTTCCTGTTTACTATTCTGTAACATCACCAGCCTGTAAGCTTTATGAAGGCAAGGATCACATTTATCCTGTCTACACATATCCCATGTCACCAACAAAGCTGGCCCACAGTAGGCAGTGAATAAACATTTACAAAGTAGCTAACATTTCATTGACTGTGAACAACATACCCGGGGTCCTTCTAATCCCTTCATAGGTGTTGATCCATCCAATTCTCCTGAATCCCTATGCAGCAGATTTTACTATTAACCTAGTTGTGACAGATGAGTAAACCAAGTCCACCTGGGTAGCATGCCCAGGATTGTGCGACACCACTGAGTTTCATAGTCTACATCCTCAACTACAACATATAATGAATGGTTTCTATAAAGAGTGGAATTCTGATCTGTAGTTGCCAGGATTTAATTATCTTTGTTAATGAGTTAAAGCAGTGGCCTGCATCACCCCAAACAGTGAGTAACTGCAAAATAATCCCTGGTGGACTTGGTGATACATATGGGTTTTCTTCAGTAGATTGACCTTCGTAAATTACCACTTACAATAGCCAATGACAAAACCAATTCCTGTTCCCTAAGTAGCAATCAAACTAATGGACAGGAAGTAACTAAGAACTAAACTGGCTAAGCCAAAAAAAAAAGCACTCAATCAACAAATTTAATTAGCACTTGGTCTTCAGGTTCCCACCTTCTTCCTCAGCTCTCCATCACTGCCGCATTTCTTGAAAGCATATCCCAGACCCACCATCTCTACTTCCTTACCTACAATTCACTCATCCTGAAATCACGTTTTTGTTCCCACAACTCCACAGAAATCCAGTCTACAGAAAGCCACCAGTGACAACTATACTGTCATGTCCAACAGCTTCCAGCCATCTCCGCGGTTGTCCATGGCATTTGAACCTGGGCAACATGATCTTGAAATTCCTCTCCTAAGCACCTTGGACACTGCTGCCTGCCCAGAGCTCAAGAAGGATGGATCTGAAGAACTACACTTTACCTCTCTTCTCTCTATGGGAAAATCACATGTTTTCCCTCTGCCCTGACTTCTAACCCATTGTGTTAGGAGATTAATATGCATGAGATTAATGAGTCTTAGCAGTGATATTCTCTTTTTGCCTCTCCTAATCTTAGAGGGCAATGCAAAGAATTTTGATAAGACAGACAGTAAGTACTTCAAATCAATTGCCAAATATATGAATAAACCAAATCTCCACACAGGGTGTGCCATGCTGAATGCTGAGAGCTGCAGTCAGTGTCAGTGGGATTGAACTGAACCAAGGAAATTAATTTTGTTTTGTTTCATTTTTCTTTCTAGCAAGGAATTCATTTAAGGACATGAGAGATTCAGAGTTTCAGAGATGAGAAGACCCAGTGGTCATATAGACTAGGAGATTCTTACAACATTTAAATATTGTGGGGAGGTGCAAAGAGCTGGTATCACCAGCTGATATCCTTTGATATCAGATACTTAGACTAAAACTCCACTTCTGCAAACTACTAGTTATGTAAATTTCTGCATTCACATTTAACTCTCTGAGACTCCAAGTCCTTACATGACAAGGAGGATGATAGTAGAAGGGACAGTGAAGAACAAACAGAGTAATACATGAACCAAGGTCTCAGCATGTAGGAAGTGTTTGATAAGGAAGTGCTTGTTTTCTCTCCTCACCGTATAGACTCAAAGGGTTTGGAGGCTGCCATATTCCCGGTATCAGAAACACTACTCGCAGCTCACTCCTGGCCATGAGCTTCCCCACACCTCCCAGCCCCTTGAAGTCGGGCAGGGCCATGCGACTAGGACCATCCAGTGAAATGGGAGTAGAAGCCATCTGTGTCACTTCCTGTCTGAAGCACTTAGGAGCTCATAGGAGAGGCTCCAACAGTCTGTTCACTTGTGGCAGTGACGTGGAAGCCATGAGATCCAAGCAGCTTGCATTTCTGAGTCACCCCCAGGAAGGCAGCCCTTGAAAGTTGTCTAACCTGCTATGGGAACTGCATGAGTGACACATTAACCATGGTTGTGCTAAACCACGACATCTCTGGGTTGATCTGTTATTAGGCATAGCCTAGCCCATCCTGATTAAACACATGACTCCTCGGGGGTTCCTTGTGTTCTCAGTGGTGGGAGCAGGGATGAATCAACCTCATCCCTTTCTTTATCCACAGTCCTCATTTACATCTCCCCTTTCCCTCCTCCTCAGTCCTTTACACACCAGAACCCAACTTCTTAATTTTACTCCCGAAGAACCTGCAGTCCAAACAGGTGAATGACTTGTCCAAAGCCACACAGCACCTAAGTGGCAGAGCTGGGCCAAGGAGCCAGGCTCCCTGAGTTCCCTACGGCTCTCCTACCACCCACACTACACTACCATCCTCAATCTTGCAACTGCAGGTGTTAATAATGTTCTGAGCTTGCCATACCTTTCAATCACTGTAAGCTATACAATCAATGCTACACTAATGCGCTAATTGCCAACAGAGCACATTACCATGCCCTAATCACTAACAAGAAGTATTGTCAATGCTCCATCCTGTTTGCCAGTACATGCAAAACGTTTCCAGGCATGTTCTCAAGGTTGGGTACGGCGAGGGAAGACCTGACGACGTGAACAACTGATTGCCATCATACGGGCAGCCAGTCAGCTGGCCCTTCTATTAGGATTCTTCATCAGCTCCACAAAATCCGCCAGAGCCCCAGATGGAAGGTGTCTGGTCAGATAGGTAGTACAGACAAGCTCTGGAAATAAATCTCCTGCCTGGTTTAGATTCTTGTGTTCCTTCTTTCGACCTCTTTGAGTTTTTCAAAGTTTTGGATTTTTAGTTATAAGATGAGCCTAAGAGTAGTGCCAGCCTCATGGGGTTACCTAGGAGGTCAAGAGCATCATGAATAGACAGTCCTGCACAAGCGGCCAAGAAGAGGGTGAAGGTTGCAAGTTATACTGGCTGTGATTATGATTATGATTGCTATTTAGGGGTTGTTCTCCTGTGTCCTAATAATCAATGTTTCCCAGAAGCTTGAAGGAAAACTGGTAAAGGAAGAGGGGGTAAGGGACCTTAATTTACCATTTATTAAACACTCACCTATTCTAGACATGATTCTTGGTAGATCTTTGTAATATTCTACCTTCTGATCCACATGACAACCATGTGAATTAGGCATGGGCAACCCAGGTACTGAGACAAGAAAACTGAAGCTCAGAGAAATTAAGTAACTTGTCCAAAGCCACAAAGCTGGTCAGGAGTAAGCAGTGAAGCTGGGATTTCAACCCAGGGTACCCTGCACTTTTTTTTTTTCTGCTTCAGAACAGTATACCAATTCAATTACTCCTCATGGATTTTTTTGTCTCCAAATATATTTGGGATATGTATTTTGAGAAATCTAAAGGGGATCCTACTTGAGAGCAGAGGAATGGGCATATTCCCTGTGCCTGTCATTTGGACAGATTCAGTCATGCACTTACTGAACATCTACTATGTGCCCAGCAGGGTGTGGAGATCATTGGGATGGGTAAGATGTGGCCCTTGTCTTTGAGGCCATCACAGAATAGAGACAACCGATGCAAATGTGAGTCCATTAGAGTAGCCTTGACAACACAACAAAACATAGCCACCCAACAAATGTATGAGAACACAGAGGACAAAGGACAACTCATGAGAGACTTTTTAGAGGGAGCAAAATCTACCGCAAGTTTTGAAAGATCAATAAACACCTGCATGGAGATTTGGGAAGAAAGGACATTCCAGGTGCAAGATTAGCATGTGCCATGTCAGGGAGGTGTGAACAGCCATGCTGTTCTCAGGAAAGGCAAGCAGCCAGTTCTGCAGCAGTAAGTACACTAGGTGTACAGGGGGAAGGGAAGAAATAAGCCTTCAGAGCAGACTAGGGTCAGGTTACTCAGGGGACCTGTCAGTGGACCGTGAAGTCAGGAGCTCTAGGCAGGGGATGACATCGGTAGCCCAGCTTTATCACAGGGCCCTGGCTGGCTGTGCTAAGCCAGGTAAGTCTAAAGCAGTGGTTCAGAACAGAACCCTGGCTACAGGGGGAACATTTTAAAAAAATCCACGTCCAAGATCCATCCCAGGACAATTAAATCAGACATTATGGAGGTGCAGTCTGGGCACTGGGGTATCTGAACAGTTTGTGGAATGATTTTAAGGTATGGACAGGATTGGGGCTACTGATTTAGAGGCAGGAATAGCATTCGGAAGCCCGCGACAGGGAAGTAGAGTCTGGATGAAGAGAAATGACCAGATTCAAAACAACAATATTTTAGGAGCCAAAACTGACAATTTTGATCAATGAAATGTGGGACTTAAGAGAGCAAGGAGAAGAGGCTGTGTGGGAGGAGGCACTCCATTTTTTATCTTGATATACATATATCAATACATACATATTGATATATATATAATCACATAATATTGTCAGTGATTCGAACAAGCCCATCAGCAATTATAGATGTTTTCCATCCCCAGGTGGTTATCTATGAGAGTCCAAAAAGATTACAATAATTCAGGAAAGCATACAGTATGCTACAAACAGCAGCTTCAATCCTCAAGGGTTTCCATTCATTCCAGTCACCCTGCACCATCCAGAGGGATTTACACCAAACTCATCCTGGTCTCTTGAAGGAGAAATGCCTGGGGAATTCCACAGGAACAGTGAAATTGCTGTCTCGTTAGTGCATTATTTACTTTGACGCAGAATTCTAGCAGCTGCAGCTCAGGCCCCATTGTTCACATGGTTGGATAGGGAGTGTAATGGGAATACCATTAATTTGATGGGTTTAGAGGAGGTGATTTTCAATTTGAATTATTCTTAAATTGTGAAATGAATCTGAGCCGTTTTGTAAAACAGCAAGGAGTCAATGCACCGTATAACCTTGATTTTTCAGAGTCCCAACACCATGCAGAAAAAATTCTCCTTCAAACCCATTATAAGGGGGTAAAAAAAGAAAAAAACCCACCAGCCTCCCACTCCCTAGGCAAATTAGCAAGACAAATGTTAGCAAAATGCTCTGCAGATGCACCATTATTTACAAAGGGGAGAGGGAAGAAGATGCTATGAAATAAATCATGCTGACAGTTCAATCAAAAAAAATCAGAATATATTATTCATGCTGCTTCTCAAGAGTTGGAAAGAAACTGGACAGAGAGAGCCAAATAGGTACTCATGTGCTTTATTTACACATAATAACAATTTGAATTCCTAAGGTACCTCCGTTCAAGGAAATCTGCATGCTAAACTGACGTGACAGGTCCGTTCAACACACACACACACACACACACACACACACACACACATATATACTTTTTTTTTTATTCCACCCCTGAGCCAATGCTATTGTAGGCATTGGGGATGCAAAGATGAACAAGACAGGTGAGACCTCTGCTCCTATGAAGTTTAATTCCAATTGTGAGTGGGATAGACGGGCAGGCAATAAATAAGCAAATAAGTTGGCAGTGGTAAATGATGCCCTAAAGAAAATTAAACAGGTGGTGCAGAAGAGACCAGCCGAGGGGCTACATTACACTGGAGATTGGATGAGTCCTCTCTGCTGAGGTCATATTTAAGCAGAAGCCAGTCCAGAAGAATCCAGAGAAAGAGGGCTCCAGGGAGGGGAACCCCCACTGCAAATACCTGGAAGTAAGACTAGGGTGGGTGTGTCCAAGGAACATGAAGGACCAGGGGCGGTGACATAATAAGCAAGGTGAACAGGTAGGAGGCGAGGTCTGAGAGCCTGACAGGAAGTCTGCCAGGCAGGGCTTTGCAGGGTCAGGAAGGAGTTGGGATTTCACTGAGTGTGCAAGGAAGGCTATTGGAGGGTTTTAAGCAGAGCAGTGACATGAGCTCATTTAAACATTTCAAAGACCCCTGTGGCTAGGTCAGTAATTCAGCATGTGCAGATTCCGTAAGAGTTGATACGGAGAGAGTAACTGTGGGAGAGGTGACAAACACAAGTTCCACCCTGTCAGGTGGGATGGGAGAGACCAGGGATAATGAACTGGTATGCCCTGCCCAGCAGAAGTTGCTTTCCTGCACCCAGCAGTGGGGCCCACTTGCCCCAGGGAGCTCTCCGTAGTAACCTCTGAGGGCACCCATACCTAACACTGAAGAGGGGTCAGAAAACATTAGCTGAGAATGTCTGCACTAACATGGGCTCTCTCGATCACAGCACTCCTGCCGTCTGGGAATGGGTAATTGTCTGGGGGTGCCCTGTGCACTGCGGGATGTTAGCAGCACCCCTAGCCTCCAGCCACTACATTCAAGTAACCCCTAATTGAGATCCACAGAACTAGCATGGTGTAGTCCAGTAAAATCATCTGTAGACAGATAAAAGTTGGGCTCCTATCTTATCTCTGCCCCTTCTTAGCTACAGGGCCTCCCCTCTTTAGGACTCTGTTTTCTCATCTGGAATAGGGTGGAGTACTTCTGTGTAGTGAGGATGAAATACTATGTCAAGTTCTTAGCACAGTGTGTAGTGCATAACTGGTTCTCAGAAAGTCCTTATTCTTGTCTCTTTCACATGGTGGAAAGTTAGATGGAGTCAAGACAGAACTTAGTGGCTCAGTCCCCAGAACAAAGTCCACCTACAATAAGCAGAGCCACAAACAGTGAGTCTGGCCCAATGCCTCTCAAACCTGTGCTGTGAACATCTGTGCTTTCATCTATAGTGTGGCTCTTACTAAGATCACTATTGCCACCAACCGTGGAAGAAGAAGCCACTGGACTAGTCCACATCTCTGGAAGCTGTCTTGACCTCATCAGACTCCAAGGACCCCTAAACTCTCCAGTCACCCCCCATTAGAGGGGGGGAGGCCATGAAAATGAAGTCTCCGCAAGATCAACAACACACGGCAAAAACCAAGCCCTGCAAGGTCTGCGGTAGGGCGTAGGTGGCCTCCTGGCAGCTTGTTTTTAAATACTCTCAAATGAAAACGAGTTTGCCTCCAAGGAACTGTCTGTGTGCTGGCAGATCCAAAAATGGGAACAAAGCCCTCATGGCCTGCTGCATGCAGACATTCTGATGAGGAAGTGCTACTAATTTAAGCCCATTTTGCAAGTTGCCCACAGCCTCAATGTAAAATCACCACCATTCTCTGGAGAGGATGGCTGATCACCTTACACAGTCTCAGGAATGGGGAAAACAGAAGGGAGCTGAAAGCCCCTCCCCATGGCAGGTTCCCTAGTGGTGTGTTCAGTGAGACATGCTATCTCAGCACTTCCTCCCTGCACTGCCTTCTGCTGAACAGAATAGGTTATTAGAATTTAAGATGCATCTTGATGCTTTTTTGGTGATAAGAGGGCAATAATGTCTAGTTCTGTCCCACCTTTTATTTTTCCTCTTGGTGGAGTTCCTGCAGGAAGTACAAGCAAAGGTTCTGTAGCCAAATGGAGGCAAAAACTGCTTGGTTATTATTTGGGCTGATGCCAAATACAATTTTGGACTTTTAAAAAAAGGTTAGTCTATGTAGCACGGACTTGACATTCACCTTCTCCTTAACCTAAAGCAAAATCTTGATTGGACATAGTGACAAGCATCTCTGGATGTTAGGCCTCTGGCTGACACAACTCGCCTAACAGACCACCCAGTGTATATTGGGCAGGGGGGACAAGCAGAAGGGGAGGATATGGCTGGCCTGGGCCCTTAGCTCAACTTATCTGCCCAGATGCATGGAAAGAACAGAAGACTGGGAGCTTAGCTTGGCACATGTCTTTAAAACACATTGGCTTTGGACGTCAATAAATGTGATCCAGTTAAGGTTTTATACTCTGGTTAGTCACACCTGCCTCCTCCTCCCTTAGAGGTAAGAGCTAGGATGGTGATGGACTGAGGAAGTTTGTAGGCTGGGGAGGCCAAGGACACTGAGAGACCCCTCCCCACTCCTATGGGGTTCTATTTATAAATGATCCGTTTGGGGAAGACAAAATAAAACTGGTACTACCACCTCCAGGGCCAAATATTGGGAACAGGTACAGAGGACTTGAGTTCCTGAACATACACTGAATGCAGACCTTGGAAAACATTCCTTTGTTCACTTGTTTCCTTTTTTCCAGTGTAGCACAAAACAGCTTCCTCGGCCACATGAATGAGTTAGTTCCTGTCCTAGGACCAGGTCTCCTGTACAGGAAGCAAGGTCAGATCTGGATGGGTGAGAAACCGTCCCAGCTGCCTCTCCCTCTCCTCTTGGGCACCTGTCCAGCCTTTTCTGAGCATCTTCTCCATGCAACTTAGGAAAGCATTCATTCATTCAACAAATGTTTATTACATGCCTGCATCCTAGGTGGTGCACACAAAGCGTGGGATACAGGGGCATGTGATTTGTTGAGGGAGAACCCTCCATGAGAGGAAGCAATGCAGAATAGAGGAGAAAAATGAAAACATGGGTGTAGTCACAGGTCAAATCTGGTCTTGGCTGACCCATGCAAGACAGCTGTCAGCAGTGGCTGGCAAACTTTCTCTGCCAAGGACTAGACAGCAAATATTTGAGGCTTTGCAGGCCATATGACCTCTGTCACAACTTCTCAACTCTGCTGTTGAAGCAGGAAAGCAACCATGGATGGTACATAAATGAATGGGCATGGACATAAAGTCAGGGATCTTGTCTGTCTTGCCATAAATGCACCTCATGCCCGGGACACTGTAGGCAGAGGTAAATGCTGCACCTGCCCTACCAGGACCCTCATTACCATGCCGCTGACCCACACTCCGGTGGCCATGAATATTTGGTTCTAATAACTTATAGCTGCCTCCTTATACAGAAAATTGCCTGCAGTTAATACAAACCACTTTATTTTAGAGATTACACTCCCTCCCTGCATCTACCCAGAAGCACCCCACAGCCAGTGGCTGACCAATATACGGGTGCAAAAGACCAACCCTCTTGCCCAGGGAGGGATACTTGTGTTATCACATATGCTCTAAAGTTGGGATCAGCAACTTACAGACTATGGGCCAATTATACCCCACCACCCCTTCAACTCAATTCTCTGTGCCTAGCACAGTGCCTGGAAGAGAGCAGACAAAGAGTCAATGTCTCTTGAATAGAATGGAATAAAAATGAAAGATGGGTTAGATTTGGGCAGGGTTGAGAGAGAAGGCATTCTTTCAGGTCCTCAGACATGCCAAGGGCTTTATACACATTGTTCTATCTGCCAGCTGCATTAGCCTGCCACCCCTATACCACTGTGCCTACTAGCCTGTTCCCTCTCTCATCCTTCAAGTCCTAGCTTAGGTAGATCTCCCAGCCTGAGTTCACTGCCCCTCATCTGTCCTCCTAAAGTACCTTTGCTTGACACATGGGGAATAATTCTCCTGTACTGCATTACTCCTCTGTCTCCTCAACTAGAATGTTGTCTCTCTGGGGACAGGAACCTCACCTGTCTTGTTCACCTTTGTGATCTTAGCATCTAGCACAGCACCTAGAACACAGTAAGCCCTCAGTACAATATTGGAGGAACTGAATGTCTACCTTATTGTCATTTTGACTCTAAATTTCTTTTCATCCATTTATTGTAAAACTTCCCTAAACATGCAGAAAAGTGGAAAGGTTAGTACAATGAACACCACTTATATTCAACAACTGTTAAGATCTTACATCCTATTTTTTTTAATTAATAGCAAGCATTCTTTGGGCATTTACTACATGCCAAGCACCTGCTAACTGCGTGGAAAATATTATTTCTTTAATCCTGACAAATAGCATAGAAGATAAGCATTCTTATCTTCTATTCTTCCCATTTCACTGATGCGGAAACTGAGGCTTAAAGAACTTCCATCATTTACCAAATTCAAACAACTATTAAATGTTAGCTCAAACCTAAAACTGGGGTAGTGGCTGGAATTCCTCACTACTGGGCTATGCTGTCTCATGACCCCACAACTTTTATGACATGCTGGAGAATCCCAGAGATACTAAGGTTCCTCAGTTTCTGGGGAGTCTAAGGCAGCTCGTGGGGAGACGAGTCCAGAGAGCAACTAACTGAAAGGCATACTAAGCCGAGGCAAAGATACACAGCTGAGGTTTGGTAGCCAAGCATCACAGAGATGAACTCCAACAGCACCTACCCCAATCCCCCCTTTCCTTGCCATACATCTCTGACCAAGACCATTATTAGTGACTGGCCTCAGAAACTTGCCACCTTGTATGATCTGAATTGATCTAGTAAAGAATTCTCTGAAAAGCACCATTAAGATGATTTATAGTCTAATTTTGGTTCCTATAGATTCCAAGTCAGACTTATGACTGGAGAGAGAAAAAAAAAATCCCCCATTCGTTTGGAATTCAGGCAAAGGTTTCAGTATTGATAGAGAAGCCTGGCTGGCTGGGAAAAAGTCATATTTTTTTAAGTTTACAGCTACCACTCCTGGTTTGGGGTTGCTATGGCAACTGAGGGCAAGGGGAGTGGGGGAAGGCTCTGTAGAGCTCATGCAACCAAAAGTTGATTGATAGGTCTACTGAACACTGTTTAGACACTTCTGTGCTAGGAGCCAGATAACATTAGTTTATTTATTAAAATACATGTTAAAACATCAGTCGTCTCTCTTGCCCTGGCATTTCATTCTAAGCATCGTTGTTAAGGAATTGTTAACTGCTGCTTATAGGAAGGAAAGGCAAGTCCCATTAGGGAGCTAAACTCCATTTGCGGGGGGTAATATGCACAGGGCTCCCGGCAGCCCCACGCAGCATGCATAATTACGCTCTTCTGGCATGACTGATGGCCTCACTCTCTCCCTACTCGACCCACCCAGGCTTCCAGGGTGTTTGAGGCAGGGCTAATCCCAGTAAAGACTTCTGTGCCTGGCTATGAGGGCCTCTGGCTCAGCTTGTGTCCAGCTAAGGTCTCTAAATAGCTGTCTTCTCTGTCATTTGGCTGACAGTCTGGCCTGGGTGGGTGGCAGTTTGCGCCCTGAGCAGAGCGACAAGGGGGCCAATGTGTACGGCCTGTCGAAGGTGGCACAGCTCAGGAGATGGTCTATGGGTGTAGTCAAGACAGGCTGGATGTGAATCCCAGTCTTGCTACTGATACATCTGTAACTGAGGAAGCTTCTTAAGGTTCTGTCTACCTATCTGGAATCGAGGATATTGGTACTGCTTCTATTTATGCCGCCTATCACACGTAAGACACTCCTATTAGCCCTCTGCATGGATAAGATCATTCATTCCTCACAAAGCCGGACAAGGTAGGTATGTCTATCCATTTTTACAAATGAGGAAACTGAGGCTTAGTGAAGCTGGAACCTGGAGGATCTGCACAGCTCCTAATGTTTGGAGAGCCCTGAATGAGAGTGTACGCAAAATTGCTTAGCACAATACTTGGTATAGAGTTGGTACTCTGTAAATATTATTAGGTCTGTACTATTTATTTTTAAAATTTTGACCTTTTTGAGGTAAAATTCACAAAACTATATATATTTAAAGTGTATAACATGATAATTTGATATACACTTTGTGAAATGATTGCCACAATCAGGTTAATTGACACATCCAGCACCCCATGTAGTTACCTTTCTTGAGGGTGTCTAATGAGAACATAAGATCTCTCTCAGCATGTTTCAAGGATACAATACAGTATCATCAACCATAGTCACCATGCTGTACATCAGACCCCAGAAGTTATTCATCTTCTAATTGAAGGCTGGTACCCTTTGACCAGCATCTTCCCATTCATTCTATCTTCATTACTATTGGTGCTGGTCTTAGTGGTGGCATGTGATATGACAACCCTGCTCACCCAAAGCTCACCGTGGTGACATCTGTCTAAAAGCATGAATAACCTCCAGGCAGGTGGCTGAATCTTTCTACTCTTCATGATATCAAAGTTAATCCTCATGCCAACTCTGTGAGATGAGCATCATTACCTCCACTCTACAGGTGAAGATCTTGAGGTTCCCAGAATTGCAAACACTGGCCTGGGGTCACCCAGCTGGTAAGAGGCATCGCTGGGATTTGAACCTTTTCTCTTCATGGTTCCAAAGCCTGGCTATTAACCCTTCTGTTCCACTGTGAGGATGCCCACATGAAACCACAGATTCACATTACGGTGGGCCTCCCATAGTCTTTCATTTAATCCACAGGTGATGCATGAATTACTCTACAATATCCCTGAGCAAGAAATTCTTCAGGCTTGGCTTGACCATCTTAGGGCAGCTCACCACTCTATCTGTTCTACTGAGGGCAGCTTCATCGATAGAAAGTCCTTCCTTACACCAAGCCCAAATCCCAGCCTTCACTGCCATACAACACGAGTTCTAATTTCCAAAGCAATATAGACGCAATCTTTCCTTTTTATGTGCTCCCCGATCCTATCACTTATTTGAGGATAATCATTCCCATGCTCACTTTGAATAGATTCCCCATTTGCTCATGTATTCATTCTCTCATTCATCTACCCATTCAGTTACCTAATCATTCCCCAAATATTTATTGAGAGTCTACTTTGTGCCAGACACTGTACTACACACTAGGCTACCATGCTGGATGGGACAGGCACAGTCCTGCCTCCATGTGGTTTACATTTCAGCTGGAAGAAAGGCACTAGCAACTATTTTTCTTAAATTATTTGATGGAGACTTTTAAGAATTATAAAGGAGAAATAGAGCATTCTAAAGGAGATATATAAGATTCTATGGAGATGCATAGCCAGGATAAATAGGAATTGATTCACCAAAGAAGATGCTGGTAGGCAAGACAGACATGACCAAACCGAGGGGGAAGCAAGCAGCATGTGCCAAGGTCCTGTGGTAAAAAAGAACAGAGTGAAAGTGAAAATGAGTGAGAGATTTGATTGGAACATGATGAGATGAAAAAAAAATTCCATTCCTTGGCTCTCCTCCAGCTTCTTGGAAAGCAGATAGAAAGAAACAGAGGACTGGATGGAGCCTGCCGGCTGGAAACGAGTCGGGCTAATCAGTATCCCATCCGGATCTCAATCCCTGAATGTGTGTGTGACTCTTGTGTTTGTGCTGTTGTCACCTTAGTTTAGCTGACAACTATGTTTCCCAGAATCCCCTTCCCTGTAGGGTTCTGGTTTAAAAATTGCTCAAAAAAAGGAATTTGTAGGGGACTCTACAGGCAGAGGTTAAGCCTCTCATTGCTCTCAGAAGGTCTGGTATGGTGAGGGACAGTCACAGATGTTCTCAGGAGGCCTCAGCTTGTCCTTACTCTCCTCTGTGCCACATGGAGCTTGTCTTCCTGACCACTGACCCTGCTGACCAATAGTGGCCCAGGCTATTACCTGGTACCTGGCTGCTGACTTGCAGAGGTAAACCATACACAGTCAACTGTCCCCACAGAGCCCCCCACATGAGCACCCTTTTCTAGTCTTACTTGTTCAGCTGGATGTGCTTAGAGTTTCCTACCTGCCACCCAGGCAGGCCTTCAGACAAACTGGTTACTGACATGTTTTAATGCTCCAGCTCCCCTTTCCCAGCCTTCATGTCCCCAGCTCCTCACACAGGTGTGTGAAGACTAATTCCTGTAAAAAAAAAAAAAAAACCTTGATCTTACTATACTTACTATGGCTTTGTTTCTCAGTGAGGCTTGACCAACATCAGTCCAAGAGAAAGGAAGGAACGGAGGAGAGGGAAGGGAAAGAGAATGCAGTAGAGGGAAGGGGAGGGGAAGGCAGAGGAGGGAAGGAAGAGGAGATGGGAACGGTGGGAATGCCCTCCCCACCAACAGGTCTCCTGATGCCGAAGCCCCCGGTAGGGCCCCTTGTTGCGGCCACCTTTCATGATCTTCCCTGATTTACATAGGTCTCTTTGGTTGGTCTGTTGACCTTCACTTGAGAGCTGAGGAAAAACAGGGTGCCCTTCTGCCATCAGGAAATACAGCGATGATTTAAAATGAGCATTCAGGTGCAGGGAGAGTTGAGAATGAAATTCTTGTTCCTCCTGTTCCTCCCTTCCTGCATTTCCATTTCACGTGTGTCCACCCTGCTGGGACAGCCCACGCCATGGGGCCACTCCATCACTTAAGGGTCAAGACCTAGCATGGCACCTGAGGCCAAATGCCTGGGTTCTGCTGTGTTCTAAATGTGGACCTTGGTCAAGTTACCTCACCTCTCATTTCCTCATGTGAAAATGTAAATAATAATCATGGTACCCAGACGCAGCAGATGTAAAGTTCTCAGCACAGTGCTTGACATTCAGTAAGTGCCATTGTTGCCAGCTTAAGCGTGACAGCAAGTCCAGGTTCCTCTATCTGGTTTTTCATCTTTAAATGAAATTAATATGCAAAATTACTCACAGTTTGTCCAGCATTCTTCCCCAGCAGCGTGTCCTGGCTACTTAGTAAGAGAGTTATACTGCCCCTCTTTTTTAAACTTATGTACTTTCTCTCGTTCCTTAAGCAGCCGGGTGGTAGGTAGGACTCTCTTGTTTGGCCATCCCAGAAAACATTCCCAACCTTCATATTCTCTGCTTACCTCCCACTATGAGAGAATAAAAATGAACCAGATAGCTGCTTTCCCATTTTCCCTGCATCTCAGAGTGGCCATGTGACTCAGTTCTGGTCAATGAAATGTAATGGAGAAAATCCTAAAGTGCAGTGTCTGGGAGGACTTTACTTTCCTGATAAAAGGGACAAGTCTTATAGGTGTTTTCCTTCCTCCTTCCTGCCTTAAATGTAGATGTGATGACTGGTGCTGTGGTAGCCATTTTTCACATGAGGATGAGACCCTTATGGCCAAGAAAGAGTAGATATAGAGAAAGGGCCTGGGTCCTTGATAACACCACTGAGTTGCTGAACAAACATGGAGATACAAATGCATCCTTATATTTTATCCAGTTTCTCATTGGAGAGAGCTCTATGATTGCCATTTAAAAAAATCATTTCTGTTACTTACATATGAAAGCATTCTTAACTGACACTAAGGGTATTATTTATTATGCTTTTTTTACATATGGGGTAGGGAGTCTCAAAAGGTCAGGCAAATTCCAAAAGCTTTAACAGCTTTAAGCAGCAGAGTCAGAATTCTCTGGTTCTATCCAGGTTCCATCCAGTCCAAAGTCCTAGTTCTTAACCCAAACTGCTCTGCTATACTCAGTGAATGTAAGTTTTCCTACTCTACCTTCTCTCCTCCATGTATTTAAAGCCTATGTTGATTTCAAGTCTGAGCCCTAGACCCTCTATAAGTCTTTCCATGATTAATCCAGTCCACAGAGAACTCTTGCTGCACTGATTTCTATTTCTCCATTTCTAAAGGGTGGCACTTTGTGGATCGTGGTTTTCTAGTGCTGAAGTGCACTGTACTTTTGACGTTCCCCCCCATCCCCATTATATCATATGCTTCTTAAGGTCAGAGAAGCCACCTACTATACACTGAAGATCAGGGGATTTGGAGATTGGTTCAAATCCTGCTATTACCTCTTGCCTGCTTTTGTGGCTTTGGGGAAAAGTCAGTTCATCTCTCTGGGTCTCAGTCTGATTTATGAAATGAAGGTCATAATATTGCCTTAAGGTATTAATGAGAAAACAATTTGTAAAGCAATTAGCAGAGTGCCTGACTCATAACAGACTCTCAGAATGATAGCTACCACTGTTATTACTGTGTATTTTATTTCTCGTGCTCTGTCTTAGTGTGTGGCAAATGGATCACAAATAGTAGTTCAATAAGCAACCATTACTAGAATGGTCCATTGACTATTTCATTAAGAACTTACTGAGATGTCATTTTATTCTAGAAAAAAATATGCCAAGTATTTGACTTTAAAGATTTATTTAAGTCAAATAAAATATACTTCTCTTGGATACAGGTATAGATAACTATAATATGAAGTGACAAATTCAATAATAAAGAAGCTCACAGAGTTTCATGAGGACACAGAGGAAGGGCACTCATCAAATCTAGGAAGACTTCCAGGAGGAAGACCCAAGATGACTCCTAAAGAATGAAAGAGATTAGATTATAGGTTCTAGGATTGCCTTCCAACTCCAGAACTTTGTTATCCTTGCCAGGAGTAAGTTATAAAAACAGCAAAGTAGTGGCGTTTGCATGTCTGTGAGGGCGACTCGGATTCATGTTTATGATAATTGCTCTGGCATCTTCAACTCCTGTCCAGGGGTTGGTTTCGTTAAAAACAAGTCTCCTTTTCAAGCCCACTTTCATTTCAGCTTTTCCTCCTTTGCAATAAACACACAAGCAGTTCTGTACGCTCTCTCCCATTTCCTTTTAGGCACGATGCACGTTCTTAGAAGCAGCCTGCTGAGAAGCAAAGGTTAATTCTGTGGGGAATGAATTGCCAAAGCTGTGTTCTTATTTGAAGTTTTGATTTAAGGAAGCAACGTGGGCTTTTCTTTACTTTGCAAATTTCCCTCACATCTCCAACCGAGGCAGATCTGTCAGCATAGCCCTGCACGTGGGCCAAAGTCACTGGCAAGATTTTGATTCTTCTTTTCTAAAAAGGCAGGAGACTGGCTTTGGCAGTGCTTACAGGACCTCTAGGAAGGGGTGTTCGTTGGATGGCTTCACTCTCGCCAATCTGGTTGCATACAGGGTGCTGTAAAGTCAATGGGCAAGAACAAGGCTGACAGAGGTACTAAGGTGAGAGCACCTGAAGCTGGTGCATTCATGAAATATCACAAGATCACAGAGGGCATCCTCAACTGGTTGCTGTGCTACCGAAGGGCTGTTGTGTTCCAGCTGTGGGTCTCTTATTGGCTCTACCTGGTCTGTAAGGGAACAGAGCTTGGTCTCCAAAGGCTTTCCAAGGGCCGCTTCCCTGTAAGGATACTGCCATATACTATGGAGTGTTTGGTAGATCTTGGGGTGCTTTCCATTCATTCACCAAATATTAATGAATACCTACTACTGCCATGGACAATCCCAAATGCTTTTGAAGTTCTTGCACTACATGCATAAGGAGGATTAAAATTCACTCACCAAGCTGTGAACTTGTGCAACTGTACCTGTCAAGGAGCTGTGATATTTTCCTACCCATCTGTTTAGAGAGGCCTAGTTTCTTTAATTCACACAAACATGCAGTCTGCACTAGCCTCTACTCTATGTACAATGCAATCACAGTGCTCAATTTTATTCTAAAAGAGGAAGAGGAGGGGACCAGAAGATATGCACTGTAAGCAACCTGAGAACTGGGTCCATGCATTTATCCATACGTGGGAAGTCTACATATGAGCTGCCCTATCATGACCTCTTAAAGGACCCTGAAGAGAATTTATTCTCAAAAATGCATTAATAAATAATGTAAAATTTACTGAAGACTCAATGGGGGTGAAAAGGCAACCTAAAAATTATCTAAATGACTTTAGATTATGCCAAGTGCTGAGAGGAAAATAAATAGTGTGAGGTTAATGCTGTGATGGGGGAAGGCTGTTACCTTAAGAAAGCAATCAGCAAAGCCTTCCTTATTGGTTAGCATTTGAGCTCAGACTGAAGGTGCAAAAGACCTAGTCACAGAAAACCTGGGAGTCCAAGGCATTCAGAGTCCAACGGTTAAACTAGAAGAAGTTGTACATGGATTTCCCAAGGCATTCATTTAACAGAAGGAGAGCTTCCATCTGGGTCCTTACATTGTTCCTATGCACAGAATCAATCAATTCCTTGCTATTCTTGGTGGGCAGAAAGTCTTCGCAAAATTCGACCTTTCCCAAGTGGCATCAGTAGAGTTAATAATGATGCTGTCAGAAATGTCCACTAATCATCACACATCAGGGGAATTTCAGAATTCAATGCGCTTGGTTCAGAATTTTTGCTGCCCTTGGAATGTGTCTTGCTGAAGAGTCTTTCTTAGAAGAAGTTCAGTCATGATATTATATTGATTCATTTTATGACTTATATTTTTACATGTTTATGTGTTTGCTTTCACCAATAGACTGTGAGTCCCTACAGGGGCAAGGGCTCTGTATTTCTCCATTTGTGCCCCCAACACTAAAACAGAGAACAGTTCAAAGCAGGCATTCGATCGATGCTTTTGTGTTTTGATGATTTGATGATGGTCCCATACCTGAGTGGTATATTGTTTTAATACTTTGGTTAACTTATAACATTGACAGACAGATATCTAGAAAATTCAAAGTCACTCTCCTAGACTGAATGACATGTAAACAACTTGCAAACAGAGTGTATGCATTTTTCCAACCTTGGGTAGTCTAAGTAGGAGCTGCCCTGTCAGTCCTCTTGATAGACCCTAAAAAAAGAATGTATTCTCTTAAGTGCATTAGTGAATAATGTAAAATTTATTGAAGACACCATGGGGTAAACAAGATTTTTAGATTGTACACCAAATTCAACAATCTAAAATCTCTCGGAGCTTCTTTTAACCAAAGGTCACTCTCTCATACTGTCTGGAGACTGTTTTTCTCTCACTCTAATTTCCTGAAGAGCACCCAATTTCATTGACATCTCCTCTTCCCTACTTCTTGGAGCATCTACTATTGCCCAAATCATCTGTAAAAGCTTTTCCTCTAAACAATTACTGTACCCTGTTCAAGCAGAGTTTTCAAACAGCTTTTAAGAGAAGATGACAGTCTCCACATTTTTCACCCTACAGTCTCTGCAGTGTTTTTTAAACATAATAGATGCTCAGTAAACAGCTCACTGAATCCACAATAGCACAGTGCAATCTATGACATGCTGTGATATGAATAAAACAAGAGCCGCTGGTCTTTCTCAGACTGCCCAAGATCTGTCCCATTTTTATGTTGCAGGGGAGCCACTGCAGAGTCCTGTCATCACCAAGTGGCAAAAACAGTTTCCTTGGCTCCAGGCTTGCCAGGATGAGGTTACTCCAGCCTGTTGAACAGTGAATAAACACTTCTAAGTGTGCACATGTACACAAGGGTGGGTATGAGAACTTCTTACCTAGTTACTTGGTGGTTTAGGAGCTGTTCTACTGCCAAAAAGCCAGTGACATCAGGACTCCAAGGAATGACTGCTCCATCAATCTGTCCTTTCTTATGGTGGCTTTTTAAAAATCTACCTTTGCTGAAAGCCCACAGTACCTACCTGACAACCTCAGCTAACTAGACAAGAGCAGGCACAAGACCCTAACTGAGCCAATTCCCTCTCTCTCTCCTGGGCATCATGAATCATGGAGATGAATTAGAGGCTGACCTGGCAGGTTCTGTAGACCTATATATAAGTAAATGACTGAGAAGCTGAACTGGAGAGAGAAGAGGCGATATAGTCAGAGAGATAAAGTGGGAGTTTCTGAAGATTTTAGTTTCCATGATGCCCATTGCATTTATTTTGATTAGTTTCTCTCTGCTTCTTTGTAACAGCTTCCCTTTCCATTTCTCCTCTTTTGAGTATGTTACTGGGTCATAAACTAAACTAGCCCTGACCAACCAACCACTCCTTTCCACCAGACAGAGATAAGCATCCCCTCTTGGTGAGTTCCCCATGCACCTTGCACTTCAACCTCCTCTTAATACACTGAGTTGCAATTTGTCACTCAGATTTCTTCATAGACTGGAGTCAAGGTCTATGAGTTCATCCCTTATCCCTACTATCTAACTCCACACTAGGGACATAGGAAATGCCCAATAAATGTTTGCTGGATCAAATTAAGAACAAATGTCATCTGCAGAATAAAATCATGTACGTATCAATTTGTTCTAAGCTCTTACTGTTTCCTCAGGACACCAGGATTCCACAACCAGCTCACAGCCATGCCTTTACAACATGTGCCGATCACAAGACACTTTGAAGATTCTTTTCTAAAAATAAGCCCATTCCCTTAATTATACCACTGCCTCTGCAAAACCAAAGTACCAGAGGCTTTTTTTGTGCAAATTTGTGTGCAGACCTGCATGCACAATACCAAAGGTTGCTACCGGAATCATTTTTCATTACTGAATGAGCCCTTGATCCACCTCTTCAGGCTAACGGAATCACGCAGTTAGATGTGCTGGCCATTTCTTTCTTTTGTTTTCTTCTGATAATGAAGGTACTACAATTGGAGATGATGCTACAACGATGTTACAGGTAGTTCTGGTACCCACCTCCCCAGATCAGAATCCTTTGCCCAGAGCATGAATCCTGCCCTGCTCTAGCCTTCAGCATCCCTTTATCCAGAGCTGGGAACAAGTTCTACAAAATATGTAGTGAAGCCCACCAAAGTTGTCTTTTCTGCCAATACAAATGTTACTTTGCAGCAAAAGGATGAGATTTTTTCACCCCTACAGCTGTAGTTTGTTTGGTATAGTTCACCAACAGGCTGCTGAAAGAGATTTAATAAATAGAAAAATAAAATGAAATTTCAACTCAGGAAACAAAACTGATAGGGTTAGTAAATAACAAAGTTCATATTTTAAAGCAATAATATGAAATGTTCATCCAGAAGTATGGTTTTAAGTGTCTTGAACGTGGATATGGGTTAGACTCTGTAAATCATTAAAAATGATATCAAACGATATCTATGTTCACTTCCCCTCAATTTTGCCTGGGTATGTCAAAGTGAGCTAATAAAAAAATACTAAAGCAAGTTTTACACTGTAGTTCTTTGGGAGAATCCATAAAACCTTCACCTTTACACATCGAAAGATCAAATATTTAAAACATTACATGTATATTATTTTTACGTAAATGCATAAGAAGAGTTTGAGTCTACCTTAAATTGCGTAATCCAGAATTAGATTCCTTACTTACTATGCCAATTGATCTGTGTCTTTTCCTAGAACGGTAGTTCTCAAGCCCATGCACACATTAAAATATACAGTGGAGCTTTTAAAATGTTCCCAGATCAGTCAAAGTAGAATCTCTGAATGTGAAACTCAGGCCTTGGCATTTTGAAAAGCTCCTTTGGTGATTATAATACACAACCCAGAGAGCCACTATACTCAAAAGTATTTGGGAATGCAAATCATCACCTCCCATTAGACTGCAAACACCTCACTTCTCTCTCAGGCTCAAACCACCTGGTCGAAAAAAGCAGGACCTAGATGGGATAATGAGGACCAGGTGTGGGGGAGGGGCTGTAAAACACAGACAGGTAAGTGTCTCCTGATAAGCTATTTGGTCACATCTGTACAAGTCAGATATCTCAGTGAGCAGATCCTCCATTGCAAATTCACAAAATACACTTTCTCTTAGCCAATGTTAATTTGGCTGGGGGTCAGAAAAAGGACCTCAGGCTGAATACTGTCAGTCTGGATATCCTGGGGAATGGTGGAGGTGGGGGTGGCTCATCAGTCACCATTAGGAGTCGGTCACCATTCAACCTGGTTGTCTGGGACTTTTCCCTCCTTAGTACAGAGTACAAGCTGCATGAAACAATGCTAACAACCCTTCAAACAGAATAAAGAGGACTTTTTCGAGGTTTGGATATAGATATATGCCCTCCCACTATAAGATACTTAAATTAAATATTAAATCCAGTGAGCCAACAGTTATGATATGGCCACTGTAAAGATGAAGAGAAATGTGAAGAACCCAATTGGAGTAAAGGATACATCTCTGGAAAGAATTTTCACGTTGGGAGATACTTTAGAAGTCAAACAATCCACCTACCATATTTATGTATGGGGATCCCAGGGCCCAGGGACACCCAAAACTAAGGTTCCTAACTCTAAAATCACCACTCCTCCTACCTTACCATGAAGGTCTTCTTTCCTGATCCCATCAGCAGTTGGCTTTTTTTAAAGCACTGTTTCCCCACTCCCCTCTGGTGGGTTAATAGTATTCCAGAAAGAACATGGTGGCAGGAGGATAGGGCGACTTCATAGTTGAATTGGGCAGAGCTGAATAAGGTTTGAGCACTAGTCTCTCCCTCCAAGTCTGGAATGAATACATAGGCATTGGCCCCAGATAAACCAAACATATTCTAGTCTGAACTGCCAGCTCAGAAAAGTATCCGTTGAATCATCTGGGGAAAGATCACCTCTTCAAGCCTCAGTTTATTCATAAGTAAAATGCATATACCAAAAAAATCTGTCTTGCAGGATGGTTGGGAAGATACAGTGAAATCACCAGGAGTCAGCAAACTTTTTCTGTAAAACATTCTGTGAATATTTTAGGCTTTGTGGGCCACATGAAGTCTCTGTTGTATATTCTCTTTTTTCAAAACCCTTTAAAAATGTAAAAAGTAAGATAAACACTCTTAGCTACGGGCCATATAGAAGCAGGCCATTGGCTACAATTTGCCATGACCGATCAAGGCCACAGTCCAAGAATGCAGGCACCAGTCATAGCGCTGCGTGTTCAGCACCTAGGACAGTACTTAATGCTTGGGTATTTGCACAATAAATACTTATTGATGAATAACATGTAGAGGGCCTGGTCCAAAGTCTAACATACAAATTACTGTGCATTTACATAACATTACTACTATGAGACAATATGAGAGATATAAAGATACCATGGGTACACGGAGCTGAAATGGGTGAACTGGCTAGTAAAAGAATTCAAAGGAAAAACAGGCAACTGATTGGGAGTAGCCAGGAAAAGTGTCACAGTGGAGGTGGCACTGGGCTGAGCTTCCAAGGATGGGGCAATTTGGAGGAATGGAGAAATGAAGAAGGTAAAAATAAATGTGTTCCAAGGGAAGTAAGAAGGAAGTAATGTTATGCATGTTATCAGGACAAGGTGATAGTGTGACAGAGACCACCTCATTCTATGACTCCTCGGGATGTGAAATTCCATGGGTTTTGGAGAGAGATACAGGCAAATTCCCACAGGGAGAACTGACCCCTTACATTTTGAGTTTCAATATAGTAGACTATCTCTGATGGAAAGATGGCCCTGAATGGCCGGTGAGTGTGACAAGATACCAAAGATCCCCCCATGACTCACCATGAAATAAAGAGACTTGACCAGTTATCATGGTTCAATGCCAAGATCACAACAGTCACAGGAGCTGATTCCACACACAGACTGTGGCTGAGCCTGGACACCTCAGATGTCCCAGCCCCTGAGCACTATAGCTGTATTTTGGATGATTGCCTGTGCATGTGTGTGTAAGCTGAAGACCTGTAATTGAGATCCAGTCTTAGGATAGCATTGAGCAACTGTGATTGAGTATCACATTTGGGAGAGGCACTTTCTCCTTCTTCCCCTTCCCACAACATACACCCTCCAACACACACTCAGAAGAGTTATTGCCAGCCCAGCACTGAAGTTTAGGATTATGGTAATAGGATCACTAATGAAACATGACTCAATTTATACCTCAACTTGTGAATGGTAACATACCAGTGATGTAAACATTATCACAATTAATTCCCCCACCCACTTTAGCAGATGAGGAAATAGTTTCAAAGGTAAATAACTTGCTCCAGTCCACCCAGCTAAACAGTGGAGTTAGGTCTGTCTTTTCACTAAACCACATGGTTTACCTAAAGAATTAATTATAAATGACTAGCATCGGCTCACTTCCCAGGAATGGATTTTGAATGGCAGAAGGCTTTGAGTCTCTGAAAAAGGGTTTGACACTCAGACAAGAGAGGCAGATAGAGTGAAGACAGACTTCAAAGTTGTTTTCCTGGAGTAGAAAAACGCCAGACTTCACCAATCAAGTAAACAGGCTCTCGGGGTCTCACTTGAGTTTTGGAGCTTGGATGATGAAGATACCCAGAGGGTTGTTAGGCCATTGCTGCACTCAGAATGTACACAATAATGAATCCCTGAGTTGCAACTCAGGCTTCATAAAGCTGCTGTCATGAAGAGTCAAGAGGAAACAGGCATGGACCAAGGAGACAAAGCATGCTCCACTCCCTCATTCAGAATAACTGGCATATCTATTAAATGTAACCTCTAGATTCATCATGCTAGATGGGCTGCTTCAAGTACAAACGCTAGGATTTGGTCTACTTCATTCAACTCTTCAAGATAGATCAATAGAAAGATGTATACGGTGCCTGTGTGTCTGGCAAAAAAAATAAAAAACAAAGAAATGACCTCAGTGCATATGAACAGTACTTAGATTTCTTAGAGCACCTAAGAGACCCTGAGTAAGCCAGGCAGATTCAAGTACGTGATGGATTTCTGCTGTCCAATTTAATATTTAATATTTTAATATTTAATCCTAAAGCTGTGTGCTCCATTTCTTAAGTTGCAGGATATTAAAAAGTGAAGCTATTAAAAGCACTAAGTGTTTTAGTTCAGGAAGAGAACACAACCTTCCCTAAGTGACAGGTGACTCTGGTGTCTTGCTTTATTTGTTTTTGAAAACACGGATTTATTTCTTAACTATGTATTATTAATGCAACAATGCTACCTCGTATTTATATAGTATCTTGTCTCCTGAGGACCACCCTGGCTGAATAACATCATCTGTCTTTATGAACTTCATTGTCAGGAATAAGACCGGACTAACTTTTGCCTTCTTACAGATGAGAAAACAGAGGCTGAGAGAGATTAAACAAGTTTTCCCAAGTCACAGAGTAAATCTATTGGATTTACTCACAGAGCAGCTGCTCACACAGTGTTCGCTGGCTGTAATATAAAATCTCTGCTACAGATTTTCAGAGCAATGTCCTTTCCACCACTTGTTTACAGCTTACTTTACCTGTCAAGGGGTGTATGTGAGACAGGCTCGTATGCTGCACTACAGATGACTCATTCATTCACTGGAGACCTATTTATTAGGTTCCTACTTGGGTCAGGCACTGCCTGTGCCCTAGAGCTGTGTGTTCCTTTCGTATGGCTGCAGTACAAATCACCGCAAACTTACTGGCTTAAAACAACACAAGTTATTCTCTTACAGTCCTGGAGGTCCAAGCCCTAAGTCAAGGTGTCAGAAGGGCTGCAGTGCATTGTCTTTTCCAGCTTCTAGAGGCCGTCTGCATTCCTGGGCGCATGGAATCCTCCTCCATCTTCCAGGAGCATCACTCTGATCACTGCTTCCATCTCCTTTGTCTGACTCCGATCCTCCTGCCTTTCTTTTCCAAAGACCTTGTCATTATGGTGGGACCACCTGGATAATCCAGGAGAGTTTCTCTGTCTCAAGATCTACACAGTCCCTTTTGCCAGGTGAAGTGACACAGTCACAGATTGCAGTGCTTGTGACTTCTTGAGGGAGGTGTGACTTTATTCAGCCTACCACAGACCACGACAGCATTTAAGACTGGTTCTAGCCCTTGCAGCAATCTCCATTTTGGTGGGAAAGAGGCGCATGAATGATACAAAACACGACAAGTGACAAGATGTTAAGAGGGTGGGCTTCTAACTCAAGCTCACAGGTATGAGGAAGACTCCCAGAGAAGATCATCATTTCTAAAGCTACTCTTAAAGGACTAATGGGAAATAATCAGGCAAAAGACCAAGGTATATGGTATGCTGGAAGTCAGGCAGTCTACAGAACAAGGGTGCTCTAGGCAAAAACCCCAAAACATGTCTAGTTCATTGACTGCAGTGTTTGCTTCCAGTTGGTCTGCTCCATTTCAGAGGTGCCTTGAGTGATAGATAGAGAAAAGAACAGACTGTACAGAGTAACAGTAAAGAGCAGGAGGCCTGGAGTCAGGTAATCTGGGCTTTACCCAGGCCCCGACCCTTCTTAAGAGCTTAACTTTTCTTATCTTCAGTTTTCTTATCTGTTGAATGGAAAGTAAAGTCACTCCAAACATTAAAATGAGGTAATGAATATAACGTTCTTAGCACAGGTCCTGGCACATACGAGCTGTTCAATAAATGTTAGATTTTTTGCTGTTGTTGCTTCACTTCGGACAGCTTCTGCTCCAGGATGCTGCAGTGAGGTTCATGTTTTGACCTGTGCTAGGAAATCATATAGGAAAAGCAGGTGACACTTTCCCTAGAGACCCTCATTCCCAGGGAGCTATCATCACATGTCACTTTGTAAAGATTATGAGGACTTCTCAGGATGTTACATGGGGTGATAAATACAGTTCAGAGAAAGCAAGACTATGGCTGGCACACCGAGACTGTTGGATCCTGGAAACTGTCCATTGTTGGAATTTCACTTTTCTCTCTTCTTGAAATAGTCCAGTATGGTTATTCTTGGGGACAAATAAATGGTTATGATTTCTGTTCACTGGAGGAGTCCCAATTTCCTGACTTTCCCCACAATGTGGACAGTGTCATGTAGATGAAAAGAAGCCGCAGAATCTGGGCCACATCAGCTGCTAATAACCACATCTCTTCAGCCAAGCGATAGAACCTCAATTTACCCAGAGACAAAATGAAACGTTTTGAACTGGGTGATTTTGTGTTTCCAGATTTACAATTCTTTTATTCTATGGTGAGTTCGAAGCATCAATAGACACCAACTGCAGAAAGGCAGCCCTGGCTGATGGGGAAAAGCATGAATTGGGGGTCAGACAAATGGGTCCTTGAATCCTTGCTCTGTGATTGGCTCACAAGGTTATATAAAACTTTCCTGAGCCTCTGCTTCTACAAAACCAGGATAAAAGTGCTTATCTAGAAGGGCCGATAGGAAGATTACTTGAGACATCATAGGTAACAGAAAGACTGGCACAAAATTATTATTTTTTATATATATACACATTTTTTCATTTTGCTATTATTAATGTATAATTACATGAGCAATATTATAGTTACTAGACACCCCTTATTTATCAAGTCCCCACCACATACTCCATTACAGTCACTGTCCATCAGCGTAGTAAGATGCCACAGAATCACTACCTGTATTCTCTGTGCTATACTGCCTTCCCCATATCCCCCCCCGCTAGATTATGTGTGCTGATCGTAATACCCCTTTTTCCCCCTTATCCCTCCCTTCCCACCCATCTTTTCCAGGCCCTTTCCCTTTGGTAACTGTTAGCCCATTCTTGGGTTCTGTGAGTCTGCTGCTGTTTTGTTCCTTCAGTTTTTTCTTTGTTCTTATACTCCACAGATGAGTGAAATGATTGGTACTTGTCTTTCTCCACCTGGCTTATTTCACTGAGCATAATACCCTCTAGCTCCATCCATGTTGTTGCAAATGGTAGGATTTGTTTTCTTCTTATAGCTGAATAATATTCCATTGTGTATATGTACCACAACTTCTTTATCCATTCACCTACTGATGGACACTTAGGTTGCTTCCATTTCTTGGCCATTGTAATAGTACTGCGATAAACATACGGGTGCATATGTCTTTTTCAAACTGGGCTGCTGCATTCTTAGGGTAAATTCCTAGGAGTGGAATTCCTGGGTCAAATGTTATTTCTATTTTGAGTTTTTTGAGGAAGCTCCACACTGCTTTCCACAATGGTTGAACCAATTTACATTCTCACCAGCAGTGTAGGAGGGTTCCCCTTTCTCCACATCCTCGCCAACATTTGTTGTTGTTTGTCTTTTGGATGTCTAACTGGTGTGAGGTGATATCATTGTGGTTTTAATTTGCATTTCTCTGATGATTAGTGATGTGGAGCATCTTTTCATGTGCCTGTTGGCCATCTGAATTTCTTCTTTGGAGAAGTGTCTGTTCAGCTCCACTGCCCATTTTTTAATTGGCTTTTTTGTTTTTTGTTTGTTGAGGTGCGTTAGCTCTTTATATAATTTGGATATCAATCCCTTATCGGATATGTCATTTATGAATATATTCTCCCATACTGTAGGATGTCTTTTTGTTATATGGCACAAAATTCTTGTGCAATGAATGCTGAATGCAAAAGTTGAAGGGTGATAGGTCTGATCTGAGTTTCACCTTCAAACACCTGTGTCCAGATCCTGTTCTGAGGTCTTCTTTTTTAAATTTAATGTTTACTATTATCAAGCATCACGTGTTCATACTTCAAAAAGAGTACTGAAAGGCTTAAATGAAAAAACAGTTCCTTCCTCACCCCTCTCCACCACTAATTACTGCTCCTCAGAGGAAATAAATTTCAGCTTTTAGCCTTTCCTGGTAGTTTCCCTCCCTATTGCTAAATACCATATTTATATATATTTTAAATTTATTAATGTTAACCTCCTGTTAATGGTATTGGAAGATGTAGTCTCTCCACCACCACACACACACACTCACATCCCACCATTCTGTAATACTGCATTTCTTACTAAGTCAATGATCAGCATGTGCTTCACTGTGGCGTTTAAGCCACGTAGAGCACAATTCAATTTCTCCCCCATACAGTTTTGCCTTTTCCTGAAATTATTGCCTTTTCTCCTCTTCAACTGATCTTCTATGCACCTAACATGAATCCTTCCCAGAAGTCTCCACAGGACTCCAGGCAAATTTTAATGTGATATAAATTCCCCAATAAGCTACCAGTCTTCTATCTAAAACACCTGTGCCATCTTTTCCAGTACAGACTGGTTGCTCTCCAGATCTACTCCGTAACTGCCATCCTACCATCACCTGCACCCTCCTATCCATCCGCAGTTTCCCATCTTTCTGGAACTTTCTTTAGCCTCTCTGCTCTCAGGCTACTGAGATTTACTGAGTATTCAGTACAATTTAAAGTTCATGATAAGGCACTTGGATCCCATCTCCATGCTTCCATATTTTCCGTTTTCTTGATCTTTTTTTTTAGAGAGGCACACCCTCCAAGAGTTTCCTCGGGTAAATTTTTGAGTCCTTGACTGTCTGAAAATAGTTTTCATTATATCCTCACTCTTGAGTAATAGTTTGAGTGGGTATCAAATTCTAGGTGATGATTTGAGAGCATGGATCTGTTGTTTTAGCTTCTGGTATTTCTGTTGAGAATTGCGATGTCAATTCCTCATTCTAAATCCTCTTCATGTAACCTGTTGTTATTCCCTTGAGTTTTGGGGATTATCTCTGCATCTTCAGCATTCTGTGCTTTAAAAATGATATGTCTTATAATGAACTTTAAAATGTACTGGGTATTCAGTAAATCTCAGTTTTGTATTTTTCACTTCTGGGCAATTTTATAGGATTCATTCTTTGATAATCTCCTCCCTGCCATTTTCTGTTTCCTCTGCAATTTCTGGTAGTTATATATACAATATCTGAACTGAACTGTTCCTCTACTTTTCTTAAATCTTCTCTAATCTGCATTTCTCTGAATTTTGTTTCTACCTTCTTGGAGATTTCCTGAACCTTCTCTTTCAACTATGCTTTTGAAAGTTTGTCTTATCTTTTAGTATTTTAAATTTTACAAGTTGCTTTTGTTCTCTTACAGTTGATTTTTTTAGAGTCCTTCTCTGATTGCAGTGATGAAATATTTTCTCTAATTTCTGTGAGAATCTTATTATTTGAAGTTCTCTTCTGCTTCCTGCATTGCCTCTGTTTTTCTCAAATTTCATTACAATTTCTGTGTTGTTTCTGTTTTTTTTCCCCATGTTGAAGACACGTTTTCCCATGCTTTCTCAAGTGGCTGACTACTCTTTACTATGCATTAATATTTGAATGACGGACACACACACACACACACACACACACACACACACACACACACACAGACTAGAGATCTGTGCATGGGGTTCACCAATTGAAATTCATGAAAGAATTTCACTCTCGTGGACCAAGCCATTCTATTAAGATGATCCCACATGTTAGCATCTGTAGTTATTTTTTCTTGGTCCTTTCTACCTTTTCAGGAAGATCTAGATGTATCATCCTGGCTGCCAGTGTTCCAGGAACCCAGAGAAAGAAGGCTGGGCAGTCTCACCATTCACTATGCTGACTTGAATTTAACCCTTTTTTTCATGCCTCGCATGCCCACCCTTCTCTGTGCTTGATATTTTTGAATAAAGAGTCATCCTGATTTGACTTTTCCAAATCTTCACCTCCCATGCCCTGCCTGACTTGACAGGATGGGGCTGACGCTCCTATGATGGGTGTACCCTTTCTCATGCTTTCTGCAGTCACTGGTTCCTCCAGCTCCTGAAACTTTTTGAGGTTCTGTGACCCCAATTACCTTGTTTTATATTTATATTCCTCCTTGACTAGTCCTCAGATGTTAGTTTTCTTCACTCTGTTACATCAGGTACCATTCATTGAGCCACCTTCCAGTGCTCAAAACTTGGTTGACATACCTTATCCATTTCTGTCTCCTCTCTCATCCTAGTTTCTCACTCTATTTATACTGTTTTATCCCTTCAGTGGTTTTTAAGTGAGAGCCTCAAGGGAGGAATGGATATAAATGGAGTGTTCAATATTCAGTGTTTAACTGGAAGTCTACTGGGTTTTTTTTTTTTCAGTGAAAGATTCCGCATGTGGGTGACACACGGAATAATACAGAAAATGTTCTTCCCTGAGAAGGTCTCTGAGTTTCTAACTCACAGAGGCCTTGTTTTCTAGAGTAACAGAAATTATCTAAGGTCACTCTGCCCTCCCTAAAGAATTAGATGAAACTACCTTGAATTCTAACTTCACCTCCTGCCCTTCCAAAGATTCCTAACACTTCCAAAGCTCATTTTTCCTAGGCATCTTTTTCTCTGCTCAGATGGACTGGGTTTGTTTTGTTTTGCTTTTCTCTGCCTTAGCATCACCTCAAATCTGGGACTGGGATTTTTTGTAATTTCAGTCTATCACCTCCCTTCCTTCCCATATAAAGGAAAGCCCTTCTGAAGAGATCAGCATTTGGTAGACTCTTACTGAAGAATGGAAAGCACATTCTTTTTCTAGAATGACATTGCTATCAGATATTAACATTTTAATTTCCCTCACCCTGCTATGCCATGATCTATGTGTTAAGTTTATTTCTAAAATGAACACGAAAACTCAAACTGCATGGATCTTCTATATATCCTAGAGAGAAGACATGAGGAAATCATAGTTTTCAATCAAGGAAGAAGGTCTGCTACTATCAGTCAAGAATCCTCATAAATAATATTTAACAGGACATCCTATATCTGATTTTGCTTTCCATATTCCAAGAAAGAAATAAGATATTTAGAACAAAGCCAAGAGGTGACAAAGAATGTCTGTGTGTATTATTTCATTTTAATCTTCTCAACGACCATGTGAGATACCATTTCTTACCGTTTTACAGATGAGGCCACAAAGACTAAGTGACTTTCCTGAGCCACATAGCTAGAAATTAGCAAAGCCAGAAATTATGATAACAACTGCCCCTGACACCAGTGTGCTTGCTATCCAAAGAATTTCAATAGAGAGATTCAG
Source organism: Smutsia gigantea (assembly GCA_032199065.1). NCBI lineage: Eukaryota > Metazoa > Chordata > Mammalia > Pholidota > Manidae > Smutsia > Smutsia gigantea. Next base: position 298,634 of record JAVSCE010018195.1, on the reverse strand, counting down.
ATATATGTGATCATGTATGTATATACACATTTGCGTCTGTGTGTGTATTAAATAAACATATATATATAATTTCTCAATCTCATGATTACAAATAATATTATTATCCCTCTTTCTCAGATTTAGAAACTAAGTCTCAGAGAGGTTAAGTAATGTGCTCAAAGTAACACAGCAGTATCCAAGCCAAGACAGAAATCCAGAGGCATCTGATCTCTGACGTTTATATTCATCCCATTTCTTCCTGCTGCCCTCATTAAGTCATCTCCAGAGATAGTCCCCAACAATACCTCTCTGCCCTGAACATATATGTCACTACTCACACAAAGAGGTGAAGCATATTTCCGCAGTCCTTGAATCCTGGCTGACTTTCTGACTTAGACAAAGAGAATGGAGTAGAAGGGACATTCTGGGTTTCCAAACTTATGCTTCAATAAACCTGGCAGCTTCTATTTCCTGTCTGATGAAACTCAGACACCAAGTTGCATGTGAAAGAGAGCTAAGATACCCCCCACTAGCTGAGCTCCCAGCTGACAGCATCAACTGCCACCCTGGTTGTTCCAGCCCAATCAAGCCCTCAGATTTTTTCCATCTTAGTCAATACTATGTGGAGCAGAAGAGTCACCCTACTGAGCTCAGTCATCCCACAGAACCACAAAATATAATGCAGTGGTTACTGTTTTAAGCCACTAAGTTTTGGAGTTTGTTATAAAGCAACAGATGATCAAACAACTGCCTCTCTTAGAAGACAGGCCCTCAGACCCTGGGATTTCAAAACCATTTCTCTATTAGAATGATTATAATGAGGTAGTCTTTTCTAGCAGGAACAGAAATAGCATGAACCCTTTGGTACCAAATGATAGCATCTGAAAACTGATACTCAAGAACTTAGAAGCAGCAAGTTTTTAAAAATATACGGTTTTGGTAAGGGGAACTGTTATTCATTTACTCTTCATAGGAGTACAAAATGCTAAATGGCTCCTGGAAGGCAATTTGGCAATATGTAAGAGACATCATATAATGTTTATGCCCCTTGGCCCAGAGATAATCACTTCTAGACATTTATCCTTGGGTACCATAATAGAAACGTGCAAGGATTTTTTTCTATAAGTATGCTCAGCATAGTATTCTTCATAACAGTGCAGTTACAAAAACAAAATAGAGAAAAAGAGACCCAGAGAGAGAGAAATCCTAAATATCCACCAAAAGGAGATTTAAGTAAACAAATTATTGTATTTTCACATAATGGAAAATTACTACATTGCTATGTAAAATAACACAATAGAAATCTTTTTCATGGCATGGAAATGCATCCAAAGTTAGGAGGAATAAAGCCATATATGAAAAGATATGAACAGTTTCCACTGGTTTTTGTATGCAACACCAACAATAATAACTAACCCCAGTACAGAGCTTCCTATATGCCAAGCACTGTTCAAGGACACATCATTAAAATAAATAATGACTGTATCTCAGTGGTATAATTATTTTTCTTTATACCTTCTAATACAGGTTTTTAATAAACATAAAAGAATATAAATACTAATCCATTATTATAAGCATAGATATCATTTTAAAAATAGGTTGGCAACTTTGGGATTTCTGGGATGATAAAAGAAAGAGTTCTGCCATTCTGAGATTGTCATGCATACAACCACACATTCCCATGAGGCACTTTTTGACAGTAGCTTGAGCCAAACTCCTGGGCTGAAAGAGCCCCAGATCTCATACATGTGCACTTCATAAGCCAGTTTCAGGACATCTCCTTGCCATTTCCCAATTTTGTTTCTGCCGTATGCATTAGGCAAGGGATTCCAGAGTGTTCTCTGGACCAAGTGAACGTTCGGTTTTATCACACCCAGGAAGTTATCAGCTCTCCAGAGATCCATAACATTTTGTTTCCTCAATGCTCTATGAGCTTGGAAAGCAGGGCCTCTCTGCATTCTAAACTGACCCTCCTGCAAATAGATATGAGATTTGCAGCAGGAGCTCTATCTCAGTGTGAACAGCAGACAATAGCCTTTGGCTCTCTCTAACAAGATCAGTGAGCCAGGCTCTTCAATTGGCTAAATTTATATTGCACAGTAGACCCTGTGAATAAATAACAAGGAAATTCTTTTGTTAGCTTGAAAATAATCTATACAAATTCTATCTTAATAATAGTCTCTCAACAGGCCATGCAAGTGTCGGCAGGCGGGAGCCAGATCAGGGATGGGAACAGGAGCTCTGAGTTTGGAGTGACTGTAGTGAAACGCTACACCTGCTGCCTCTCAAAGTGGAATTGATTGGATAAAAATTTAGTACACAAGAGTCATCCTGTGCTTGTTTCCCAGCCTTTCAGCGTATGGAGATTAAGCACCTATTTTTCTGGAGCCTGGAAGATGTTGAATTTCTGGTGAGATAAGCAGTGGCCTGGCGCATGGGAGGTCCTTTGTGTTTAAAAAATAAACAAACAGGGTGGGACACTGTCCCTTGGCCACTGTCAGTTTATACTCATTTGGTGTGAAATAAACCCCTTTCCACACTGCTCAAAGCATGAAGGGAATTTATTCACTCACAAAACTGAACATTTCAGAGGCTGGACTAGCTGCAGGCATGGCTTGATCAGGGGTTAAAATGGGGCCGCAAGATCTAATTCTTCTCTCTTTAAATTGTAATTAGACTCACCTCATTATGGCTTCATTTCCTCCTTTCTTTGCTTCTTCTTCCCTCCCTCCCTCCCTTCTTTCCTAACAAATTCTTCCAACATGGACAAAAACAACTGTAAAGTTTTCAGAGCTTACATCCTTTCAGTTTCAAATTCCATGTGGAAAGAATGAGAATCTCTTTCCCAGGAGACCTACCATGAAGCTCATTAGGCTTCACTGTCTCTGTTAGGTCCCATTTCTTGAACATGTATCTTCATGATCCATAGGGTGGGAGCCATCTCCTACCCATCTTGCAACCCCTGCTCTTGACGGCAGGATGCATCCATCCCTCTTACCTTCACGCCTTGCCCTGCCTCTATTCTTAGGCACGTTCTGATGAAGGTAGTAGGCTTCCTCTGCACTATAGTAATAGCTATCACTGCTCACCTTAGGATAGACCAGGCATGGTGCAAAATCTTTCATGCAAAGATCTCAAAGAAATTCTAGGAGGTGACATCTATTGTTATAATCTGAGGAAAATGAGGTTAAGAAAGATGATGAGATTCAGGCAAGGTCATACACCTTGGCTAAGTGGAAAAAATTGTTATATGACTAATTATTACATGACTTCTGAGCCAGTGCTCTTAACAATGCAATGATTCAGTTATCTTTTATCTTCTTCTTCCACCATACTGAAACAATTACACATGGCAAGGCTTCTGTTTGCTTTTTTCATAGACCTGATGGTTTCCCTGTCTAGCCTCCAATGCCGTACTTCCTGTCTCATGACGATAAATATACTTTAAGCTCCAGATAACTGGCTGAGAGGCTAGTGCCTTCTTTCACGCTTAGCTTGCCTTATGGGTATAACTATGTTTTCTACTTGAAGATTGCCACCTGCTTGGCCCCAGGGATGCTGCCCCTGCTTGTGTTCTTCATTCCTGGGTCTCCTTATTAGGAAAACCCACTTCGACAGTATCTGACTTTATGTGCTACCTTCTCTGCCAATAAGAAGCTTCCTGCACAAGACGGGTGAACCAAATATTACGGAAAAAGAAATACAAGTGCCCCATAGCAATATGCAAAGATGCTCAACATCACTACGAATAAGAGAGATAGAAATTAATAAGACTACACTGAAATAACCATTTATAGATTGACAAACATCCAAAAGATGGGCAACCTATTCTGTTGGTGAGTTTGTGGAGAAACAGACTCTTCCATCTATTCTGGTGGGAAGGCAGAATGGCACAGCCCTTGAGGAGAGGAACTGTCAATGCTCACAAAAAAACTATGTATGCATTTGTCCTTTGATTAGCAATTCCATTTCAAGGACTCCATTCCAGGGAGAAGTTGTCAAAAATTTCAGTGCACAAATGCACAAGTCCATTCACTTGTGTATTATTATAGTGTTATTATTATAAGTGTTAGTATTATTATAACACTGTGATAATAATACAGTGTTACTATTTGTAACTGAATAGACTGTAATGTACCCAAATGTCCATTAATAGGGGACAGTTGAAAAACTATGGCAAATCCACACAATGGAGAATTCAAACACGAATGTGGAATACAGTTGCTCCTCTGTGACTGTGATTCTGCAGTTGCAAATTAACCTACTGGGTAAAATTTATTTGTAACGCCAAAGTCAATCCATATTGTACATCATTCCCAGACATGCACATGCACAGAGAGCAGCAAAAAATTAGAGTTGTCAGATGCACATGTTCCCAGCTGAGGTCAACGCAGGCAACCCTCTGCCTTCTTGTTGCAGTTCTCGTCGTGTAAATTTATGTGTCCTTTACACAGTATTCAGTGCCATGTTTTTCACATTTTTGTGCTTTTTGATGGTTATTTCACTGCTTAAAATGGCCCCAAGCATAACGTTGAAGAGCTATCAAGAGGTCCTCTGACAGTGAAAACATGTATGTTTTGTTAGAAAAGCTCTGTTCAGACATGAGTTACAGGGCCTGAGTCCAGTGTTAATGAATTAACAACACAGTTAAGAAGGTGTCTTTGAAAGAGAAACACACATCAAACAAAGTTATGTATTGACTGGTTAATGAAAACTTTGTGACCAGAGGTTCATAGGAAGCTAACCATGCATTTCCCCTAGGAGTAAGGATTCAGGATTTACTAACAGTGCTCACGGCAACTCTACAGGCTATAACTACAGCAAATGAGAATTTCCTGTACCTCTATATAGTATTAGGGTATGATCTCCAGGATGCATTCTTCTGTAGAAAAGTAAGGTACAGCGGAATGGTTATAAAATGTTACTTTTTAACCTAAGAAACCTAACCAGATAGAAACAGATATTTGTTTATATATAAGAAAAATAATGGGTGAATAAGCAAAGACTGAAACAAAAAGTTGGAAGTGGTAAGAAAAATGAAATAGCAGGAGAGGGATGGAAATTAGGCTTTAAATGCAATCCATTCCAAATATTTTACAAAATAAAATTAAATCAAATTTTTAAAAAACAATTCCTCAAAATATAAAGCAAAGTGAAATAAATGAACTAAAAAATTTGTATCAAGTTGGTGGCTTAAGAGTGAGGAATTACGTTAAACTATTTTAAATACAGTATTCACCTGCATGGCTCTACTGGGATACAGGCTAAGGTTAAAAACAACTGCAAAGAAGTTGCAGGTAGTTTTCAGAAATCATATTTTTAGTTGTAATATCGATTTTGCTATTTTGGGACTGTTGCAAGAATGTTGTAGGATAAAGCAAGTGAGTAATTATGTTGCTCTAACTGGGGCTGAGAATTTTGTCATGGGGAAGCAACACCCAGGTACAAAATAGGAAACTTGGGTAAAGCCTCTGACCTTAAATGTGAGTTGAAGCTATCAGTGGGAACACATGATGTATTTTCTCTTTTTAAAATATTCCTACTTCTTAATTCTGTCTACATAAAAGACCTAGAAACAATGACACAGCCCAGACTGTGGTTTCTAAATACCATTTCCTACTAAAAGGAACCGGGGCTCTTTGGGTAAGTGGTCAGCTCCTCATCTGGGTCAGAAAATATAAAAAGTTTAGCCCAGTAGCAACATATTGTACTAGAAGACAAGAGAGTTATCAAAGATCACAGGGGTCAGATGAAGGATACAAGAGGGATCCAAAGAAGACAGGCCTACTGGCCAAAGATAGTTCAATTTTAACTTTAAAAAGGATATGCATAATGAATAAAAGCAATTAAATGTGTTAAAAATCAATGAGTTCAAAATGATACTTTAAAAAAAGAAACCTCAAAGGTCACCTATGGAGATGCTAAGACAGCAGCTTGTTTTTATGAAAACAGATAATAAAAGGAATACACTAAAAGTTAAACCTGATTTTCCTACACAAACCTTACTTTGGAGTGATCAAAGAGGTGGTAATGGAAAATTCTTCTTTCAGAAAAATCTCAGCTAATGATGAATGGATGATAGATTTAGAATACCAACACTTTGTACCCCTAAAAAAATAATGGATCTATGCAATGGTATCAACATTGACTCAAATAATGGGGTTAAAAAGCTAAAGATGAACTTTATGACAAGTGGCTCAGGTTGATACCACCTGTACCTACTGGTAAACCTTAAAAGAATGTAATGCAGTGGTATAATGCGCTGGAAGTACACAACACCCTGGATGAACTATCATTCCTCCCTCAAAAACTGAACCCGTATCTACCAATTTATAAGAAACAGAAAGGACAGGGAACACATTACATGATGCTACATATGTGAATCAGCAAAATCTGAAGTGTTGGAAACTCTACCAAACAAATCAGAAATTTTAAATAGATGGAGAAAAAAGTGGGAAGGAAAACTTTCAATTAAAAGACTCAAGAGATATATCAACATAATGCAGTATATGGACCTTATGCAGACCCTAATTCAACAAAATCAATGGTATCGCATGCATGCCCACACACACATGGTAGTTACATGTGGACAGTAACTGGATACTTTATATTAATGAACTGTTTCTTAGGTGTGATGTTGGTACTGTGGTCATATTTTGACTTTATACATTAGAGATGCATTCTGTAATATTTGTATATAAAATGAAACACCATCTTGGAATGCTTCAACATAACCCAAGGGAAGGAGGCCATAGTACCTTAACTTGCTGGGACTGAAGGGATCCCAGGACACTGGTCATCAGTGCTGAATCTGAGAGTTCTGGACGAACTGGGATTGCTGGTCACCCTAAGTGAGTGATAATAAAGGGAAAACAAGACTGACCCAATAATAATAATGATGGGTGCATGGGCTTCATTTTAGAATTCTTTATTTTTGATTTGTTAGAAATTTTTCAAGAAAAATTGATCAAGATGCTGTCCCTCTGTATAGTCAGACCCATGGAGACAACAGTACATCAGTTCCCCCAATTTTTACTCCATTTGGCATTTGGACTTTCCACTTAGCCCTGCCTCTGTCCCCCTCTCCCTACCAACCCTGCATCCCTATGAAAGAAGCACAGTGCAGAGGTTGTGACACGGCAATTAGAAGCACGGTTCTAGGGTCACGGAGGACAAGAGTTCACGTCCTGCCTTTTCCTCTATATGTCTGACTTTGGAACATTATTATTATTATTATAACCTCTGAAACTCAATTTCCTCATGAATATATTTGGAATCAAAATAACAACTGAATCACAGGGTTGCTGCAAGGATTCAATAAGATGTAAGCAAAGTGTTTAGAACAGTGCCTGGCACTTTGGATGTAAGATGCATGTTTTTCCTCATTTTCCACATTTAACATTCTGAAATCAGAGCTCTTTTTTAAAATCAAAGTTGTACAATCAGGGTTCTCAGATGTAAGCAATAGTGTAACAGCCAATCTTCCTAGTTTCTGTATTAGGTGCTTTGACATCTTAAGGCCTTGCTGGCCCTGAAGAGACAGCCCCTCCCAGAGCTAGCCAGTTCCCAGAGACAGTGAAAGGCTGGCCTGAGGGCATACCTTTCATATGCGAACCAACTTATCCAGAGTCTGAATCCTTAACTGCCTCCTTTATAGGGCTCTCCACTCTGGGTCACTGCCCTCCTGCTCTAATCATACCAGAGCCAGGGACCAGATGAGGAGGGACAGTCCCTATCCTCTACAGCCTGCTGAAATTATTCAAACTAACTAAACTGCTTACCCTGCTTCACCCATTCCTTCCTACAGAAACCAAATAAAGCCTCTTGCCCACAATCCTCCCCGTTCCTTGAGCATCCTGCCCAGCCCTGGTGCTTCCCCATGTGGCCCTGCATGGCACCCTGTGCCTCCTGTTTCTAAGGCTTAATGAGTAAAAACGTCTTCGTTCGTGACAGTGACTTCCATATCATTGTGTCTTACCAAACTGAATTAAAACAAATCCCAGAGACCCTGAAAACAAAGAGAAAACAACTCTGCCTTGTGTAAGTAGAAAAAGACAATGGAAAGCTCACAGATGTTCAGGGTAGAGCCAGGCAACCAAACTCAGAAAATAGGCAAAACCCAGAGAGATTCACCAGAGGCCACTCCACGGGAACGTTTTGAGGATGCTATCACTGACAGAGCCACCACCTGACACTCGGTGCAGCTCCCCCTTGACTCTCAGGGCACCACTGCCACCAAACGCTCAATGTTTTCATCACTAGACTCTCAAGATTCCAAGTCACAGGCCTGCAATTCTGCTTGATCAAGACTATATGATTTAACCATACTCCAGGTCTAGGAGGTGGGGAAGAGGGAATATTTGGCTCCGTTGGCTTCTATTATTCAAGACATATTTCCCAGTTGGATGCACAAAGGAAGATTCTCGTAAATATAAGAAGAATGTTATACCCTGAGTAGCACAAAGGTGAAAAGACAGTGAGAGAAGCCAAAAAAGATTTGTTAAGAAGATGAGTAGGCTTTACCTTGCCATTGCTGAGCACATGCTAACTTAGCCAAACATCTTAGCATAATAAATCATGGAACTTTCAAGGCCAGGAGAGATTGGTGCTAATTGATTAACGAGCCATGAAGGACTAGTCAGGGGCTGGTACACCTATTTATCAAAAGGCTTCCAATGACTTTTCAGAGAAGCCTTTGACTTCCTCAGCATCTAATTAAATTAAAGGATTATAAGATTGACTAGAAGCTGTAGATGAGAACCCACTATCTTTCAGTTTGACTCAAAATTATATTATCAATCCTAAGAACACGAAAGAGGTCAAGAAGCATGAGTCATGATAAAGAACAGCACATCCGGATGACTCGGCAGGAATGTCTGCAGTCCAAAGTCACTCAGAAGTCTTAGGATTCAGACTATGAAGAGGTCTGACTCAAAATGGATAGGGATTTTGAAAGAAAAAAATGAATCAGATTTTAAAGACAAATGTAAGCTGTTTCTGATGAGTAAAACTATCTACAATTTAATAGTATTTCTCCTTCTACCTGATGCCCTCACCCAAAAATTGTCATTAAATCCATGGTAAATTCTAGGATCAATAAGATACTATAGTAAATGTCAAGTAAACTTTGGCTTAAAGATAGACCGTGGGGTGGAATCATGCAGACCCTGCTAGCCTTTCTCCTTTTCCTTTCTTGACCATACTCTTTGCCTGAACTTCCTCATCTCTGAAGAGTCCACAGCTCTGGGTCTGAGCTATGTGTGAGCTGAGTGGGGCAGAGAGATCATAGGACATCAAGTCTTTGACTTCTTCCCCACGAGCAATGCGAGGAAGCCAACTTTGATAGGAAGTACAAGAGATCACTGGGAAGAAGGGGCAGGAAGGCTTACCTGTGGCTATGGACTCACCTCTTGGCTCAGCCCTTAAGCCATTGACCACAGGCCCCATAATGCTTGAGAAATGTGTTCTTCCTTCCTGTCAAGCCTACAATGGCTTTGACTGCAGACAAACACAGAGGAAAGGGAGCTGGAGATCAGTGGGAGAATGCAGCCGCTCCCTTGGCTCCATCACTCGTAACACAGTTCAGGCCAGGAGCCATGAATCACCAAACACTGGGCTCTTCTCCATCTCATTTCTAAAAATGGTGAGCCTTCCTCTATCTGACTACATTCGAAATCCTGCTTTGTCTTATTACTGACTTCCGTTTTTTTGGTCACTTGTTATGTTCCAGGAACTATATATTCACGACCTCATTTAACCCTCACAATTGCTCTATCATTATTGGTATTATTTCTCACACTTCCCATTTTACAGATGATATGATGTAATTGAGCTTCAGAAGTGGAGACAGGATTTGACTCCAAGTTCTGTCTGCAGAATCCATTGAACGATCAGCACTGGACTGAACTAATCACGTTCTCCTCCAAACACACTTCTTTTCATGTAACAGCATTACTACCGCATAATTCACAAAAATTCATCTCTTTAAAGTATACAATTCAATGGTTTTTAGTGTGTCCACAGAATGGTGCAACCATCCCCAATATCTAACTCCAGAGTACTTGCATCACCCCCAAAAGAAATTCTATTTTCATTAGCAGTCATTTCTCATTCCCCCCAACCCCAGCCCCTAGCTACCACCAATTGATATTCTGTCTCCCAATTTACCTATTCTGGATATTTCATATAAATGGAACCATACAATATATGGCCTTTTGTGTCTTTACCTAGCACAGTATTTTCAAGATTCATCTATGTTCTGGCACAAATAAGTACTTCATTCCTTTTTATGCCTGAATATATTCCACTGCATAGATATACCATCTTTTGTTTATTCATCCATCACTGGATAGACATTTAGGGTTTTTCCACTTTTCTGCTGTCATAAATAATGTGCTATGCACATTCGTGTACAAGTTTTTGTGTAGACATATGTTTTCAAATTTGGGGGTATATAGCTAAGGGTGGAATTTCTGGGTTCTGTGGTCAATATATGTTTAACTTCTGAGGAACTGCCAAACTGCTTTCCACAATGACTGCATCATTTTCTACTGCTATCAGCAATGCATTAGGACTCCAATTTTCCCACATCCTAGCCAACACTTGTTATTGTCTGTCATTTTTATTATAGTCATCCAGCAGATATGAAATGTTATCTCATTGTAGTTTTTATTTGCACTCTCCTAAAGACTAATGATGTTGAGCATTTTTTCATGTGCTTATTGACTATTTGTGCATCTTCTTTGGAAAGATATCTGTTCAAATTCTTTGCCCACTCTTAAATTGGTATATTTGTCTTTTGATTATTGAGTTGTAAGAGTCCTTTTAAATCCCTTAGCAGCTATTACTTGCAAACATATTATCCTATTCTATTAGTTTTCCTTTCACTTTCTTGACAGTGTCCTTTGAAACACAGAGGTTTTTAATTGTGATTAAGTCCAACCTATTTTTTCTTTTGTTGATTATACTTTTGGTATCATACATATCTATGAAACTGTTTCTAATACAAGATCATGTAGATTTATTCCTATCTTTTGTTCTATGGTTCTTATAGTTTTAGCCCTTAATTTACATCTATGCTCTATTTTCAGTCTATTTTTGTATATGTCTTAATATTGATGTAGGGGATCCAACTTCCTTCTGTTGTATGTGGATATCTGGTTGTTCCAACACTATTTGTTGAAAAGACTATTCTTTCCCCCATTGAATTGTCTTCATAACACTGTAAAAATTTTAAATATTTCTGGACTCTCAATTATCTTCCATTGATCTATATGTCTATCCTTATGCCAATACCACATTGTCTTACTATAGCTTTGTAGTAAGTCAGAAATTGGGAAGCCTGAGTCTTCCAACTTTGTTCTTTTTTTTTTTTCCAAGAACGTTAGGGCTTTTCTGGATCCCTTGCATTTCCATATGACTTTCATTCAGAGTACCTTGTCAAATTATGCAAAAAAAACTCTGGGATTCTGATAGGGATTACACTGAATCTGTAGATCAATATGAAGGATACTGACATATTACAATATTAAGTCTTAGCATCAATATTAAGTCTTCCAATTCATAAACAAGAAATTTCCATTTATTTAGATCTTCAATTTCTTTCAATGACATTTTTTTCCACTTTCACTGTGTAAGTCTTATACTTTAAGTTTATTCCTAAGTACTTTACTCCTTTTGAAGCTTTTATAAATAGAATTGTTTTCTTAATTTCCCTTTGGATTATTCATTGCTAGTGAATATAAATACAATTGATTTTTGTATATTGTTCTTATATCCTGAAACCTTGCTAAACTCATTTATTAGTTCTAATGTATTTTTGCCTGTGAATATTTTTGGATTTCCTATTTACATCCCCCAAACACTTCTGAGTGAAGGGTTCAATCTCTGGATGGTCTCATCATCCAAATTTCACATTATTTATAAGTATAACCCTGTCTTACCCTGTTGGTTATAATGGACTTTTTGGGGGTTTTTTTGTTGTTGATTTTTACACCTCGTATCCATTCTTTCCTTTTCTGGAAATAGTACCGTGATGTTTTTCCAGGGATATACTCCCTCTCCCATTCTCAGTCCATAGCCTTTAGGGAGTTCCAGTTCCAGGGGTAGACATGTGATACAAGCCTGGCCATCACATCCATAGGGCCATGGTAATTGGTTCAGGCTGGACCTGTGCCCAATCAGATACAAAAAGCTGCAATCTTAGGACTTTCCCGCAGAGTCACATTTTTTCTTTACTGCTGGACTTGGGGTTAGCACAAAGAAGAGAGATGGAGAGAGACTCATTCTGATTACATTCACTTCAATGCATTATCACATTATAGTAGAAGCCAAATCAAGCCCTTGACTGTTCAGGTTTGTGATCCAATAAATGCCCTTTATGGATTAGCCAGTACGGTGTGGGTTGTTTTGACTTGTACTGATGCTACCTCAGGTCATATGTGAGGTATTGCTACTCATAAAGTCCACAATATTTTGCCATTGCAACTCCTAAGAGTTTTATTTTAAATGAATGGTTTAGTGATACAACATATAAAAAACACTTTAAAAATACTGTTGTGTTTTATCTTTCCATTCTGTGAAGGAGGCTCAAATCAAGAAATCTAATTTTCATTAGGGGTACACATATTTGAATTATTTAGCACTATGTTTGGTAATGTACTTTGCTTGAACACTATGTGCAGCCCCTCTAGTGTTTAATTTAATACGTAACAGTCCAGGCTTCCTTCTCTCCCAGTGGTTTTTGCCAATGGTGAGTGTTCTCAAAGGGTCTGAGGCCATGCAGACTCAGCACCATAGTATTTTTTAAACTAATCCCATAAGATGGCAACAGCCAGTTTATTTTATTAGAAGGCTCTTCTAGAAGGAGTTTTGCATGATATCCAACAGTATTAAGCAAGAAAAAAGGAAACTCCCTTAAATAACCAACTCCAGAAGGGAGGCTGTTTACTCTTACTCTTTTGTACAGCTCATGAACTCTAACCTTGAATTCCAGAGAGAAAAAGCTACCTTCAGTTATGACTTAACATTCACCAGGAACTGCAAAGGTTTACAGCTCTGGGTACTAAAAACCACCCCCTGGTTCAATTCTTTTAGCTGGTAGAACACAGGAAATCACTCTGGGGAAGGAGGTTCTTTTACCTCCCAGCTGTAGATTTATTTAGGAAGAGAGGATAAGAGAGGCCAGAGAGTGGGCTTCCCCTGACTAAATGGGGTTGATTTATTATTTGCCACCTTTACATAGGCATACAGTAATGCTTAGGGGCTTGGACTTGGAATTTGTCAAACAGGGATCAAAATTTTACTTCTACTACTCACTAGAATGTGCCTATGGGAAAGTTACTGAACCACTCTGATCCTCATATTCCTCTTCTGTAAAATGGGATTAATAATAAAACCTACTTCATAGGGATTTTTTAAGGACTGAATGGGATGGCATAAAATGTACTTAGGTCCTGGTGCCTAATAAATGCTCAATAAATATTCTTATGTTATTATTGTTACTTCTTAACCTCAGTAGGAATGGTGAATATCAGGCATCCGTCCTCCCTCTAAGAAAGCATGTTCACAATCCATCCTTAAAACCCAGCTGGCCAAAATGAGCAACTTTGCCAGATCTGACCCAGGCTCAACGCTGGCATTACTGCTCTGGGTGCTCTTTGAAGGAATGGAGATGTCAGAATTCCACGGTGTCACAACCCTCTAAATATCAGGAATTTCAGATCCAGAAGCAAGCATTGATTTCTGCACCTAGATTTTTTTAAAATTCTGATTGATATTTTTTATTTTCTGCCTCCATTTCCTTATTCCTGAGTTTTCAGGGGATACTGCCATCAAACTTCCCAGATCTGTCTTTATTTTTATCCCACAAGGTCTACTTAAAACCTCTCTTCTGAAATTTGGCCAGAAATTACAAGGAATCATGAGTTAATTCTACCAAGCATCCATGCAGAATGATGACCCCCAAGCTAAAGGCACTTCTCAACTATCACAGTGGAGTAAATTATGTGGACATCAGCACCCCACTTACAGTCATGCATGACTCTGCTCTTAGCAGCTGGAGCACCCGAGTGTAACTACAGCAGTGGTGAGGGGAAAGGTTGTAAGTGGGTAAGGGGAGATGATTGAGCTCACTGTGCCTATGTATTTTGGAGGCCAAGACTACTGCCAGATGGTTCAAGAAATGGGATGCAAGAAGAATGACTTTTATCACCTAAAAAGAATAAAGCATTCAACAAAGGCTACCTCTAGAAAGAAAGAACAGCCAACATCACCCTGTTTCTAGCTCTTCCAATAATGGCATTGGTCTATTCCATTATACAAGCCAAGGAAAAATGCCTTCATTACAGGTTTTTTCTGCTGGAGGTGGCCATTATTAAAGTAATTTGTTAGAGGAAGATGCTGTACATATTAAAGCAAGATAATCATATTGGAGAAGCTGGCCTGAAGCAGAAATTCAGCTGAAAGGCTACTATACATAACTGTTTTCTACACCTGGGTAATGATGTCCATACTTTGTGACTGAGCTGCATGGCATGCTTTAATGGGATTTTCCCCAAAATATATGTGGTAATAAAATTAAGCCTGCTTAAAAAGTAGACACTCCCGGAATTTTGCCTTGATTTAAGAAAGTAAAGCTTATCAATCAGATTACAGCCTCTTTTAGTGAAGAAAAAATCAGTCTGCCCCAAGTTTATTTATTCACTCAACAAATATTTATCCAAGACCTGCTCTGCAAAAGGGATGGGAACATATGCAGTAGAGAATAGGAAAGACATAATGTCTGTCTTGGTAGGGTGTCTGTGCTGATGGGAGAGACCAAATAAGACATAATGCAATTAGATATTCAATTACAATCATGACAAATGCTTCAAAGGCTAACTAAGGGTCACTTTCCATATGAATACTAGGGAACTCTCCCTAACTGGGGGAATTAGAGAAAGTTTTCTTGAGGACATAGCATTTCAGCTGAACACTAATGGACGAGAACTAGTTTAGGAGGTGGGAGGAAAAGTGGAAATGTGTTGCAGGCAAAGAAACAGGAATATGCCAAGGTGCTAAGACAGAACCGGTAATGAAAGGTGGTGAGATTAGAGGTAGGAGAGTAACAGGGGAGAGGCACATGAAGGAACTGGAAAGGTTGCCAGAGCCCTTTGCAAATGCTGCACTCCTTATCTGGAACACACTGGAATGCTGGAATGCGGACACAGTGCCATACTTAGAATCTGGGTCTACTCTCAGAGCAACTGGGGGTCATTGAAGGATCCCAGGCAGGGGGCATGACAGGAGTTAAGGATTTCTGAAGGATCACTCTGGCTTCAATCTGAAGACTAAGTTGGATAGGGCAAGAAGGAATGCAGATTCGACAGGTATTTAGGAGGAATGAAACACCAAAAATATCTTGGAAATTGACTGGATATAGAACTGACAGATGAACTGCTATGATAAATTACTACTAGGAAAATTTCATTTTAGGGAGAAACTTTTGACATTGGGGAAATTTCCAATAATTGTTCCACGAACACCCAGTCTGAGCTTCAGTTAGTGAGACAATTAAAATCAGTATAATATCAAACTCATTCTACAAGGCCAGCATCATTCTCATACCAAAACCAGGTAAAGAAACCACAAAAAAAGAAAATTACAGACCAATATCCCTGATGAACACAGATGCAAAAATACTCAACAAAATATTAGCAAACTGAATTCAAAAAGATCATCCATCATGATCAAGTAGGATTCATTCCAGGATGCAAGAATGGTACAATATTAGAAAATCCTTCAACATCATCCACCACATCAACAAAAAGAAGGACAAAAACCACATCATCATCTCCATAGATGCTGAAAAAGCATTTGACAAAATTAAACTTCCATTCATGATAAAAACTCTCAACAAAATGGATGTGGAGGGCAAGTACCTCAACATAATAAAGGCCATATATGACAAACCCACAGCCAACATCATACACACGAGATGCTGAAAGCTTTCCCTTTAAGATTGGGAACAAGACAAGGATGCCCACTCCCCCCACTTTTATTCAACATAGTACATGGCAATCAGACAACACAAAGAAATAAAAGGCATTCAGAATGGTAAGGAAGAAGTTAAACTGTCATTGTTTGCAGATGACATGATATTGTACATAAAAAACCCTAAAGAATCCACCCCAAAACTACTAGTTCTAATATCTGAATTCGGCAAAGTTGCAAGATACAAAATTAACACACAGAAATCTGTTGCATTCCTATACACTAACAATGAACTAGCAGAAAGAGAAATGAGGAAAACAATTCCATTCACAACTGCAGCAGAAAGAATAAAATACCTAGGAATAAACCTATTGAAGGAAGTGAAAGACCTATACTCTGAAAACTACAAGACACTCATGAGAGAAATTAAAGAACATACCAATAAATGGAAATACATCCCGGGCTCATGGATAGGAAGAATTAGTATTGTGAAAATGGCCAACCTGCCTAAAGTAATCTACAGATTCAATGCAATCTCTATCAAAATACCAACAGCATTCTTCAACAAACTAGAGAAGATCATTCTAAAATTCATATGGAACCACAAAAGACCCTGAATAGCCAAAGCAATCCTGAGAAGGAAGAATAAAACTGAGGGGATTACAACTCCCTGACTTCAAGCTCTACTACAAAGCCACAGTAATCAAGACAATTTGGTACTGCCACAAGAACAGACCCATAGACCAATGGAATAGACTAGAGAGCCCAGATATAAATCCAAGCATATATGGTCAATTAACATATGATCAAGGAGCCATGGATATACAAGGGGGAAATGACAGCCTCTTCAATAACTGGTGTTGGCAAAACTGGACAGCTACATGCAAGAGAATGAAACTGTCTAACTCCATACACAAAAGTAAACTGGAAATGGATCAAAGACCATGAATGTAAGTCATGAAACCATAAAACTCTTAGAAGAAAACATAGGCAAAAGTCTCTTGAATATAAACATGAGCAACTTTTCCCTGAATGCATCTCCTTGGGCAAGGGAAACAAAAGAAAAAATGAACAAATGGGACTACATCAAGCTAAAAACTTCTATACAGCAAAGGACACCATCAGCAGAACAAAAAGGCATCCTACAGGATGGGAGAATATATTTGTAAATGACATATCTGACAAAGGGTTGACATCCAAAATATATAAAGAACTCACACAGCTCAACACCCAAAAAGCAAATAACCCAATTAAAAAATGGGTGGAGGATATGACCAGACAATTCTCCAAAGAAGAAATTCAGATGGCCAACAGGAACATGAAAAGATGCTCCACATCGCTAATTATCAGGGAAATGCAAATGAGAACCACAATGAGATATCACCTCACACCAGTGAGGATGGCCAACACGGAAAAGACTAGGAACAACAAATGCTGGTGAGAATGCAGAGAAAGGGGAATCCTCCTACACTGCTGGTGAGAATGTAAACTAGTTCAACCATCATGGAAAGCAATAGGGAGGTTCCTCAAAAAACTAAAAATAGAAATACCATTTGACCCAGAAATTCCACTCCTAGGAATTCACCCAAAGAAAACAACTTCTCAGATTCAAAAAGACATATGCACCCTTTGTTTACTGCAGCAGTATTTACAATAGCCAAGATATGGAAGCAACCTAAGTGTGCATCAGTAGATGAATGGATAAAGAAGATGTGGTACATATACACAATGGAATACTACTCAGCCATAAGAAAGAAACAAATCCTACCATTTGCAATAACATGGATGGAGCTAGAGGGTATTATGCTCAGTGAAATAAGTCAGGCAGAGAAAGACAAATACCAAATGATTTCCCTCATTTGTGGAGTATAACAACGAAGCAAAAGTGAAAGAACAAAACAGCAGCAGACTCACAGACTCCAAGAAGGGACTAGCGGTTACCAAAGGAGAGGGGTGGGGAAGGGTGGGTGGGGAGGGAGGGAGAAGGGGATTGAGGAGTATTATGATTGGCACACATGGTGTTAGAGGGGATCATGGGGAAGACAGTGTAGCACAGAGAAGACATGTAGTGACTCTGTGGCATCTTACTACACTGATGGACAGTGACTGCAATGAGGTATGGGGGGGACTCGATAACATAGGTGAATGTAGTAATCACATTGTTTTTCATGTGAAACCTTCATAAGAGTGTATATCAATGATACCTTAATTAAAAAAAATTCTGGTACAAAATACCAATGTGAAAGATTTTAAAAAATAGTTCTGGTACAAAATACCAATGTTAAAATAAAAAAAATCAATATAACACACATTGAGTGTGATATTATTATTAGATACAGTTGTAGTAATACTTGAATAATAGCTGCAGACACACACAGGGTCCTGAAAGTGTTCTCGGTTTTTTTTTCAAGGTTTCAACCATTAAAGCAGTACAGAACAGCTTCTGCCCATCATGGACCCAGAGGCCTAGGAGGCAACTGCACAGAGACTACCTAGCATTGTGTTTTAATGTTGAGCATTGCAAAGAGGCAAAGTTATGGACTTGTGATGTCATGTATATATGAGTTCAAAGTCCCATTTCATCCCTTATTTTGGGTGGTTCTGACTTTGAAGTAGTTACTTCACCCCTTCAAGATTCACTTTTCTCATCTGAAAAGCTGAACTGAAAGAGGCATTGTGTATAAGGGACTCACAGTGCTTAGCTCAATACATATTAGTTCCTGTCACCTTTCTCTAAAAGGCATTATCAGGGCCTAGCTAATAATCGTATTTGTAATAAAGTAATATTAATAGTTTACAGGGAGTGCCTACAACATACCAGCAACTATTCAAAGCACTTATATTTATGAATTTATTTAATTCTATAATAACCCTCTGCAACAAATACTGTCACCATACTCATTTTACAGATAAGAAAACTGAGGCCATAGACTCAGGGTCACCCAAGATAGTGGCAGATTCATGATTCAAAGCCAACTAGTTTGAATGGGTATTAAAAAAAGTTTTCATACAACAAAAGGCAGAAATAGAAGTTAAAATTTATGTTAATCACCTTCTGTGATTCTATACACTCTCAATAAATTCAGCTGGAAAAACCCAAGTTGACTGCCCAGAGGCACAGGGCTCTGAAAAATTTAACACTGTACCATGCTTATGAAGAATGAAACCTGCTGGTATCTGTTTCACTGCATTCCAAATGTTCTCCCACCTTCTCCTTATGGGGAAGGAACAACAGCTTCAATTTATATGCCAACTAATCACATCCCAGCATTCCAAGGCACTTTGCTGGGGACCAAGTGCACTGGTTTAATGGTAGAGTCTGTCATGCTGGCTAATGATAGAAGGTAGACACAGCAGTGAGGTCCCCAGCACGGGGACTTGGTCGGGGACCTGGGGGCATGCCAGCCAAGCCCAGACTGGGAAAGGCTGAATGTCTGAACCAGCCACCTCTTTTGTGCTTCTCTGGTGAGAGGCAAAGGAATCCTGCAAATGTGAAAGCTTTGAAGTTCGGTAGAAATGATATCTGCTGCAGAATGCTTTCATCATAACCACTGCAAGAAGAGCTGGGTGGCATTAGGTGGCACTTTAAGAACTACAGGCTCCTCACAGTCTAAGCACTTTCCATGAATCATCATTTAATCCTGACAACAATCCTATGAGATGGGTTTTATTACTATCCTATTTTACAAATGAGGAAACTGAGGCAGAGCGAACTGTAGCAATAGACGGACTCAGCTACTAAATGTTAGACAGGATTCCAACCTAGGCCCTGACTTTAGAGTCTGAGCTCCTGAACACCTAACATAATGCCTCTTATAAAGAGTGGAGATTAGTCAGAACCCTGTGGAATGATAAGAGGTGGTGGATGTGGGTGGAGACTAAATGAGTGCCTTCTTAAGAGGGCATTTTGGAATCCCCAGGGAATATTTTCTAACTACCCCTTCCTTTCTCAGCCACCCTCCATCCCATCTCATGGATGAAAATCTTTGTGGCCATCAGTCACTTTTAATGGTAGGAAGTGTGTTTTCTCCCTCAAGCACGTTGGGGGAAAAAAGAGACTTTATAAATTATTGTTCTAGACCAGCAGTCCTCAAACCTGGCTTCTTTTCTTTTCTTATTTTTTTTTAAGTCATTTCCCTTAATTATGGTTGTTCTTTCGCACAAAACCTCTATGATACCATTACTATCTACTGATTGATTCTGTTTAATACAGTTCTGGTTTGGGCATAGAAATCATGATGTATCTAAATATTTAGTGTACAGCATATATTTTTACTTATTTTTTAATTTCTTAGAGATTGGAATAGCTAGATAGGACAATCAACAAACTCCTAGACTGTGAGCACTAACAGAAATATCAGAGACCTTTTAATCTATTGATTTCTAACTAAAGACAAACTAGGGAGCTTTTAAAAAGCACTGATGTAAAAAAGCAATACCGATGTTGTGCCCCACCTTACATGGGTTAAATGATAATTGCTGAGGGTGGGGCCTCGGCATTGGTATTTCTCAAGAGGCACCCAGATAGCTCCAGTATACGGTCAAAACTGAGAAGTGCTGGCCCACTCTCGTCTAAAAACAACCAAGGGATTCTCCAGGCTCACCTCGTTTCCCTTCCAAGTACAATGCTCTGAACAGATATAAAGGGTGTGTCTGAAATTTTTATTTAATTCAACAAACATTTCATGAGCACCTCCTATGTGGAAAAGACAAAGAAGTACAAACAGAACTTATCTTTTATGGCCGTAACAGTCAATAATGGGATAATACAAGCAAAGAGATGGGTGTATAATGTAAATATAATACATAGGAAAATGCTGTACAGATGGGAAGGAGCAGGAGAACTGACAGGAAGAAAGGCTGACAGCGAAGTGGAGGAGACTCTCTGGACAGCTGAGGAAAACACCGTAGAAGCACACAGGAAGTGACCAAGGAGGAGCACAGAAAAGCAAAGACTGCCCCTCTTTCCTTAACTTTTTATTTTGAGACACTTGTAGATTCACATGCTATTGTACAAAATAATACAGATCCCATGTTTTTCACTCAGTTTTTCCCTTTCATAACCCTAAGACATACCATGTCCCTTTTATTTTTGACAGAGGCTCTGAGCATGAGCAGTTGATTTTTTTTTTAAGTTTCAGATATCCTATCAGAAAATTCAGTTCTGGGCATGGACCATTTTACTGCACACTTGTGGCAAAAAGAAGAAACTTTGCTTGACCTTTGAAGGGACATCTTATAGGAAGAGGAAAGTGAGATAATCATTGTTTAGCCTGGATACAGGCAACAGGAATGGCTGGGTAAGATCATTAGACCTTTGACTGAGTCGGCTAAGTAGGTGGGTAGGTAGTTTCCCAGAAAGAGTCTTAATCTCATTAAAGTTTAATGTAAAACTGCTTAAGCATTTTATCACAAATCTTAATTTCCTTCCTAGTAGGAGGTTGTGAATTATATCACGAAAAAACTCTGTCTCAAACCAGGTTTGGGACAATTTTTCATTATCATAAGCCCAGGAACTAAGTGCATTGTTGAGGACTCACCTTGAGATTTGGAAGGACTAAACATGACCTCTAGACCTAAACCCATGCGGCAGATGACCCAGGAAGAAACCCCTAAGGACTAGACTAGTGACATGGAAACTTTAGCTTCTTTGAGACATAAATGATTTGATGTTTGTTCCATATTATTTCCTTATTAGCTTATGATACCTCTATAATTTAAGCTACAGAAGGACAGGGATTTTTGTCTGTTATTTACACTGATTTTTCCCTTGAACATTATCAAGTATGTAACAAGAATTCAATAAATATTGATTGAATACATTAAGTCCCAAACACTGAGAAAACCAGTAATACCACTGGCCCTATATATGAACCATGTGGGGGTGGGGATTGTTAAATCATGTTTACATTTCATGAACTAATATTTGGGGAGTACATGTAGGCATGTACTAATATACATGAATGCTACAGCTATAAGAAAAATTTCAGCCTCACCTTGGACAAGGACCTCTTCCTGGACACACTGTTAGGAATCTGGGAATCTACTCAAGAAAGACTTCACTGTAATTATAATGATGAAAAACAAACCTCACTGGGTTTCTAGGGATTGGGGGTAGGGATATGATTACAAAGGGATAGCATGAAAGAGTTTTTGGGGCTATTCTTTATCCTGATTATAATGGTACTTATACAAATCTACACATCTATTAAAACTCATAAAATACTGCACAATAAGCCAATTATTTTAAAAGCAAAATATTTGCCTTTAAATGCCTACTAACTGTCTGTCTTGTGAGGCACTAGTGAACCAATAGTTCCTTCTCTTGGATCAGTCCCTGGCTCCGTACATGGTTAGAGTTCCAGGAATGTTACTTACACTGCGATAATCCATTCCCATCCTACCTGTCAGGGCGATTGACAGTGCAGCAAGCAGACCAATCAAGTCTCAGATATTTCAAACTGGGATTATAGCCACAGGTCAATATCCAAGAGTAGCTAGAATGGTAACAACACAATCTATGGTCGTGGGCCAGCCATATTCCATAAAAAGACGCAGAAGTTGAGAAAGTTGGTTTGCAGAGTGAGAGAGAGAGAAGGCTGCAAACACACCAGAAGAAGTGGAAATGAAAGAAATGAGAAAGAAAGAATCAGACACATTGACTGATTAATCTTTTAGTTCCTCTTCTTAAAGTCCATCTACTTTCTTACTCTTGATTTCAGGAAGCCATTCTATGCTTTATGATATAATGTTGTTTATATTTATATTTAACCAAGCTCAGGTAATTCTGTTTCTAAGATCAAAGAATCTAAATTAATTCATGTGTCATTAAATATCAGCTCTATCATTTTCAGCCCATAGGAACTGGGCGACTCAACCTCTCAGTGCCTCAGTTTCCTCATCTTTAAAAGAAGGATATAGTAACTTCCAGGGAGTTGTGAGAATGAAATGAGTCTATGTAAAGTTGTCAGAGCAATGTTAACATGTAATAAGAACCCGATTATTGTTGTTGCTATTATTTTCTTCTTCTCCTTCTCCTTCTTCTTAATACCAACACAGCTTTATCAAAATCAGTCTGAACCCCCAATATCACCTCAATGCAAGAAATTGCTGTAATTGTCAATATTTTGCAAGGTGAGAGAACAAAGTACAGGAAAACATTTCATCTACTGGATGAATCTCAAGACCTCCCCCAAAACATGAAAGACTCTCTTGAAATAATGATTCTTCTAAAATGCAAAATTATGAAAATCAGGAGTTTTACTATATTTCTTTAACTCCTGGTAAGATTTCCTCTGAAATTATACCACACAGTACCAAAAAAATATTCAAGTTATTCCTATTCTTTCTATGGCATGAATATAATGAGGAGTTCTAAATGACATCTTACAGATCCATTATAATTTAGAGTTTACAAAACATTCCCTTGGATTCTGCTTTATGTTGACCTTTACTACTTTTGAGGTAGATATTGTCGAAACTTTACAGATGAAAAAATTAAGGCCCAGCTACTCAGTGTAAAAGCTAGGATGTAGATCTTCCAGCTCCAAGAATTAAGCTTTTTCACAAAAATCATATTTATGCCTGCCAAACAAATGGCTCTGCAGATAAAGCCAAGCCTGATGTGGGTATTTCCCCCTACTTCTCAGATTCTACTATTAACTCCTATGTTCCAGACCTATACAGTTAGTGCTCACGGAAGTGCAGTAAAGTAAGCAGACTTTCCTCATTGTACAGATTATGAAACCAGATCTTCAGTAACTGAAGTTCAAGGTCACCCTTTGGTTATGTGAACTAGTAAAAGTATAAACCTGGAGAATAAACCGAAGTATCTCCTGACTTCAAATCCAGTACTCTCTCCCATCACATGGCACATTGCCTTTAGATTACTTTATTCTCACTCCTGGAATTTCAGATTCTCAACCAGGTTTGGGTTGTGGAGCCATATGTTCCTTATAGACAGACAATTGCTAGATGGTTGTGGAACCACATATTCCTTATAGACAGACAAGTGCTAGAGCTAAGAGAGAAACACTTTGCTTTTCCTAGGGAATAGGGATAGAATGAAAGCTAAGGTCCCTTTGAGGCATTTTATAATACAGGGCATAGAGGCCAAAGTGAAAGGAGCAGCCTAGAATTTGCAGCTCTCTTACAAAGCTAGAAAGACCAAAACTGAAGTGCAGGACTGCTAAACAATGTATTATTTAGTACATTTATTGCCTTATTTCCAAATATTTGAGGATTTTTCTAGGATCCATGATACAGAGAAAAAGTGAATGTGTGAGAAGCGAGCCAAAAATTATATACAACTTTCTCTTAAGGACATGTGGAAGCTTCAAACACACACACAGAGGGAGCAAGATGCTGAGAACCCAAGAAGAAAGCATTGCTAAGAGGCTAAAAAGCTAGGGTTGTAAATACAAAATCTGAAGATCCAAGGATGCAAAAGGGAATAGGTGTTAGTTAGAGGTAGGAAGAAAACATAACCATGATTTGAGCTGAAATTGCTGAAGGACAATGCCCTGGAGTAAGCGTTATACCTTAGGAGTGTGGAGAAGCTGGGAATAGAGCAGAACTATAGAAACCTGAAATCCAGCCTCCACAAAAGCTAGAGGAACTGCTTATACTCTTTCTGGCTGCCAGAAGATAATTACGTCCCCTGTAGAAGAAGATAATATTGTGCAGAGCCTCTACTATTTTTCATGTAAAATATCCAGCATTCTCCAAAAAACTATTAGACAACAGAAACTATTCCAGAATGATCCAGATATGATGTCCAAAAACAGAAAAATATGGAGAATTTATAATAGAATTAGAATCTATGAGAGAACAAATGGAAATTCTAAAATTGAAAAACAGAGTACCTCATGTTTATAATTCAATGGTGATTTTCACAGAAGATAGAGCAAAGATGATTAAATAAATGGAAGGTGAGTAAGAATAGATTCAACTTGAGACATAGAGGGGGGAAACACAGAAAACCCAGAAATGACCTATGGACATGGTAAAACAGTTAAGAAATGTGTCATTAGAGTGTCAGAAGGAGATAACAGAGAAGATAGAGAATAAATATTTGAAGATTTTTCTACAGATTCAAGCAGCTCTACAAACACTAAGAGGAATTAAATACAAAACAAAATACCTAGGCACACTGTTGTAAACATAGACAAAGAAAAGGCTACAAAAAGCAGCCAGAGGAGGGAGAGCCATATTATTTCCTGAAGAATATCAATAAGACTAACAGCAGATTTCTCAACTGAAGTGATAGAAACTAAAAGATAATGAAGTGGCATCTTTTAAATGCTGACAGAAGATAAATGCCAATCTAGAGTCTAACCCCAGGCAGAACCACTCTAAATTAAATATAGAATAAACACATTTTTAGACAATAAGAACTAAGAAATTAAATTGAAGAAGACTAGTACTAGAGGTGGTACTAAAGAGATTCTTTCAGGTAGGAAACAAAATGATCCTAGAGGAAATTATGGCAATACAGGAAGGAATAAAGATTGCTGGGCAGAACAAATATGTGAACAAATCTAAAGGAAGGGCAAAATAGGTAAAGGAAATAAAGTACAAACCTCTAATTATAAAGTAAAATAAATCACTGGATAAATATACAGCATAGGGAATATTATAATAACTTTTAATGGTGATAGATGATAACTATAGTTACCATGGTGAACATTTGTGATGTATATAATTGTTGCATCACTATATTATATACCTGAAATCAATATAATATTGTATATCAACTATACTTCAATAAGAATTTTAATTAAAAAATTAAAAATTAAATGAATATTGACTGCTAAAACACTGATGGCATGTCATGTAATACAATATATCTCTAGAATTATAATACCTGACAATAGTGACACAAGAGATAAGAAAGGTTAGATAGAAGTAAACTGTTGTAAGTTAGATGTAAGTAAACTCACTTTGTAGGGGAAATAGAAAAAAATGCTGACATAAAATAGACCTTAATAAGTCAATGATGCTTATTCTAATTTTTACTGAAACCCCTAAAAGGAAAATAAGAGAATGAATACTAAATAAGGTAAAAACAATGGGTAAAATGGAATTTAAAAATCATTAATTAATCCAAAAGAAAACAAGAAAGCATAAACAAATAAAACCAAAATATGATGATATATGGCTAAACCTCCTCAAAAGGCTTACCTCTCCAGAGTGTCTGAGTAACTAGTACTATACTGACGCTCCAATATGCATTTTTTTTAGAAGGTTGGGTGATGCACCAGTGAGCAAGGAGGAAAGCTTCTAAATCATAAAAATAGTAAAATCATGCAATGTTGCTTAAAAACATTCTGTGAAATAATTCTTTGGAAATTCCTATTATCCAAGTCTCAGTATGGGGGGGATTAGAGAACAATGTTTTCACAGCCTTTTATCAATTAAGTACTACAATCACTATTTCCAACCAGAGAAGAAACAAATATTGCAGTTTTTTTAAAAACATATATTTAAAGCCACAAAACAGATTTTGAGTGTGAGTTAAAGGGGAAAAAAACCACAGGCTGTCTCCTTAGGCTTTATCTGGTTATATCAGTGAGAAGTAATATGTGAAGGAAAAACATGCTCCTTTGGAGCACCCTTCTCCAGAAGATTTGCTTATTCCTAGCATCTTGTGCCCATCAACTTGCCAGACTCCTAAAAGATGTGTTTTCTTAATATCTAAATGATATCCATACCATCCTGTTCAATCAGCTTTCCTGAATCACCCACTCTTATGAAATTAGCTGAAACCACACACCACATGCTGTGGAAAAACTCAGTGTTGGTCCCCATCTCTGTGGAGATCCTTGAGATGTCAGGACTGGATTGTCACAATAAATTCATCATTTCTAGCTCAGAGTCCAACAATTCAGGTGAGACCATTCAGTCTGCGGATAAACACTCTCGACCGATTTTCACACTGTTACCAGATACTGATCTCCATCCCTTCATGTTGACTGTAAGTGTGGTAGTCTTTTACTGAAAGTGTGGGACAGTGAAGCGGATTTTATACCACAGCACAGCCAAAAGTATAGCCGTAAATCACCTGTCTTAAAATTCTTTCAGTGTTTGACCTATCAACGGGATTCTCATGGAGCACTCAGCTCAGCTCCATTTTCCCCCTCCTTCCTACTCCTAGCCTTTCCTTTGCTCCATGCAAGCCATACTCCTAAGTTACTTCTAATATTCGATGCAGGCCACTTTTTCAAAATCTCTTTATGTCACTGTCTTCTTCCTAACTATGGCTTACCATCTCACCACCTTCCAAATTCAGGTGCCATACATGATGCTGTTTTCTTAGACAGCAGTAGATTTCTTTCTAAAAGAAACTCAGCAGCTAGATGTAATATTACTAACTTTTACTCTGCTTCAACAAAATTATATGAGTTCTCTTCTACTTGTAAATTCAACCAGTAGATAGAACCTAATCTTTGCCAGGCATTAATGTACTTAGGATATAGTAGTGGGCGATCCTAACAAAGTTCCTGATATCATCATGCTCCATAGAGGGAGCTCAAAAAAGCCTTCGTTGTTTGGAGAAATAGAGTAAAGTCTCCTGCATTAATGAATGAATGAGGCATCGTTTCCATATCTGATTTGGAACTCAGACTTTTACACAAAATAATGATTCCTCCTCTTGTTCTCAAGGTATCCACCCAGGCCCTCTCTTTCCACAAATAGAGGAGCCACAAGCTACAGAAACAATGTTCCTAACCTACACTAAATCCACCTGATCAAAATAATGAACAATCTCCATCCCCTCTGCAAAACATACTGACTGCTCTTCACAGAAAGCTGAAAGCTCATTGCTAATAGGAAACTCTAATTCTTCTGCTAGATTAACCCCCAATTACAGCTCTAATTTTATCAGAAAAGAAGGCTTCTACTGTATTTTTCCAAACAAAAAACAGTTTCTACCCAACTGGAACTCTAATGCAGGCTGTTGAAAAAAAGGTAATTCTGTTTTCTTCCTAGCATGCAGATGACTGGATGTTTCAGAAAGACTTTGCCAGGACTATATATAACTCAACTCTTCCTCACTGCAGTCTTCACTGGGAGCTAGCTGGTAAAGGATAGCAGCACTGTCTTGCAGTTGGTTGGCTTTGGCTGGAGGAGAAGGAAGGACTGAGCCCTGTGCTATATCCAGCAGGCTAGTTCATGACCGCTAGATAGAGTTCCAAGAGAAAGAGGAGAAGGTACAAGGCCTATTGAAGCCTACTCTCAGTATGGGCACACTGTCCCATCCACCACATTCTTCTGGCTAGAGTAATTTACAAGGTGAGCCCAGATTTGAGAATAAAAACAAGTTCTACCTACTTATGAAAGGAGCTACAAAGTCATATTGCAAAGGTTGTGGATATAGGGAGGACGGAGAATTGAAGGCATTATCATAATCAATATGCCAAATTGGTTGAGGCAGCATTATCAACCTTTTTTGTATTGTATCTAAAATTTACCTGGGAAGTTTATTGTTAGAGGAAAGTCACTGGATTTCCTTCTGTTTCAGACACAAAAAGTCATGAGAGACAGTTGCTCTCACACAAAAAAATCAAAACAAATTACATAAGCTATACCAAAGATCTGAACACACATGCAAACACATACAACAAAAGAACTGACCTACAGAAAGTGAGAGACTGTTCATACAAACAAGAGACTCACCACTGTCCTACTCTGTGGTGACATTTCTAGAGAAGGGGAGAAGGGAAAAAAATGTCAAATTTCTTTAAAACTTTTAATGGTCATGTGAAGTCTGGCATGAGAAATTAGAATCTCAAGGAGCCCCAGCCTCAAAACAAGTTTTCTATCTATCCACTAAAATTTTCTCACAGATCTTTACCTGGTGGGAATTGTGTGCTGAAAGCATGGGTAGAGAAAGAGGTGAGAAAAATTCCAACCACCCCCTCACCCTGAAATGCATCACCCCTGCCAATGTGCAATGATACTGCTGTCCAAAGAGAATGAAGGGGCAAGGTCGGAAAGACGGAAAAAGATCTCTCTCCATGCATTCTGGACTTACACATGAGAGAAACCACAAGACATTTCAGGTTTTCAGTCATTCAAGAGTATGGGAACAAGCACAGGTGTGATGATATCTCCCTTGAAGGCATTCTTGTCCCTCATGGTGGGTAGAGCTACAACTCTCAGGAGACCCAGAGCAGGGCGTGAGATTTAAAAATCTCTTAGGTTAAACAGGAAGCATGACTGGAGAACAAATATAAACCCCCAGAAACCTCCTACACTGGCAGTTTGGAGATAGATCAAGGAAAGAGCTCCTATAGTTTGGAAAGCTGGCAACTTGTTTGTGCAGCACAGATAGATTGTTGTAATCTCACTATCACCCAGATCCCACGTCCTACTGAAGGGAAAGTCCTGATCCTGTACTCCAATCATTGGAAGCCAGGGGTGAACTACACCAAACAAAAACTGCAACAGAGCCCACACTGAGCTCCACTTCAGATCAGATTGAATCAGCCTCCACCCTAGTAGCCTAATGTGAAGAAGGGTGTATACCTTTCTGGAGGTAAAAATTATTTGCTCCAGTCTTCACTATTCCTTATGTTTAGCATACAATAAAAAAATTACAAGGTGTATCAAAAAAGGAAATGTAATCAAGATAGGATATAAAACAGAAAATTGAAGTAGACTAGAGAGATGGCCCAGAGGCTGGAATTACCAAAGAGGGACTGTCAAATAACTGATAAAAACGTTAAAGGATCTAGAAGAAAAGACAGATAAAATGCATGACAATATGGGGAACTGAGCAGAGACATAGGAACCCTACAAAGAATGGGAAATGCAAGATAGGAAACATAAAGGATCAGAAAAAAAAGAATTTATTAGATTGTCTAAAGGGCAACCTAAACATAAAAATTGAAAGAATAAGTGAGTTAGTAGATGGATCAATAAAAGTATCCAAAATAAAAGACAAATAGAAAAAGTGTATTTTTTTTTAATGGGCCCATTGAGATCTGTGACACAATATCAAATGATCCAATGTATGTGTAATTGGGATTTAGACCACAAGGAGAAAAGAAATGTATGAAGTGAAAGTGACTAACAATGGCCCAAAAAAGGATTAAAGATATTAACCCACATATCCAAGAAGTTCAGTGAAGGCCAAGCAGTATAAATATGAAGCAAAGTACACCTAGGCATTTGACATCAAGTCAAATTGCAGAAAACCAAAAATGAAGAGCAAATCTTAAAAGCAACCAGAGATAAAAGACAGAGTACATACATTGGGAAAAAGTTATATGAATGATGGCTACTTTCTCAACAGAAACAATGAAGGCTAGAAAAAACTGCACTGACATCTATAGAGTATTGAAAGAAAAAGAAAGTCAACCTAGAATACTATATCAAGCAAAAATATCCTTCAAAATCCAAGGAGACGGACATCTGGGAAGATGGCGGTGTGAGCAGGGCAGCAGAAATCTCCTCCCAAAACTATATAAATCTACGAAAATACAGCAAATACAACTATTCCTAAAAGAGAAATCAGAGCACACAGGAAAGGGCACAGCGTGCAGCCACACCCGGGAGGACTCAGCACCCCACGAGGTGGGTAAGATATGGAGCCATGACCCGGTGGCACCCGAGCACTCACCCAGTCCAGCGCGCCGGCGGGACGAGAGGATTCGGAGACGGGTGGGAGTGGAAGAGCAGGTCCGCGAAATAACCAGCCCTGATGGTCTGCGCCAGAGCGCCGGGAGCGCTGACACACATCGCTCGGTGCATCAGACATTGGAGAGGCAGAAGGTGCAGGTTTTGAGCCGGGATCGTGCCAGGACCGTGCAGCCAGCGCCCAGGGACAAGAGAAAAGCGCGCACCATTTGTAGCGGTCTTGGAGAGGCGGGGCGCCCAGTGAGGGAACACCATCACCCCGGCGGGCTCAGCCCTGCAGGCTGGAAGTCCTGGGGAACTTCGGTCCCCTTCGCTAGTGACAGAGAGAAGGGAGCAACCACGCTGGAATTTTATACAGAAAACAATAGCGTCCCATTCATTCCTGCCCCACCCAGACCTACAAAAAAAGTGGTGCGGCCGCGGCTGCGAATTAGTGGAGCAACAGCGACACCTACAGCATGCTTAGAGAATCCACTACAGGTGGGCTTTCTTTTTGCTTGTTTGTTATTTCTTGCTTTTTTTTTTCTTTTTTCACCTTCCTTTTCTTTCATTTCTTTCTTTCTTCTTTCTCTCTTTTCTTTCTCTTCCTTCTTTTTTTTTGGCTTGCTTGGTTTTTTTGGTGGTTTTTTTTTCTTTTTTTTTTTAAACCTTAAAGAGCCCAGCTGACATACGTGGCACCTACCAGCGACCACTCCTATCAACATGAAAAGACAGGAGAACTTGATACAGACAAAAATCACCAAGATCCAGACACCCTCTGAGAAGGAATCTGAAGGGATGGAAATGCAGCATCTTCCTAAAAAAGAATTCAGAATAAAAGTCATAACCATGCTGATGGATCTACAGAGAAATATGCAAGAGCTAAAGGAGGAAGTGAGGGAAGTCAGGAAAGATAATGCAGAAATGAGACAAGCCATCAACGGGCTCAGCAGCAGACTGGACGAGATGCAAGAGACAGTTAATGCAATAGAAATCAGAGAAGAACACAGAGCAGCTGAGGCAGAGAGAGACAAAAGGATCTCTAGGAATGAAAGAACATTAAGAGAACTGTGTGACCAATACAAAAGGAACAATATTTGCATTACAGGAGTACCATCAGTACTAAAGGCAAAGAATAAAACACCTAGTATATAAAGAATGGAGATAGAAAGTGTCTTTGAAGAAATAATTGCTGAAAACTTCCCCATGCGGGGGAAGGAAATACTCTCGCAGTCCATGGAGGCCCACAGATCTCCTAATACAAGGGACGCCAGGAAGACAACACAAAGAAACACAATAATTAAAGTGGCAAAGATCAAAGATAAGGACAGAGTATTAAATGCAGCTAGAGAAACAAAAAAGATCACCTTCAAAGGAAAAGCCATCAGACTAACATCAGACTTCTCAACAGAAACCTAACAGGCTAGAAGAGAATGGCATGATATATTTAATGCAATGAAACAGAAGGGCCTCGAACCAAGAATACTGTATCCAGCACAATTATCATTTAAATATGATGGAGGGATTAAACAATTTCCAGACAAGCAAAAGCTGAGAGAATTTGCCTCCCATAAACCACCTCTACAGGACATCTTAAAGGAACTGCTCTAGAGGGAAGCACTCCTAAGGCTAAAAAGATGTCACCAGAGAAAATAAAATCATAGCAAAGAAAGCAGATCATCCAAACACTAACTAAAGGCAAAGAATAAAACACCTAGTATATAAAGAATGGAGGAGGAAGAATAAGAAGGGAGAGAAATAAAGAAACATCAGACTGTGTTTACAATAACTTAACAAGAAAGTTAAGTTAGATTGTTAGATAGTAAAGAAGCAACCCTTGAACCTTTGGTAACCACGGATCTAAAGCCAGCAATGGCAATAAGTACATATCTATCAATAATCACCCTAAATGTAAATGGACTGAATGCACCAATCAAAAGACACAGAGTAACAGAATGGATAAAAAAGCAAGACCCATCTATATGCTGCCTACAAGAAACTCACCTCAAACGCAAAGACATCCCCAGATTAAAAGTGAAGGGATGGAAAAAGATATTTCATGCAAATAACAAGGAGAAAAAAGCAGGTGTTGCAGTACTTATATCAGACAAAATAGAACTCAAAACGAAGAAAGTAGCAAGAGATAAAGAAGGACATTACATAATGATAAAGGGGTCAATCCAACAAGAAGATATAACCATTTTAAATATATATGCACCCAACACAGGGGCGCCGGCATTTGTGAAACAAATACTAACAGAATTAAAGGAGGAAATAGACAGCAATGCATTCATCTTAGGTGACTTCAACACACCACTCACTCCAAGGACAGATCAACCAGACAGAAAATAAGAAAAGACACAGAGGCACTGAACAACACACTAGAACAGATGGACCTAACAGACATCTACAGAACTCTACACCCAAAAGCAACAGGATACACATTCTTCTCAAGTGCACATGGAACATTTTCCAGAATAGACCACATACTAGGCCACAAAAAGAACCTCAGTAAAATCGAAAATATTGAAATTCTACCAACCAACTTCTCGGATCATAAAGGTATGAAACTAGAATTAAACTTCAGAAAGATAACAAAAAGGCTCAAAAATACATGGAGACGTAACAACATTCTCCTAATTAATCAATGGGTCAATGACCAAATGAAAACAGAAATCAAAGAGTATATGGAGACAAATGACAACAACAACACAAAGCCACAGCTTCTATGGGACGCAGCAAAGGCAGTTCTAAGAGGAAAGTATATTACAATCCAGGCCTATCTAAAGAAAGAATAACATTCCCAAATGAATAGTCTAAGGAGGGACATAATAAAGATCAGAGAAGAAATAAATAAAATTGAGAAGAACAAAACAATAGAAAAAATCAATGAAACCAAGAGCTGGTTCTTTGAAAAAATAAACAAAATAGATAAACCCCTAGCCAGACTCATTAAGACAAAAAGAGAATCTACACACATAAACAGAATCAGAAATGAGAAAAGAAAAATCACGACAGACCCCACAGAAATACAAGGAATCGTAAGAGAATATTATGAGAATCTATATGCTAACAAGCTGGAAAACATAGAAGAAATGGACAACTTTTTAGAAAAATACAACCTTCCAAGACTGACCAAGCAAGAAACAGAAAAACTAAACAGACCAATCACCAGCAATGAAATTGAAGCAGTATTCAAAAAACTACCCAAGAACAAAACCCCCGGACCAGACGGATTCACCTCTGAGTTCTACCAAACATATAGAGAAGAAATAACACCCATTCTCCTTAAAGTTTTCCAAAACACAGAAGAGGAGGGAATACTTCCAAACTCATTCTATGAAGCCAGCATCACTCTAATACCAAAACCAGGCAAAGACCTCACCAAAAAAGAAAACTATAGACCAATATCCCTGATGAACGTGGATGCAAAAATACTCAACAAAATATTAGCAAACCGAATTCAAAAATACATCAAGAGGATCATACACCATGATCAAGTGGGATTCATCCCAGGGATGCAAGGATGGTACAACATTCGAAAATCCATCAACATCATCCACCACATCAACAAAAAGAAGAACAAAAACCACATGATCATCTCCATAGATGCTGAAAAAGCATTTGACAAAATTCAGCATCCATTCCTGATTAAAACTCTCAACAAAATGGGTATAGAGGGCAAGTACCTCAACATCATAAAGGCTATATATGACAAACCCACAGCTAACATCATACTTAACGGCGAGACGCTGAAAGCTTTCCATCTAAGATCGGGAACAAGACAGGGATGCCCACTCTCTCCACTGTTATTCAACATAGTACTGGAGGTCCTAGCCACAGCAATCAGACAAAACAAAGACATACAAGGCATCCAGATTGGTAAAGAAGAAGTCAAATTGTCACTATTTGCAGATGACATGATACTGTACATAAAAAACCCTGAAGACTCCACTCCAAAACTACTAGAACTAATATCTGAATTCAGCAAAGTTGCAGGATACAAAATTAACACACAGAAATCTGTTGCTTTCCTATACACTAATGATGAACTAACAGAAAGAGAAATCAGAAAAACAATTCCATTCACAATTGCGTCAAAAAGAATAAAATACCTAGGAATAAACCTAACAAAGTAAGTGAAAGACCTGTACTCTGAAAACTACAAGACATTCCTAAGAGAAATTAAAGAGGACACTAACAAATGGAAATGCATCCCATGCTCTTGGCTAGGAAGAATAAATATTGTCAAAAGGGCTATACTACCCAAAGCAATGTACAGAGTCAACGCAATCCCTAACAAATTACCAACAGCTTTCTGCAATGAACTCGAACAAATAATTCTAAAATTCATATGGCACCACAAAAGACCCCAAATAGCCAAAGCAATCCTGAGAAGGAGGAATAAAACAGGGGGAATTATGCTCCCTGACTTCAAGCTCTACTACAAAGCCACAGTAATCAAGACAATTTGGTATTGGCACAAAAACAGACCCACAGATCAGTGGAATAGAATAGAAAATCCAAACATCAACCCAAACACATACAGTCAATTAATATTTGATAAAAGTGTCTTGGATATACAATGGGGAGATGACGGCCTCTTCAGCAGCTGGTGTTGGAAAAACTGGACAGCTACATGTACGAGAATGAAATTGGACTACTGTCTAATCCCATACACAAAGGTAAACTCAAGGTGGATCAAAGACCTGAATGTAAGTCATGAAACCATAAAACTCTTAGAAAAAAACATAGGCAAAAATCTCTTGGACATAAACATGAGCAACTTCTTCATGAACATATCTCCCCGGGCAAGGGAAACAAAAGCAAAAATGAACAAGTGGGACTATATCAAGCTGAAAAGCTTCTGTATAGCAAAGGACACCATCAGTAGAACAAAAAGACATTCTACAGTATGGGAGAATATATTCATAAATGACATATCTGATAAGCAGTTGACATCAAAAATATATAAAGAACTAACATACCTTAACAAACAAAAAGCAAATAATCCAATTAAGAAATGGGGAGAGGACATGAATAGACACTTCTCCAAAGAAGAAATTCAGATGGCCAACAGGCACATGAAAAGATGCTCCACATCACTAATCATCAGAGAAATGCAGATTAAAAACCACAATGAGATACCACCTCACACCAGTGAGGATGGCCAACATCCAAAACACAAACAACAACAAATGTTGGCGGAGATGTGGAGAAAAGGGAACCCTCCTACACTGCTGGTGGGACTGCAAATTAGTTCAATCATTGTGGAAAACAGTATGGAGGTTCCTCTAAAACTCAAAATAGAAATACCATTTGACCCAGGAATTCCAGTCCTAGGAATTTACCCTAAGAATGCAGCAGCCCAGTTTGAAAAAGACAGATGCACCCCTATGTTTATCACAGCACTATTTACAATAGCCAAGAAATGGAAGCAACCTAAGTGTCCATCAGTAGATGAATGGATAGAGAAGATGTGGTACATACACACGATGGAATACTATTCAGCCATATGAAGAAAACAAATCCTACCATTTGCAACAACATGGATGGAGCTAGAGGGTATTATGCTCAGTGAAATAAGCCAAGCTGAAAAAGACAAGTATCAAATGATTTCACTCATATGTGGAGTATAAGAACTAAGAAAAAAAACTGAAGGAACAAAACAGCAGGAGACTCACAGAACCCAAGAATGGACTAATAGTTACCAAAGGGAAAGGGACTGGGGAGGATGGGTGGGAAGGGAGGGGCAAGGGAGAAGAACGGACATTACGATTAGCAGATGTAATGTTAGGGGGGCACGGGGAGGGCTGTACAACCCAGAGAGGACAAGTAGTGACTCTATAGCATCTCACTACGCTGATGGACAGTGATTGTAATGGGGTTGTTGGGGGGGGGGTACCTGATGAAGGGGGTAGTGTAATCACCATAATATTGCTCATTTAATTGTAGATTAATGATATCAAAATAAACTTTAAAAAAATCCAAGGAGAAACAGAAATTCTCGGACAGATAAAAGTTGAGAGAATGTATCTCCAGCATACCTGTGCTACAAGAAATAACAAAAGAAGTTACACAGGCTGAAGGGAAATAACATTGGGAGGAACTCTGAAAATCAGTACTAAATGAAGAGCTCTAAAAAAGGTAAATAACTGGTTCAAAGTAAAATGTCTTTATTTTAGCACATTTATTTTATATAAGTACATTTTTCTCAAATTTAATTAAGAGACTATTAACTATTTAAAGCAAATATAATAATGAATTATAGGGCTTATATGTAGTAGTAAAGCATATGATGGCAACAAAAAAGAGCAGGAGAGAATAATTGGATTTAACTAATAATAAGGTTCTTTTACTCTTTGTGAAGTAATAATGTTATTTGAAGGTAGACTGTAATAATTTAAAACTGCATATTGTAACCTCCACAGCAACTAGTTATATAATATAAAAATGAATAGCTAAAAATTACAGAAAAAAAATATTAAAAGATGGAATTCACCCAAAAGAAAGCAGAAAAAGAGGAAAATAGAGCAAAAAACAAGAGGAATAGATATCAAACAAAAATCAAAATGGGAGACTAAAACTGAATCATTTTGTATAATTACATTAGAGGTAAATGAACTAAGCCATCTAATTAAAAGGCAGATATTACAGACTTACCTAATAACTATATGCTTTTTACACATACACACAGCCTTAATTATAAAAAAAAACATGCTGATATGTGTAGTGTTTGTATGGCATATATTGTCTAAGAAGGCTGATGTGAGAATATTACTACTGCAAAAAGTAGAATTAAAGAAATAGTACTACTGTCAATAAGGAGTATTTCATAATGATAAAAGAATTCATCAAATAGATATAACAATCCTAAATGTTAACAAGCCTAAGAACAGAGCTTCAAACATTAAAGTAAATTGACATGGATATTCCCCAAGAATTTAATAAATACAAAAAATTTTAAATCATACAGAAAATATTGTCTAACCACAACAGCATTAAATTACAATTCAATAAAAAAATAAAGTATCTAGAAAATCCCCAATTTGTATATTAAATGACACATTTATAAATAACTCATAGATCAAAGAAGAAATGATGAGGAAAATTAGAATATATACTGGACTGAATAATAATAAAAATAGAATATATCAAAATGTATGAGATATACCTAACGCAGTGCTTACAGGGAAGTTTAGGCTACCAGATGATTATTTGAAAAGGATACAGTTCTAAAATCAATAGTCCAAGGCAGGAATCAATAAACTATGGTCATGGATCAAATTCAGTTTGCTACCTGTTTTTATAAATAAAGTATTATTGGAATATAGGCACACCCATTCATTTACATTTTATCTCTGGCTACCTTTCTGACACAACGGAAAAATGGGGTAATTACAACAGAGACCTCACAGCCCACAAAGTATATATACTCTAGTCCTTTATTTTTCAATCCCTTATGTAAGGTTTCACTTTAATAAATTAGAAAAACAACAAAGTAAGCAGAAGAGAGAAATTCATAAAGAGCAAAATTAACAAGGTAGAAAACAGGAAAACAATAAAGTCACAAGTTGGTTCTTTAAGAAAAAACAATAAAATTGGTTAAGTCCCTATCAAGACTGAAAGAAAAGAGGAGAAAATATAAATTGTCAAGAAGAATTAAGAGTAATATCATTAAAAATCACACAGACATTAAAAGGATGGTCAAGGGAGTATTTTGATTATGTCAAATTAAAAAATTTAAAAAAACAGATTCCTTGAAAAAACAAATGATCAAAACTGACATAAGAAAAAAAATCTAAATATCCTCAAATATATTAAATAAATTGAGTTCACAGTTTAAAAAAAAATTTCCCATAAAGGAGTGTTCAGGCCTAGATGGTACAAAACTTGTAAAACAGAAATTACATCAATTTTATACAACACTTTCAGAAAATAGAGAATGAAACATTTTCCGACTCATTTTAGGAGGCCCACGTAACCCTGATATTGACACTTGACAAGAAAATCACAGACCAAAATATCTCATGAAGAGATCCTTATGAAAATCTTAGCAAAAAGAATTCAGTAATACATTTTTTTAAATTAATACATCATGACTAGGTAGGATTTATTGTAGGAATATAAGATTGATTTAACATTAAAAAATCAATTAATGTAATTTATAACATTAGTGAAAGAAAAGAGAATAATAATAAAATCATCCCCAAAGATGCAAAAATTTGATACCTTTTCATAATTTAAAGAAAAGTTCAGCAAACAAGGAATAAGAAAAAAACTTTCTCAAGTTGAAAAGCAAATCTATGAAAAATGTACAGCTGTCATCATACCTCTTCCCATACTTAAAGTTAATCTTTCATCCCCTGATTAAAAACAAGGCAATGATGTTTGTCACTTGTATTCAATATTACCCTGGAGATCACACACAGTGCAATAAAAAAAAAAGAAAAAGGAATAAAATGTATAAAGATTAGAAAAAGAGATAAAATTCTAATTATTTACAAACTACATGATTGTGTGTGTAGAATGTCCAAAGAATCTACCAAACTACTAAAACTAATTAGTAAATTTGACAAAGTCATACAACACAGGTTACATAAAAATTAGTTGTATAACCCTAAGAAGCAATAAACAATCGAAATTTAAATTAAAAAACAGCTCTTTCCTTCCCCCAACTTTCATTCCTGAACAAGTCAGTCCAAAAGCAATTTGGTGGGGTTCAACAGAGTTAGGCATCCCTCAGGGAGGTATGTGAAGTTGTTATGGGATAGTGCATGGTATTGAAGCCCAAGCATTGCGAGAGGACATTTACAAGATAGGCTGGCCCACTGCACAATGCCAGAGTCTGAGCAGAGTGAAAGGGTTGTCTGCACAAGGAAGGGCAGACAGGTGCAGGGCACCAAAGCCCATGCAGGTTGCATAGGTGCCCAGGTGGGAGGGAAGCCTAAGCACGAGGTGTTGGAGCCTCAGTAGGATGACAGCAGGCATGGCAGCAATGAGGGAGATCAGTACGTAAACAGGGATTGATCAAATAAGCAAACACTGAGAGTAATAGGAGTTTGGTTTCTCACCGTCACTAAAGGAATCTACAAATATGGAAAAGGAGAAAATTAGAATGTACTTTGTGGTGCTGGATAGAACTGAATGTATTGGTATAAACCAGTGGTTTTCAATAAATGTAGATATCTATATAAACAATATATACAGTAATGGTTTCTGAACATCATTACTCTGAAATAAAAGGATCAAGGGCTTCTTGGATAAATGGCTGATTCCAGATCTAACTAAAGAAAAGTAGAAGGTGAGCCTGGAACATTTTTTGTTAGAAAGTAAGGAAGCAGCCAAAGAAAATTGTGGGTGTGTCAAAGAGGCATGGGAGCCAACTTGTAGGTGCTCCTAACCAGCCAAATCTGGGGAAATTTGAGCATCAAAATAAAGAATTATATTAATGGATTAAAGCCTATTAAACAAAATAGGAATGCATTAGCTTATAGTGATATACACAAATAAATTCAAAGTTAGATGAAGAATAAAACAGTCTCAACATCTCACTACACAAAATACTTATTATAAAGGGATAAACAGTAAATTTACAGTGGAAAAGTCTAATAGATACCACCTTATTCAATTGATCAAAGTAAGCATCATCAAACCAAAACTATGTGCCACTTGATAATATGCAATAAGAAGGAGACAGCCTCACTTCTGTGTTGTTTCTGCTAAAGATGAAAGGAAAGATCAGACCAATCCAAACTCTGGGAAATAACTTTTAAGTTTGTCAAGGTCATGAAAATCAAAGACTGAGGAATTGTTTCAGACTAGTACAACTAAATACAATACATGATTCTGGACTAGATCCTTTTCCTATAAAGAGCATTCTGGGGACAACTGATAAAACTAGAATGGTGTCTAAATATTATATGTTAATAATGTACCCATATTTATTTCCTGATTTTGATGATTGTATTGAGGCTATTTAGAGAAACATCCTTGTTTTTAGTAAATACATGCTAAAGGATCAGGGGATAACAGAATATCATGTTGGCAACTTACTCTCAAGTGCTTCTGGAAAAGTTTCTTTGTCCTGTACTTAATAACTTTTGGAAAGTTTGAAGTTGTTTCAAAATAGAAACAATATAATTTTCAATAACATCAAAAGTAGCAAATATAGAGGAATAAAACTAATTAAGTATGTGTAAGACATAACCTGTCTTAGTAGGTATTTTGCTGAGAAAAAAGTACAGACCTGAATAAATGCAGAGTTATACAATGTTCAGAAAGTGGAAGACTTAATATTGTTAAGATATACACTGCCCCTATATTAATATACAAATCAAACATGATTCCTACCAAAATTCCAGCAGGCTACTAATTACAAATATACAAGATAATTCTAAAATTTACATGGTAATACTGCATATCTAGAATATTGAAAAAGATGTACAAAGCTAGAGAACTAACACTATCTGATTTCATATCTTATTCCAAAGCTACAGGAATCAAGACAGTTTGATAGTAGAAAACTAGTTGATAGTAAGATAGTAGGATACAAAACTAGATCAATGAAAAAGGATAGAGTATACAGAAGCAGACCCACACTTATACAGTCAGTTGATTTTTCATAAAGATGCCAAATAAGTTCTGTGGGATAAAGAATACCATTTAACAAATGTTGCTATAACTACTGAATTCTGTATAGGAAAAAGAATAAAACTTGTTCTCTTTTCCCTACATAAACAAAAATTAATTTAACATCAATCATGTACTTAGACATAAAACTCAGAACCTGAAGACTTCTAGAAAAAAATGAGAATAGTCTTATGACCTAGGAGAGACAAAAGTTATTTTTGAAGAGGACACAAATAACACAAACCCAAAAAATAAATTTTGAAAAATTAAACTTTATCAAGATTAAATTTTTCTGCTCATCAAAAGACACCACACTAAGACAATGAATAAGCAAGGCAAAAGTTAGAA
Organism: Smutsia gigantea; assembly: GCA_032199065.1. Taxonomy (NCBI): domain Eukaryota; kingdom Metazoa; phylum Chordata; class Mammalia; order Pholidota; family Manidae; genus Smutsia; species Smutsia gigantea. The sequence continues at coordinate 257,081 of JAVSCE010018195.1, read as the reverse complement.
AATATACTTACAATATCTATATTGTGATGCCCATACAACATTTATATGAGACAATGGATTTATGCCCATAACATACAAGATAATACATCAATAATTTTTTTCATTTCCAAATTTTATTATTTTGCTATTATCAATATACAATTACATGAGCAACATTATGGTTACTAGACTCCCCCTATTATGAAGACCCCACCACATACCCCCATTGCAGTCACTGTCCATCAGCGTAAAAGGATGTTATAGTATCACTACTTGTCTTCTCTGTGTTATACTGCCATCCCCGTATCCCCCTACCCCATTCACACCCCCGCTACATTATTGTAATAGCCCTTTTTCCCCCTTATCACTCCCTTACCACCCATCTTCCCCAGTCCCTTTCCTTTTGGTAACTGTTAGCCCATTCTTGCGTTCTGTGAGTCTGCTGCTGTTTTGTTCCTTCAGTTTTTTCTTTGTTCTTATACTCCACACATGAGTGAAATCATTTGGTACTTGTCTTTCTCCACCTGGTTTATTTCACTGAGCATAATACCCTCTAGCTCCATCCATGTTGTTGCAAATGGTACAATTTGTTTTCTTCTTATGGCTGAATAATATTCCATTGTGTATATGTACCACATTTTCTTTATCCATTCTCTACTAATGGACACTTAGGTTGCTTCCATTTCTTGGCTCTTGTAAATAATGCTGCAATAAACATAGGGGTGCATATGTCTTTTTGAAACTGGGCTGCTGCATTCTTAGGGTAAATTCCTAGGAGTGGAATTCCTGGGTCAAATAGTATTTTTATTTTGAGTTTTTTGAGGAACCTCCATATTGCTTTCCATAATGGTTGTACTAATTTACATTCCCACCGGCAGTGTAGGAGGGTTCCCCTTTCTCCACATCCTTGCCAACATTTGTTGTTGTTTGTCTTTTGGATGGCGGCCATCCTAACTGGTGTGAGGTGATATCGCATTGTGGTTTTAATTTGCATTTCTCTGATGACTAGTGATGTGGAGCATCTTTTCATGTGCCTGTTGGCCATCTGAATTTCTTCTTTGGAGAAGTGTCTGTTTAGTTCCTCTGCCCATTTGTTAAATGGCTTATTTGCTTTTTGTTTGTTGAGGTGCATGAGCTCTTTATATAATTTGGATGTCAACCCCTTATCGGATATGTCATTTATGAATATATTCTCCCATACTGTAGGATATGTTTTTGTTCTACTGATGGTGTCCTTTGCTGTACAGAAGCTTTTTTAGTTTGATATAGTCCAATTCGTTCATTTTTGCTTTTGTTTCCCTTGCCTGGGGAGACATGTTCATGAAGAAGTTGCTCATGTTTATAGCCAAGAGATTTTTGCCTATTTTTTTCCTAAGAGTTTTATGGTTTCATGACTTACATTCAGGTCTTTGATTCATTTTGAGTTTACTTTTGTGTATGGGGTTAGGCAGTAATCCAGTTTCATTCTCTTACATGTAGCTGTCCAGTTTTGCCAACACCAGCTGTTGAAAAGGCTGTCATTTCTCCATTGTATATCCATGGCTCCTTTATCATATATTAATTGACCATATATGCTTGGGTTTATATCTGGGCTCTCTATTCTGTTCCACTGGTCTGTGGGTCTGTTCTTGTGCCAGCACCAAATTGTCTTGATTACTGTGGCTTTGTAGTAGAGCTTGAAGTCAGGGAGCGTAATTCCCTCCGCTTTATTCTTCCTTCTCAGGATTGCTTTGGCTATTCGGGGTCTTTTGTCACTCCATATGAATTTTAGAACTATTTGCTCTAGTTCATTGAAGAATGCTGTTGGTATTTTGATAGGGATTGCATTGAATCTGTAGATTGCTTTAGGCAGGATGGCCATTTTCACAATATTAATTCTTCCTAGCCAAGAGCATGGGATGAATTTTCATTTATTAGTGTCCTCTTTAATTTCTCTTTTGAGTGTCTTGTAGTTTTCAGGGTATAGGTCTTTCCCTTCCTTGGTTAGATTTATTCCTAGGTATTTTATTCTTTTTGATGCTATTGTGAATGGAATTGTTTTCCTGATTTCTCTTTCTCCTAGTTCATTGTTAGTGTATAGGAATGCAACAAATTTCTGTGTATTAATTTTGTATCCCACAACTTTGCTGAATTCAGATATTAGATCTAATAGTTTTGGAGTGGATTCTTTAGTGTTTTTTATGTACAATATCATATCATCTACCAACAAGGACAGTTTGAGTTCTTCCTTGCTGATCTGGATGCCTTTTATTTCTTTGTGTTGTCTGATTGCGTGGCTAGGACCTCCAGTACTATGTTGAATAAAAGTGGGGAGAGTGGGCATCCTTGTCTTGTTCCCGTACATCAATAATTTTTAAAATGAGCAACCACATTTTTTTAAAGTCACAAAATACTTGAACAGATGCTTCACAAAAGACATACAAACAGCTAACAACCTTTCAAAAAGGTCTCAATATCGTTAGTCCTCAGGGAATGTAAATTAAAGACCATAATCAGAGAGCACTTGACACTCACTAGAATAGCTAAAATAAAAGACTGACAACACCAAATGTGGGCAAAGATGTGAGACAGTCTGAACTCTCATATACTGCTGGTATGAGTATAAAATTGTTACTACCACTTTTAGAACTATGTGGTAGCTTCTTATAAAAGTTAAACAGATATGTACCCTGCAATCCATTTATCCTTCTCCTAGGTATTTACCCCAAAGAAATGAAAATATGTTTACCCAAAATCTTGTACAGAATGTTCTCAGCCACATTGATAATTACCAAAAAGTAGAAACAATGTAAATGCCCATCAACAGGAAAATGTCAAGTCTCTATAATGGATTTATTACTATTCTGCAATAAAAAAAAAATGAACTAATACACAAAACACATGCATGAGTTGCAAAAATAGTATGTTAAGCAATGGAAACCAGAAACAAAAATTCCAAACCATATGCAGAATCATGTACATGGAATTTGTATACTGACAAAGCTTAAACTAAGGTGATAGAAATCAGGTAATTGTTGTACGCAGTGGGCACTAAGGAAGGAACTAACTGAATAAGAGCCAAAGAGTTTCCAGGATTATTGGGATCTGCATCATTTTGAGTGGTAGTCACACTGGTGTATATAATTGTCAAAACTCATTGAACTGAACACTTTAGATTGGTGCATTTTCTTACATGTTAATTGTATCTCAATGAATAAAAAGAAGGTCTTTTACTCCTAGTTCAGGACCTATCTCAGATTAATGAAATGTTCAATGTTTAGATTTCTTCCTTCCAAAAGAGCACATTTGAAAAATAAAAATTTAGGGTTTAATATATAAGTATACACATTTACAATTCAAAGCTTTGAAATAGTTGCTACCCACAAATCAGCAGAAGAAAGCCATCACAATTCATGTGTAATTGACCAGACCCCCATGATGCCATGGGTTCCATCCAACTGCCAGCACCACCTTGTGCATGATTTGGTGACCATGCAGTCACAACTACATCATTGAAGTTGACACCACCAATTTGGAAGTCAGGCAGATATGAGTCCAAATTCTGCCTCAGAAAATGTCCTCCTATAGTTTCACACTCTTTGTATAATAGTTCTGTGTGATCCTAAGTACAGCGGTGAACGGGTGGATAGTTCTACTTTCAATCTATTAAATGGCCCTACTCAGGAACTCTTCAGGTTAGGTCTATCCTAAGGACCACAAGATTTAGCACCAGTTCCAGTGACACAGGCCACAACAAAATTATAAATGGGTACTTTACTCGGCCACTCACATCCTCAGCCACTCCCCCTCTTCAGAAAACAGAAAGCAAATAACCAGATGCCACACTAAGCGGCATGGATATTGGAAAGTGCAGCCAGAACATGAAATGTTTTTCTTGAACAAGACTGTCGAAGGGGAAACAAACATTTACTTATTTTTGGGTTACACATGATTGAGGATGCCACTCTGCAGCCCTGGATTCTCATTTAATGCCCCTCAGGCATGCAACTGTTCGACAGGCTTAAAACACACGAATTTATTTCCAAAGGCAGTACAGACAAGGCCCTCCTGCCCAAGTGTGTGGAAGAAAGAGCAAAACAGCAAAAGAAACTGGCTAAGGAGGGTGAGACCACGGACAGTCACGGCTATATTTGTTTTAGAGTAGAGCAGGGAAAATGCTCCTTCGACATCTGAAAACTTTGTGTGCTCCCTGTAATTGCCAAGCTGCAATTGTGTATCTACTTACCTACTCTTGCTTACCAAAACCCAAATGCCCATATCTTTCCTCATTCCCAGATATAAATGTGACCTTTCTCTTTGACTAAATGGCAAGGGAAAGACCTCCACATTTAGACACCAGTGCTACTGGGATCCCCAGATGGTTTTTTGACCCAGGAAGAAGTTCCTTCAGATGGAGCGACATGGTCACATTCATTCACATACTTTCCTCTGGCCAAGGCAACAATTTAAAAAATCATCCATATTATCTAACCCATACACAAAAGTAAACTCAAAATAGATCAAAGACCTGAATGTAAGTCATGAAACCATAAAACTCTTAGAAGAAAACATAGGCAAAAATCTCTTGAATATAAACATGAGCAACTTTTTCCTGAACGCATCTCCTTGGGCAAGGGAAACAAAAGAAAAAATGAACAAATGAGACTACATCAAGCTAAAAAGCTTCTATACAGCAAAGGACACAATCAGCAGAACAAAAAGGCATCCTACAGTATGGGAGGATATATTTGTAAATGACATATCCGACAAGGGGTAACATCCAAAATATATAAAGAACTCACACAGCTCAACACCCAAAAAGCAAATAACCCGATTAAAAAATGGGTGGAGGATATGAACAGACAATTCCCCAAAGAAGAAATTCAGATGGCCAACAGGTACATGAAAAGATGCTCCACATCATTAATTATCAGGGAAATGCAAATTAAAACCACAATGAGATATCACCTCATGCCAGTTAGATGGCCAACATAGAAAAGAATAGGAGCAACAAATGCTGGAGAGCATGCGGAGAAAGGGGAACCCTCCTACACTGCTGGTGGGGATGTAAATTAGTACAACCATTGTGGAAAGCAGTATGGAGGTTCCTCAAAAAACTCAAAATAGAAATACCATTTGACCCAGGAATCCCACTCCTAGGAATCTACCCTAAGTATGCAGGAACCCAGTTTCAAAAAGACATATGCACCCCTATGTTTATTGCAGCACTATTTACAATAGCCAAGAAATGGAAACAACCTAAGTGTCCATCAGTAGATGAATGGATAAAGAAGATGTGGTACATATACACAATGGAATATTATTCAGCCATAAGAAGAAAACAAATTGTACCATTTGCAACAACATGGATGGAGCTAGAGGGTATTATGCTCAGTGAAATAAGCCAGGTGGAGAAAGACAAGTACCAAATGATTTCACTCATCTGTGGAGCATAAGAACAAAGCAAAAACTGAAGGAACAAAACAGCCTCAGACTCACAGAACCCAAGAATGGACTAACAGTTGACAAAGGAAAAGGGACTGTTGGGAGGGGGGGGTGGCAGGAAGGGAGGGAGAAGGGGAATAAGGGGAATTACGATAAGCACACATAATGTGGGGGGGGCATGGGGAAGGCAGTATAGCATAGAGAAGACAAGTAGTGACTCTATAGCATCTTACTACGCTGATGGGCAGTGACTCTAACGGGTATGTGGTGGGAACTTGATAATGGGGGGAATCTAGTAACCACAATGTTGCTCATGTAATTGTATATTAATGATACCAAGAAAAAAAAATACTACCTAAAAAAAAATCATCCAATGTGGGCCTTCCTAGAGTTATAAAATAGGAGTGCATCCAGATTTGAGGATTGGTTGTTCCCTGGTGCCACCCCAGCTGGAAGACAGTCAGGAATTGGGTTACACAGTCTCTTTGACAGAAATGGGTATTAGCAGGTGTCAAAGACAGATTAGCAAACTGAATGAGTTTCCCACTGGCATAATCAGTATCCAAAAAGGAAAGGTTTTATGGAAAAGCTGAGCAGCTGCTGGGAGTTTTTTCTGACAAGAAGCAATTTGCCTGCATTTACCAGGCCTGTGGAAAGTCAAGAAACTAGAGTGTAAAGGGAGCCCATAACTGAAATTTGTAGCAGGCAGTAGTACTCAGGTAAAATGTGCAACATAGATAAGATGGGTCAGCAGTTTGGTTTTGTTTTCAAGGCAATTCATGAGGGATGGGAGGGAAGAAGCTCCAATTTGTGCTTTCCTTTTTCTCTAGACTAAGGTTATGACTCTCATTCCAATACTCCTGTGGGCAGTGCAACACCCTCTTTCTGCACCCTATGGCCATGGGTTTGACCACTGGGCTGGAGGGCAGCAGGAAGAATTTGAACAGTTTCGGATGAAACAACACTGCCTTAGTTCAGCTGCTGAAACAAAAATCCCAGACTGGATGGCTTAAACGCCATTTGTTTACTCACAGTTCTAAAGGCTGGGAAATCTAAGCTCAAGGAGCCAGAAGGTCTGGTGTCTGGCGTGAGCCCTTGTCCTGGTTTGCAGACATTGCTTTCTGGTGCCCTCATGTGGCTGAGAGGGAGAGGTCATCTCCCATGTCTCTTCTTAAAGGGGCACTAATCCCATTCACGAGGGCTCCACCCTCATGACCCAATAACCTCCTAAAGGCCCCACCTCTTAATACCATTATTGGGGGTTGGACAGCAACATAAAATGTGTGGGGACACAAACATTCAGTCCATAGCAAACAATAACTGCATCGTCAAATAGGTTTCAGAGAGAAAGAAAGGAAACAACTATTTATTTTGCACCTACTATGCACCATGCATTTTACTAGGTCCTTTCATCATTGTATATTAACCCAAAGGATCGATTAACCCAAAAGACCTACCCACATTAGAGTATTTGGCATCAGGGAAAGTAAAGACACACTGAGTTCCCCATTTCTTTCTTTCCCACGGTTTTGTATTTTCTTCTTAATGTTATTTCGAATTTGTTTGGGCTCAATTATATTACACCCTTGTCATCTCCATTAGCTAAATGTATTTATGGCTGATTATGCATGCAGAAAATAAATTAAATATCTGAATAACATTACCAGTAATTGGTGAAATTGCCTTATGTTTTCACATCCTAAAAACAAAAAAGGCATCAACAAATGACTGGGAAAACAAAAGGATAATCCATTATAATTGTTCATATTACCATAGAGATAGGACAGACACAATTATAGGCAATTTCAGTGTCTAAAAATCAAGTGTGATAAAAATTATATTGAAGTTAGCCAAAAACCAAAACCAAACAAAAATTACTTTAACTGTGCCTCCAAAAGAACTGCTAGTCAGGAGAAAAGGAAATAGCCTCTGGTCTGAAACGCCAGCCAGTCACTTGGACGTTGACACTGAATCTCTTAAACTACCAAATAAAAACCATGGGTGAAGTGCTCATTTAGATTTGCCTGAGTAATTCTCCATAATATGGTTTCTGTTCAGAAAACACTGGTTTATTAGTGAAAATATTTATACTGATTTAGAGAGAGACTCTACTGTAATTTAATTTCCAAACACGTAAGTTTTACCTCCAGTGTGGCGATATATGGACCAGATCAGACTGGCATCGTCTTTCCTTTGGTTGCGTATTTGTGTATTTTGAAGATGATATACATTTAAAATATTGAACAGCCATAATAACTATTATGGTATAGGTACTGACCAATAGGGAAGGGTGCCAGTGGTTACCTTTGAGCAGGGTCCTGGGACCCCTTTTGTGCAGGCAGGGGGCCCCCATAACTGAGGTGCACAGAGAGGCTGCTCTACACCAACCAATATGGAAGTCTTTCACCATTTTGACAATGGGGCAACCTACCAGTGTGTTCTGCTAAATGCCAGCACTGAACAGACACACAGGAAACACCATGGTGTGGCCTCTCACTTTGCCCCATTTATCCAGGTGACTTCTCTCAACATCTTGCCAAATGGACACCCCAGGAAACTGCATCCCTGACAGAGTTCTGGCAAGTACTGTGGAAACCCAAGCCAAAGACCATTTCTAAAAAAACGCACCTTCTCTTTCAGCACTGACACCTTGAAAACCACAGTCCTACTGACAGAGCACAGCAGCTGGGGCCCAAGTGCAGTCAACACCATTCTGATGTTTAAAGCCAAGGATGTGTGAGATTTGAAACACAGAAGGCAATTCCAAACACACCCAAGGCAATTTGAAGAAGAAGAAAAATCAACAGAGAGACAGATATCAGGCCTGCCCCTTAAGAGAAAGAGAATCTTTTCCAGTCAGAATCTATGACATTCAGAGTGAACTTCATAAAGTGCAGATCCAATCACATCTTGCCATTCTTCAAAATTCTTCAATCACCAGCCCTTTTGTATGGCACACAGGGGGACTCGCCTCACCTTGTTTCTTACTTCCTGGACCTACATCTAAGCAATACTGAAACAACTGTGGTATCAGAAGACATCATGTTGTTTCATATCCCCACCTTCACTCAGGTGAGTGAGTACTCCTTTGCAACTGATGTCTGCAGTCTTGGGATTGTTTGTTAGACAACGACCTAGTCACTTTCATCCAAGTATCCTGAGTAACACAAGGCATGGTATGTATTAGGCTACAATGATTTTCGTTGAATAGACAACTCAATATAAGCAGGCAGTTTCAAATCATCAAAAACGGCAGCTGGACTATCACAGACCTTTGGGGAAATAAAGGTATGGCCAATGTATTTTAAGATCACAGGATCAAAAATGAGCAGCGCTTAAAAATAAAAAGACTAACCATAGCAAGGTGGAGTGGTGAAGATGAGGAAGAATCAGAACCTTTCATACACTGCTGATGGGAATGTAAAATGGTGCAGCCATATGAAAAACAATTTGGCAGCTTCTAAAAAAATTAAACATATACCTACTATAGGACCCAGACTTTCCAGTCCTAAGTATTTATCCAAGAAATAAAAGCATATGTTTATACAGAATTTTTACATAAATGTTCATAGAAACATTGTTTGTAAGAGCCAAAAACTGGAAACAATCAGATATCCTTAAACAAGTGAGTGGCTAAACAAATTGTGGTACATATACAATAAAATACCACTTAGCAATAAAAAGCAATGAACCATTGATACATGCAACAACATGGATGAATCTCAAAATAACGATGTGAAGTGAAAGCAATTAGATAAGAATAGAGTCCATACTGTATTATTCCATCTATAAAAATTTCTGGAAAATACAAAGTAATCTATACTGACAGAAAGCAGGTCAGGGCTTCCCAGGGAGAAGGGGTAGAAAGGAGAGATTATAGAGGGGCATGAAGAAATTTGAGGGGATGATGGATATATTTACTAATCTTATCATGGAGGTGGTTCCACAGGCATATGTACAGATAGGTCATGACTCATCCAATTCTACACTTTAAATTGGTGCAGTTTATTATGTCAATTTTACCTCAGTAAAGCTGTAAAAATAATTTTAAAACCAAGCATAAGCTTTATGAGAAAAAAAGTCATTGTGGTTTAAGAAATTATAATTAGCTATTAGGAAGCAAAATGGGAATACTCGGTTTTAGAAGCATAAGCTAGAGATTGAGAATAGTGACCCTTTAGAAGAAGACAAAATATAAGACAAAGTCTTAACAATCAGGTTGTCTAATGATAAAATAAACTGGCCTCATAGGAAATGAGTTCCCAGTCCCTGGAAGTATTAATTTGATGACCATTAAACAGTCCTAAATATGGGTTCTTGCCCTAGTTGGGCAATTATCTTATATGAGTCCTAACATTCTTTTAAACTCAAAATTCACTCATTCACTGAGACAACACTGGCAGGGTGTATTTGCTAGCAGAAAACTCCTTGTTACTGATGCTCACGAAAACAACCATTAGGAATTTTCTTCAAGAATAAAAGAAGTGAAAATAATTCAAAGGCCTAGGACTTCAAAGTAGAGTTGAAAGGAAATCAGTTCTTCAGATAGAGGAATTACAAGTGGGTACAAAGGGAACAGTGAGGTACGGAACTTTGGGGAGGGGGTGGCTGCTGGCAGATAGTCTGGGTGTGAGAAGATGTGGCGGAGTCAGCACTGGGGTCTCGAAAACCTAGGGTGGTGGTGTGAGAAACTGAGAATCAGAGATCTCACCAGAGACCAGGAGGCTGGGGTTTAGGGCTGTTTCAGCACAGACACGGTCAGACTCGATCTGCAATCATCTGTTAAAGTACAAAATATACCCTCATGTTTGAAACCATCCAGTAGCTTCCTGGTGTACTTGGAATACCATTAAAATTCTTTATCAGGGTTACATGGATTCTGCTAAGTGAGAATAGCAAGGTGCAGAGAAACGTACAGCAAAGATGGGATGGCATTAAGAACAAAGACAATAAAAACCCCTTTTGTATGTATGTGTATTCCACAGGAGTGTTTTACACAAGGGCATCACTCTCAATCATGACACTAAATTAAAACTCCTCCTAAAACCTACCGGGTCCCCCACAAGCCCCATTCTGGCATATGGTGCCACTCTGAGGGGGAGGCAGGGATAATTGCTGGAAGCAGAGGGGGGTCCAGTGAGGAACGGTTGGGATCCCCACCAGCCACCTGGATGAAGCAATTAAATGAGCCAGTAGGTAAACAGTAACAAGATGCCAAGGGGCTGAACATTGACTTGAATAAAGGGAAAATGAGGTCAATTTCTTCCCTCCTGAAAACCAAGGTGAATGTTAACGGCAGACCCTTCTCCTTATCCCACATTTCCTCCTGGGCACATTGAGGAGAGAACAGTACTCCTATCTTGTGGGAAGGAATGTGCCAACTCCCTCTCCACTCCTCAGCCCTCCCAAAGAAAGGAGGAAAGGACTAACACAATTGGTCAGAGGGCAACACCTTCCGGGCCATGGTTTACTGAAGGACACAGATAGGAAACCTCAGAGTAGGACCGCTGTGCACCACTTTCTCTTTGAACACAGCCCAGACATCCCTTTTCTATGTCCACAAGCTACGGACCTCCTCCCTGCAGCTGGATGGGTAACTCAAGTCAGACCTGACCTACGAATCAACTGTCTTCCACTCCAAGGAGAAGTAACAGGAGGGTCTACTCAGCCTCAGGCTACATTCTTATTGGAGGTTTAACCGGAGATGCTGCTTTGGCTGTGTTTGGGTTTTGGGTTGCTGTCAACAAAATGGAACCATGTGCCTTGTTTGGGAGCCCATCAGTCAGAATCTGGGAAGGGAAGAGCCTGGTAGGATATGACTGCCAGGAAGTCTTAGAAAAACCAGAAGAGTTACACAAAGGAAGCAGCAAATTAGTCTATGTATATCTGTTGACTCCTCTGTCTCCTGCCAGCCCACCAACACCACTATGAGGTACTTATATGATAAAGCAGAAATGCAGGGTATGTGGACTGAATGTTTATGTCCCCCCAAAATTCTTACATTGAAATCTAACCCCATGTGATGGTATTAGAAGGTGGGACCTTTGGGAGGTGACTGGTTCAAGAGGGTGGAGACTTCATGAATGGGATTAATGATCCTATAAAAGAGACCCCACAGAGCCCCCTAGCCCCTTCCACCATATGAGGACACAGCAAGAAGACAGCAGTCTATGAAACAGAAAGTGGGTGCTCCTAACCAGACACTGCATCTGCCTGATATTGGACTTCCCAGCACACAGAATGATGAGAAATAATAAGCTACCTAGTCACGGGTATTTGTTATAGCAACCCGAATGGACGAAGACATAGAGAGTTAAAACAACTAGCAGTGGCACCAGGCTAGTTCCAGAGAGCTCTTAATCACTGCACTATTCTCCCTCTTTAAATACATGAAGAAATATTATAAGTATTATTAAGTTATAATCTGAAAGAGAAAAACACTGAACCAAGTATGCCTAAAATCTCTTCTAAGCCAAAGATAGACAGGAAAACACAGAGGAAGCAGTATGGTAGAATGGGCAGAACCCAGAGCTTGGTCCCAGAAGACCTGGGTTCAAGTCCCAATTCTACTATAAAAATTCAGCCCTGTATTGGGTAAACTCAGTGCCTTGGCAAGAGTCAGACAAGATCACACACATGAAAGCATTTTATACATGCAACACTTATGTCTAAACAAGCACATACTTGATATGCTGGTAGTTTCAGGTGTCACAAGTCACCAACTGGTTCTTCACCCATCGTGGTATTTTTCTCCCGGGAACACTGCACAAGGTCTACTGAAGACATTTTTGGTTGTCACAGCCTGGGGGAGGGGATGTTACTGACATCTAGTGGGTAGAGGCCAGGAACACTGCCAAATATCTTAAAATTAACAAATCCTCTACACAAAGAATTATCCAACCCAAAATGTCAGTAGTACCAAGGCTGAGGAAACATTGGTTTGGAATGAATTCATGTGTTATAACAATTCAGGAACAGATTTCATGCTCAATATATATTGTTGAATATAAGGATAGGAAAAAAGGAATAATCAAGAGCTGCACCATGGTTAATCTGAGAGAGCAATGTCAGAATAAGTAAACAATGTAAACACTAAGCCAGGAAGACTGAGGGGTATGCATGCTGCATCCTTGCTACTCAAAGTGTGGTTCGTGTGCCAGGTTCACCCTCGCTTGGGCACCTGTTAGAAAGAGAATCCCAGGTTCTACCCCAGACCTTGCATCAGAATCTGAATTTTAACAAGATCCCCAGGTAATTCACAGGCATGTTAAGGTTTGAAAAACACTGTCCTAGAGTCTACACTTGATGACAGGCTAATGGTAGTCCTAGGTTCCAACTGACTAGTGCAGAAACTAGGGTCTCTTTAAGAGCAGGCCAGGTGAAGTATCGCTCTTGGCGATAACCCAGTTCTATCCACAGGTGGCATTTCCAGCTGGATACTCTCCCTTTTGGATAACAGAAAGCAAGTCCCCAGGCACCATAGCAGGGCCTTCTCTCTCTCTTTGTTCACAAAGTAGAACACTGAATATAATGAAATATGGCACGTCATCAATACCCCCTATGCAGAAACTGCTCAGAATGCCACAGCTGAAAGATTCTTGAAAGAAGAAAAGAAAATGCTGCTGCAACTTTTATTTGAAGTTTGATCGCTTCATTGCCTCGTGCCCTCCAGGTGAAGGGGTAGCCAAGAAAAAAGACATTCTGTGTGACAGTATGAGCTTGGACAGCATTCTGAATGCTGCTCGAACTGTGTCCTATGGCACCAGGAAGGGGGAAGGGGAGCTCTGTACCAGCCCCCAAACCCAACATTTCCCCCAGTGGGGATTATGGTATTCCTCCCTCAAAATACCATGATGCTATTCCAATTACAGCTGACCCGTGATCAACACAGGTTTGAACTGCATGAGTCCACTTATACATGGATTTTTTTCACTCAATATGCTGGAAAATTTTTTGGAGATTTGTGACAGTTTGAGAATTTGTGACAAATTTTTCTTCTCTAGCTTGCTTTTGGTAAGAATATAGCATATAATACATACAACATCCAAAGTAGGTGTTAATCAACTGTTTATGTTATCAGTAAGGCTTCCTGTCAGTAGCAGGCTATTAGTAGTTAAATTTTGGAGGAGTCAAAAGTTATACATGGATTTTTAACTGTATAGTGGTTAAGGCTCCTAACTGCCACGTTGTTCAAGGGACAACTGTATTTGACATATATTTACTCATTTAAGACTACTGAGGTACTACATACCCTATCAAGTAGGAACTATAAATATCCCCATATCATTGATGAAGAAACTTAGGCACAGAGAAGTTAAGTAACTTTTGCAAGGTCAGAGATCTAAGAAGTGGTGAAGCCAAGAATTGAAACCCCTATGTCTGGCTCCGGAGCCAGAGGGCTCTGAACCCCTCCACCATACTGTTTATACTTAACTGTGTATTAGGGACTCTGCAGAGACTTTATAAAAATCAGTAGGATGAAATTTCTGCCCTGGTGGAATATCCAGCCTTGTAAAGGAAGACAGATAACGTAATATAACACAGTGTATTAGCACTTAAAGCAAAATGGACCTTTTTCCTCTGTTTAGCACCATCACATCGCTCCTTATTCTCTGTCCTTATTGTAATTTGACTCTATGTTTTGGAATCAAGAAATATGTTACAAAAATATCAGTTACCTTCTGGGTAGTCATTAAATAATGGTTAAATGAATGAGTAAATTAAGTAATTCATGAACAAATGTGGTCCTAGGGTGAGATTTTGAGAAAGTAATGTACTATTAATCATAATAGGTTCTTAGAGCAAATACCCGCTCTTTTTTCCCCCTATCCAGCACTATCCTTACTCATAGAAGTGCCTCTTTCCCCCCCTCCACCCATACGGTTTGCCCAGAGGCCGCCATGGCCTTGCACTACCGCAGCCCTAGCCTTAGCTGACTGAGCAGGGCTGAGCTCCTAAAATGAGCTGGTCCATGGGTTCCCTTGCTCAAGAATTTTGGAATCAGCAGAAAGAAAATCAGGTAGTTAAAAACTGCACGATGAAAAAAATGGAATCTGTAGGCATCTATATATTCAACCCCAGGGAGAAGGCTTGTCTGCAAGAAGAGAGCTGCATAAAGCTTTATGCTAATGTGCAGCCAGGAGCCAAAGATGAGAGATGGAGAGGAATTACTTCTGACATCATTCAAGTCTCCGTTTCCAGACACTTAACCTCTCTGAGCTTTCATTTCCCCTTTTGTAAAATAAGGGGAGGGAAATGACATCCTAAAAGGCTAGAGTCCCACCACTGTTCAAGGTAGAAGGGGCTCCAACCAATGTCCAAGCAATGGGGAAAGCGGATCTGCCTTCCTAGACCCATGCTCACAGCCCTCAGCACCAGAAAGCAATACCAGTGAAAGAACCCAGTTCCTTCTGTTTCTGAGTTCCACCAAATAGCCTTCGATGCCTGACCACAGGTGATATGGAGAAAGGCTTGCCCTGATGGGCAACAGGGACAGGTAAGTCTCTAGGTCAAGTGACTCTTAACGTTTCTTCTAAGTAAAATTCCATTTTAAATTACGTACACAACTAGCCTCCTCTGCCTTTGGTTGCCATGAGCCATTTCTCAGGGTCTGCTCACCTCATGGGCTCTGCATTTGAATTCGGCTCCAGGAGGGCTGAAAGATTATGCTCTCTTGGCTCTCACCAAACATCTGTCCCAAACAAGGTGGTTTTTCATGCCCATTACAAGGCTACGCTGCTCCTCAATGAAGAAGCACAGTAGAATCCACGAGTTCTAACCACATATGGCCAATGGAAGCAGCATGTAGAATTCCCTAGATCCGTGGTTCTCACATTTTTCTCTGAGGATTCTCAGAGATCACGTGAGAAGAAAGGAAGAGATTAAATGGGAAGGTCCTTCTACTGCTTTCCACCACTGCAATTCTGCTCTGCTGTGCTTTAAATACCTGGGTTTTGCATTTATTCAGGTTCTCCACAGAGACAGATCAATAGGAGTTAAATAGATAGTTTATGAGCTTTATTGTAGGAACTGGCTTAAGGGGTTCTAAAAAGACCAAGAAGTCATATAATTTGCAGTTTGCAAGCTGGCGAACCAGGAAAGCCAGTGGTATATTTCAGTCCAACTCCAAAGGCTTGAGCCTCAGGGGAGCCAGTGGTGTGATTCCTGAGGACCGGGAGCACCAGGGTACGAGGGTGGGAAGAGACGGATGCCTCGGCCCCAGAAGACAGCGAATCTGCCCTTCCTCTGTCTTTTTGTTCTATTAGGGCCCCCAAATGGACTGAATGCCCACCCACTGATTCAGATGGTAATGTCTTCTGGGGATACCCTCAAAGATACACCAGAGATAACGTTTAACCAGCTGTTAGGGCATCCCTTTGCCCGGTTAAGTTGACACATAAAACTAACCATCACGTAACATGTGATACATTCTGACATTTTCTATTTTATTTAAAATTTTAAATAGGCAAGTACATCTCACTAAATTAATGTCATGATTCCTAATGGGTCCCAAGCTGAAGTTTGAAAACATTACTCTGATATGCCCACAAAGCACTTCCTGGCTTGTATTTGCTCAAGTTCACTGTATCAAAGGTCCCACGTGGGTTCCTGTGAGATAGCAATGGAATGCTTAATTTGAGCCCCACATGGCTAGCTAGCATACTGTTGTAAAAGAAAAAAACACCTCATTTCCAAAATGAGACATATGCATTCCAGGATTCTAGCCTTTCTTTACAGAGGGTGAGAAAGGGAGGCAGGAGATATAAACAGAAGTTTGTGCAACATTGGGTCTGTATTCCCACACAGCTATAATTGGCTGGAGCAGAGTAGTGGTCACTGAGTTAGATGGGGCATTCCCATTCCAGTTGACTAAGATCCTATTTGCTTATGACAATTCCACTAAAATGGGAAAATTAATCTGAGTTTGCTTCCTCCACTCTAGGTCTTTCCCAAAATATAAGTCTGAACAGGAAGCAATTCCAACACCACTCGGGCTCACCCTGAGGTTGTCAAGCCTTTCCATATGTCAAGTCTCCCACTGCAAATCCCTTCTCACCATGGATTCTGCAAGTACAGCCAGCTCTCCTTTTAATAAATACCCTTTGCTAAGATGCGGGTCAGTGTAATTTTCCGAAAGGTTAGGAGGAGTGACTGCTCAGAAAGGCTCACTTATTATTTCAAATGCCACCCGTCCCATTCTCTAACATTTACTGAGTTATTTACAACTTGATTTCTGCCACACTGGCCAGTGTGTCTGACCTACTCCCGTCTCCCCCTCCCATCATCATCTCTCCTGCCCTGAAATGGGAGTTCATGGCCAAAGGGCCATGTCCCCTGGAGCCAGGGTTATTTCTAACCTTAGCTATGGAAGCCATTGTAATGGGTAATCTTTGCATCAAGTCATGCTTAAAAGTCCTCAATAAAATTCACCTATTTTGAGTCATGCAAGGTTGTTGATTGTATCGTGTGGCTGCACAAGTTTAGTTCATTTTCAATTTGCTCAACCAGATTAAAAAGCCAATACTAATGTCTTAAACTAGCAAGACACAAAAACACTTCATTTCTCCCTTAAATATGTGGGGCATTTGTTCAGGTTGGTTATTTCAGTTAAAAAAATATTGGTAGGGAACTAATATTCATCCCACAACCGTCCTGAAGTTATAATAAAAATGATAATAAGGGTATCATTAAGATCTGTCATCTCTTCAGTGTCTACCAGGTACCAAGCAGATCCATGGTGTTCAGCATCAATAGATAGATAGACAAAGATAGATATAGTTGTTTAATATCTCTTTAAGTTAGATATGAAAATTATTTCATCTTTACAAATAAGAAACCAATGCTCAGAGAGCTTCAATGTTTTCCCCATAGCTACTCAGACATTATTGGAGCCAGGACTGGGCTTCAGGACTATCTGTTCTTTCTACCCAACCCACAGCTTCACAATCATAATTACACAAGGAAGCATCTCCTTGCAACCAGTATCTATGTACATATATACATTAAGTAATATACATACATACTCAATAAGACAACTAAAAATTCCCTGTTGTCATAGGCTTTCTTATATGAAATAAGAAATTCTGGAACTAGAGTGAACCCAGCCACCTTCCCACAGGACCCAGGAGATCTTGGTCACACAGCCCAGTTAAACACCTTGATACCAGGGTCAGACTAACTGAGATTGGAATTATAGCTCCTTCATTTATTATCTTGGGACCAAGTCATTTAATCTCTCTGAGCCTCAGCTTTCTTCCTCACCTAAAAGAAAGGAGGATACTAATAATAACCACCTCAAAGGGTTATAGTGGGAGAAAAATGAGGTACTGTGTGTAAAGCACATAACACTGTGGCTGGAGCTCTGAAAAATAAATGTTAGATGCTGTCATCATTAGCTATCTGAAGGCCACTGCTTAGGTGGCTATTGGAGTCATGATGGAGAATCTTTAAATACAGAACATGATGGCTTTACTATTGGGACCAAATTGGCCACCCTTCATCCCATCCCATATACACTTTTTTACTCCCACCATCACCCACAATGCTACTACCACCACCTCCTTCTCTGAAGAGGGAAGCTGTCAGCCAGAGTTTGAAAAGTAGGCAATTGAAAGGCAGTTCGGTCTGCAGAGTTCACCCAAGGAATTACCAGGCTTTGCGTGACCTGAGCTTGTCCTCAGAAATAACCCTTACTGTACATCAGCTCTGAGCCCTCTGTTCCTCATCCCATATGACTAAGAACCTCCAATTTAATTTCTGTTAGGCTTACCCTTGGGTCCCAAGGATAGGTTGACTGATTTTCTTCCATGACTTCTTCCTTCCCCCTTCCTCTTTCTGCCCTGGCATGCCCCTACCCCACTTTCTAACTCCAGGATAATTAGGTCACATTTTGACCTAGAAGCTCTCAGATCTGTCCAGTGTTATCTGCTTCTCCATCCTGGTTCAGTACAAAGTGTGGGCTGGAAGGAAGGACTTGAATGCTCTCATCCCATTATTATCTTTTCATCATAACACTCCCTGTACATCAGGTCTGTATTAGTTTCCTAGGACTGCCATAACAAATGACAAACTTGGAGGCTTAAAACAGAAATGTATTCTCTCACAGGTCTGGAGACCAGAAGTCCAACACGAGGCATCTGCAGAGTCACCCTCCTTCCAAAGTTTCCAAGGAGGAATCCTTCCTGGCCTCTTCCAGC
Organism: Smutsia gigantea; assembly: GCA_032199065.1. Taxonomy (NCBI): domain Eukaryota; kingdom Metazoa; phylum Chordata; class Mammalia; order Pholidota; family Manidae; genus Smutsia; species Smutsia gigantea. The sequence goes on along the minus strand of JAVSCE010018195.1, from coordinate 238,482 downwards.
TTCTGGTGGATCTGGGCATTCCTTAACTAGGGCTGCATTAACTGTCTCAGTCTTTGTCTCCATATCTTCAATTCTCTGTGTGTCCTTTCCTCTTTTGTTTCTTAAAAGGACACACGTCATTGGATTTGGGAGCTGTCCTAATCCAAGATGATCCCATCTCAAGATCCTTAACTTGATGAGATCTGTAAAGTCCCTTTTCCCAAATACAGTCATATTCACAGGTTCCAGATGGACACACCCTTTGGGGGAATCATCATTTAAGCCATTCCTTGCAACTAATGAGTCCCAAGAAAGCTGTGACATACCTCCCATTATCCAGCTCACCTGACTCCTTTACCAAAACAATGCCAAGACCTGGAGAAGGCCTTCCATTTTATTACACAAGCCAGGTCTTCCCATTTTCTTCTTCAAAGTCCACATTTTTCAGAAATCCAACACTGATGGAGGATGTTGTGGGAGTGATGTGAGGAAATGAAATAGAACTCCAGGAAGATAAAGGGGCCCTGGTCTCCTCCCCAAGTCTGTCCGCTTCCTGCCAACCAGGATCACTGCATGGGAGACACTGCCAATCCCCTGGCCACTCTCTCCAATGACACAGAGTGTGAGGAGTTGGCAGACACCAGCACTTTCCAAACCTATTTCGAGCAGAGTAACAAAATTTTTATTTGCAAATAAATTAAGGAGGTGCTAAGGTAAATAAATTCAGATGGGGTTCTTCCTTGCCAGAGTTCTCAATCTGGTAAATTCTGATGCACCCCTATGTTTATTGCAGCACTATTTACAATAGCCAAGAAATGGAAGCAACCTAAGTGTCCATCAGTAGATGAATGGATAAAGAAGATGTGGTACATATACACAATGAATATTATTCAGCCATAAGAAGAAAACAAATCCTACCATTTGCAACAACATGGATGGAGCTAGAGGGTATTATGCTCAGTGAAATAAGCCAAGCCGAAAAAAGACAAGTATCAAATGATTTCACTCATATGTGGAGTATAAGAACAAAGAAAAAAACTGAAGGAACAAAACAGCAGCAGACTCACAGAACCCAAGAACTGACTAATAGTTACCAAAGGGAAAGGGACTGGGGAAAATGGGCGGGAAGGGAGGGATAAAAGGGAAAAAGGGGCATTAAGATTAGCAGATGTAATGTTGGGGGGCACGGGGAGGGCAGTACAACTCAGAGAAGACAAGCAGTGATTCTATAGCATCTCACTACGCTGATGGACAGTGACTGTAATGGGGTTGGTGGGGGGGACCTGATGAAGGGGTAGTTTAATAACCATAATATTGCACATGTAATTGTAGATTAATGATAATAAAATAAATTATATTTTAAAAAAAAGAATTTCCCAAACTTACGGCCCAGAGAACCCCTTTACTTGTGAGGTGTCTCATAGCCCTAGTGTTCTTCCAATTATACAATGGGAGATATTGGTATAAGTCACTCTAAGCAATTAAGTAGCCATCAAGCCATTAGGGAAATGCAAACTAGAACCACAATAAGATACCACTTCACACCCACTGGGTTGACTGATCAAAAGACAGACAATAACAAGTGTTAGTAAGAACGTGGAGTAGGGGAAATGTTTTTCACGGGAATGTAAAATGGTACAGCTGCTTTGGAGAAAGAGTTTAGCAGTTTCTTCGAAAGGTTAAACTTGCCATGTGACCCAGCAATTTCACTCCTAGAAAGAAAACATATGCTTGCCTGTGAATGTTCATAGCAGCATTACTCATAACAGCCAAAACCTGGAAACAACCCAAGAGTTCATCAACTAGTGAATAGGTAACTAAAGTGTGGTACGGTCATACAATGAATTATTATCCAGCAATAAAAAGGAATAAAATACTGATACATGCTACAACACAGATGAGCTTCAAACACATTACGCTCCATGAAAGAAGCCAAACACAAAAAACCACACATTACATGATTCCATTTATATGACATACCCAAAGAAAGTAAGAAATATAGAGACAGAGGGTGGGTTAGTGATTGTCAGGGATAGAGGATGGGATTGGGCATTAACTATAAATGGGCATGAGAGATTTTACTGAACTGATGAGAAGTTCTAAAACCAGATTGTAGCAATGCTGCACAACTCAGTAAATTTACTAAAAAATCATGAAATTGTCCACTTAAAATAGGTGGATTTTATGGCATGTAAATTACACCTCAGTGTTTCTAAAAAGGGCTGTCACTGATTAATGAAATAGAATTTTATTAACCTAAAAAAATGCCTGTCATGCTATATGCACAGCCCTATGCTTACTCAAATGAAGCGTTGAGGAAAATTTTTAAAGCAAAATTTCAAGTGCAAATTTTTTCACTGCATTTGAGAAAGTTGAGTAACTTGCATACCTACCTTTTGGGCTGTATTTAGAAGGAAGCACTGAAGTCTTTTTCACTGAAGGCTGTGTAGAGGTAACTGCAAACTGGAAATATTTGTGACGAATCCCTACTTGCAAAATGTACACTCAACAAAACAAGACCCAGCCCATGGAATTTATTAAAAGGGTGGTATTGATTAGAATTCCAGGACAGATGTGATAGAAGTTCTAAGGGCGAGGGGTTGGGTTCTTTGATCTGTCTGGTTCCACCCTGACTTGTTTCTAATTAGCAAAGCTTTAGAGGCTGACTGATAAAGCATTCTGGGCACTACACATGTCTGGCCACTAATTAATTAATTTTTGACTTTGAACAGTGACACTTCATTTGAAAACTTTCTACCATCCATGGATAAATGTGGGAAAGTAGGGCAAAAGATTTAAAAATATGCTAACGGTGTCATTTCAAATCCAGTTGATTTCTAAGATGGCAGAATGGGTCAGTGAGTTAAATAAAGAGATGGATTCTGGAGGGAGCAGGCTGGGAGAGGAAGTGCTAAGCCAACTCTACACACCCTTTGCTGTGTGCTCAGGCTTAGTCTATTTAGCCTCTCAGTTCTCTGGGTCATTTTATTTGAAAATTAGGGGTTTCCTCAGCATCCTTGTTTATTGAGAAGTGATTGTGTGTGTTGCCCACATAAAGAAAAGGGACAGAGGACAAAATTGACCCACTAAGAGGAGAATGGGAAGGTGGACAAAGTTTATCTACACAAAGGCTTTGAGATGAACAGTGCCCAGATCAAGGGACTGCAAACTACACTCCAACGGCCAAAACCAGCCTGACACTTCCTTTTGTAAATAAAGTTTTATTGGACACAGCCATACCCATTTGTCTATACATTGTCTTTGGTTGCTTCCATGCTACAGTGGCAGAGCTGAGTGGATGCAACAGAGACTATTTAACCAGCAAAGCAGAAAATATTTACTCTTTCACTCTTTACAAAAAAGTTTGCTGACCCCTGGTCTGCAAAGAGTCAGAATTATGCCTTTTTTGGTGTAACTGAAGGAACACCGGGAACTCTTCCTTTCAATCTTGAAAGACCTCCTTTTTCTGACATACCTCTATACGCCCAGCTCTCGGTTTCTTTTTCAAGGATTAGCCTCACCCCAAATCTTTGAAGTGAGGATTAACATGGTAATGTTTCAGAGGAGGAAATTGAAGCTCAGAAAGTTAATAACTTATTCATAAGTTATAGAATGGGTGTTTGAAACCAGTCCAACTTGTCTCCAACATCATAGCAGAATGCCTCCCTATTATGTCAACATTAAAGCAAACATTTTGGCAAGAGGGTCCCTCAGATATTCCCTTTGTAAAGGGTCAAAGAGCTTTGGGAACAGATTTTAGAGTGACACATTTGATAGCATGTATTCAGTCATGCCTGTGCCAACTCTATTCTCCAAACTTGGAGAGAATATCCTCTTTTATTCCCTCTTCCAAGCAGGATCAAGACCAAAACATAACATTTAACAAATCTTGTCCAAAAAGTTGGTGACTTCAGAATATTTCACAGAGGAACTCACTGCTGCCACTTGAATTACTGCCTCTCTAGTGGAAACCCTACAAACTTAGGTCCCTGCTCTCCCGGCTCCTGACGCAAAGGAGCTTCATTCTCCCAGCCCAAGGCCTTCTCTTTGTCATCCCAGGGTGTGGACCATACAACAGACCCTTCCTTCAGAAGAAATTCCCACTCCAGCCATACCATTGGCTTTACCCTTCAAGGTCCAGACAAACCATTCAAAATATTATCGCATGGTTCTAAAAGTCTGGGTTATTTGTTACCAGAGTGCCATGCCAAGGCTGGTCTTGGCAAGGTCAAAGTCCTTTCTCCAGCCCAAGGTAAGGACTTCAGGTCTGAACATGTTGCCCTCCCATCAGGATTCTGTACCCCTGATCAATTATCCACAAACTTCTAGGAAAAGGAACACATGGTTTCCATGAGCAAATAATAAGTTTCAAGTATCATTTAGCCTAAACCTATTTTTACAGAGGAACAGGTTTCCTCTAACTCTGCGAAGGTGCAGCCCTGCTAAACATCATATCTATTTTTATCACTAAATGGAGCTCTGGGCATTTTACACCATAGTTTCTGCATTTAAGTTCACACTGACCAAGGTCTCTAGGAGTTCATATTTCACATTTGTGTGTCAATTAGAAAATGGACACATTCTCAGGGCAGGCACCCCACTTGATGTCAAGAGCAAAGTGGTCCCTTCCTCTAGGTGGACACGCCTCACCCTAGGGCAAAAAGCTGGACAAACAAATCTCAGGCTGGGCCTCAATGTTGCCATTGTGCAGTGAGCAACATGCACAGCCATCTGGGACTCTACTTGGCCTTCTCTAGGAATACTGATCAACCAATATTTACATCTGTATGCCAGAATATTTCTATTCAACTAGCATTCCCATTCCAATGACTTTTTCATAAACAAAGGTCATCTGCAAAAAGTTAAATTGATATCCACCTCTAGAGAAAAAAAAAACAACTCAGGTTTCCAACAAAAGAATTCAGAAGACCCGAGTTGAATTCATAACTCAGCCTACTGCCAGCTGCGTGATCTCAGACAAGTCACTTGGCCTCCCTCAGGCTTTTATCTGTAAATTGGAGGCATCGATACCAGCACTCAAGATCTCAAAGATGTTTAAAATCTCTAATTAGAAAATGCAGAATGACTTGGTAAACACAAAATGATCTGTGGGTATTAAGCAGTAACCACATAAAAAGACAGAAACAATAAATGATATCATTCATGCTTGCATCCAAAACCATTTTTCCTATTCCTGCTGTTTCTGGCCACAGGATTCTTCCAGTAAAAATCTGAGAAGGGTCATTAGTTGTCCCTGATTTTCCAAAAAGGTCATCCAAGCAATAAAGGGTTTCCAATGTGAGGAAGGTAATTAGCTCTTGAAGCCTTTCCATCCCACCTGATCAATTAAACTAAGCACTAAACACTCCCATCCCTGAAGTGCATAAAATTGAATTGCATGTATGCTTTACTGTTATAGAATGTCATGTGCTGCTCTCAGAATTGGTCACACAAGCTGGGGAATAACCAAAAATTTTAAGTCAACACCCGGCCTAGTGATGTTTGAATAAGATTTTTAATTTCTCAAGAAAATAACAAAACAAACAAAAAATATGATATACAAGGCTTTTGGGCTGCTTATCAGGGCTGCTTTAGAGACTTCTGTGGAATCCAGTCCCAACTGCACCCGGGCCCCCTTCACCGTGCCTGTCCACTGCTGTATCTGCAATCCAGCCTCAGTGATCGGGCCAGATGTAAGTACCAAATGCAAGGCCCATTTTTCTTTGTCAAATGCTCCCTCTGATAGGAAGAGACGTTAGACATACAGCACTGGATTTTTCTCAGCAACCCACCCAAGCATAGATGTGCACCCTTTTCCTCCTCTCCTAGAAGACAAGCTATTAAAAAGATGTATTTTAAGAAAAAAACCCATCTTTGCATATAACATCAGCATCAACAAATAAAGGAGGAGGGAAGAAAAAGCGCTGGGAGGGCAGTCCAAAGAGAGGGAGGGAGATGCCTCCCTGAGCACAGTTTAAGGAATGATCAATGCATGTGTCAGAGGCTGTGATAAGACATGCTGAGCTTATCAAAAACTGAAGCTCCAATGACAGAGTTCACATATGGCAGGAAGATAAGAGAAGCTGGGTTCTTCCCTCCCTCTTTTCTCTCCCAAAGACCCTGTTTAATTTCCCACTCTATATGTTACTTTTGCAGTCCCAGTGGAGCCCCCGAAGCTTCATTCAATTCCTTTTCTAATCTTAGTGTAAACGTTTCCAGGAGACTGTGATTAGCAGAAGTCAACCTCAATGCTATTTGGGCAAATACTGTGTGAGTGATGTCGGAGATCCAAATGCAGCAGATGGTTCTGGAAATACTCTGAGCAGCAGAGAAAGGACTGGGAAGGGCACTGAACTGGATGTTACAAACATGTATGTCTTGGCTCTGCCACAAACATGCTTTGTGACCTTGTGTAAGTCATGTCATCGTCCAGAAAGTTTCCTCTTCTGTGAAATGGGAAAGATGGACTTTATTACCAAGAATTGTTCCATCTAGAACAATCCCACCATTACACCTGCTCTCTGGCAACAAGGCTGGGAGGAGACAAAGCTGCAAACCTGAGCCTAGAGTCTTCACGCACCCTGCTCTATTGCTTATGGGACTATGTTAGCTAGCTTGGCTGCAGTAACAAAATACCATAGGCTGGGGGACTTAAACAACAAAGATGTACTTCTCAGTTCTGAATGCTGGGAAGTTAAGATCAAGGTGCCCAGACTCGGGTCTTGGTGAGGCCTTTCTTCCTGGCTTGCAAACATCTGCCTTCTCACTGTGTCCTCATGTAGTAGAGAGAGAGAGAAGAAGCCTTAGGGTATCTTCGTCTTCTTATAACGGCACCAATCTCATTATGGGGCTCCTTGCTGATGTCCTCATCTAACCTAATTACCTCCCAATGGCTCCATCTCCAAAGACCACACCACTGGGGGTCAGAGCTTCGACATGTGAATTTGAGGAGAACAGAAACATTCATTCCATAACAGATATCAAAGCTTCTTGCAAGACAGCCAAATCTTCGATATGAAAGTGGAAGGTTATTTGTCTATCCCTACCCCTCCTCCCTCCAGTTCAGCAGATGTTCCTACTGCTGGTCATCCCAAAGCCATGAAGATGTCCCCAGACCCTTATCTTAACTTCAGTTGTATTTTCCCTTGATCCATAATCAAAGCCACTTTCTGTCTCCTTCATTCAAGTCTCAGATTAAATAACCCATTTCAAGAAATAGATTTCTCTGTTTCCCTACTCACACCTCCTGGCATTCCACCTGATTAACTGGAAGTGGTTGCCTGGCATTGGGAAGAATCCTGAGGCCATGGTGCAGGCTGATATGGAAAGAGAACAAAAGATAAGAAACAACAAATGCTGGTGAGGGTGTGGAGAAATAGGGACCCTCCTACACTGTTGGTGGGAATGTAAATTGGTGCAACTGCTCTGGAAAGCAGTATGGAGTTTCCTCCAAAAAGCTAAAAATAGAAATACCATTTGCCCCAGTAATCCCACTCTTAAGCATTTACCTGAAGAAAATAAAATCCCTGATTTGAAAAGATATATGCACCCCTATGTTTATTGCTGCACTATTTGCAATAACCAAGATATGGAAGCAACTTAAGTGTCTGTGAATAGATGAATGGATAAAGAAGGTGTGGTACATATACACAATGGAATATTATTCAGCCATAAAAAGAAAAGAAATCCTGCCATTTGCAACAACATGGATGGATCTAGAGGGTATTATGCTCAGTGAAATAAGCCAGGCAAAGAAAGACAAATACCATATGATTTCACTTATTTGTGTAATATAAAAACAAAGCAAAACAGAAGGAACAAAACACCAGTAGACTCACAGACACTGAGATGTGACTAGTGGTTACCAAGGGTGAGGGGTTGGGATGGGTGCAGGGGGAGGCAGAGGGGGATAAAGGGGCACAGTAATTCACAATCACAATATAAGTTGGTCATGGGGACTGCTGAACCACTGTGATGTACATTTGAAACCAACGTAAGATTGTATATTAATGACACTTTAATAATAAAAAAAAAGAAAAAGAAATATGAAGGATTAGTGACGTCTGCCATGGATGCCATGTGGGACAGAGATGACAGATACATCACATGCTTGTCATCCCTGAAACCCAAAGCCTAAAGCAGTGGTCCAATACTGGTGTACATCAGAAGGATCTAGAGTGCTTATTTTAAATACAGGTTCCCAGACCCCACATATGAACTCTGATGTAGTAAGTCTGGTAGAACCTGTACATCTCACTGTAAAAATGCCCCCAGGTGATTCCGGAGTTCTACCAAAGTCTGCATGACAAAGATTTGAGAAGAAACTGATTTCCTTCCAATCTTAGTGACCTGGGATACTTAGTGGTCCAGAAACCCCTTAGCAGAGATACTCAGATGTGTGCCTTGCCCATATGCCTCTAGCCTTTCAACTGTGATGTAAGTAGGTCTGACTTCCAAATGCTGACATTTGCACCTCTACGTGGGAGAGCTTTCTCAGGTCACAGGACTCCACTCTGCTCATACATAAGGCTGAACTTTTGTGTACCAGTAGCAGCCACCAACCAGCCAAGCCCCATGAACACCCATGAGAGGGTCCCAGTATTCCCAGTGGGACTGAAGGCCAGTTGCCCACAGCAGTGCCCTGTGTAGTGATATAACCTTTATTGGTCACCTTCCCCTCCCCTGTCTCAAGTTGTAATTCTCCTCTCCCAAAGCAAGTCCAGGGATTATAACCTAAATATGCTCTCTGCCCTATAATTCTTGTCCTGGCATTTGCTTCTGGGGAAACCCACATTAAGACAAAGTTTAAAATAGAACTGCCATATGATCCAGCAATCCCTCTTCTGGGTACATATCCAAAGAGAATAAAATCAGGACCTCTAAAAGATACCTGCTATCCAACATTCTGTGCAGCATTATTCACAATAATCAACATATGGAAGCAGCCTAAGGGTCCATCAATAGGTGAATGGACAAAGAAAAAGTGGTAAATATATAAACAATGCAATATTAGTCATCCTTTAAAAAAGGAAGGAAATTCTGTCACTCGTAATAACATCCAAGTTTTCGGTGAGTCATAGTCTTTTTGTTGGTGGGAACTCTTTGTGTTGATAGCTGCTGACTGACCAGGGTTGTGGTTGCTGAAGGCTTGGGGTGGCTATGGCAATGTCTTAAAATAAGACAGCAATGAAGTTTGCCACATCGATAGACTCTTCCTTCCATGAACAATTTCTCTGTAGCATGCAATGCTGTTTGATAGCATTTACCTACAGTAGAACTGCTTTCAGAATTGGAGTCAATCCTCTCAAACCCCGCTGCTGCTTTATCAACTAAGTTTATGGAAAATTCTAAATCCTTTGTTGTCATTTAAACAGTCTTCGCAGCATCTTCACCAACAGTAGATTCCATCTCAAGAAACCGCTTTCTTTCCTCATCCATAAGCGACTCTTCATCCATTAACGTTTTATCATGAGATTGCAGTAATTCAAGTCACATCTTCTGCTCCACTTCTACTTCTAGTTCTTTTGCTATTTCCACCACATCTGCAGTTACTTCCTCCACTGAGGTCTTGAGCCCTCAAAGTCATCCACGAGGATTGGAATCAACTTCTTCCAAATTACTTATGTTCATATTTTGACCTCTTGCCCTGAATCATGAGTGTTTTTACTGTTATCTACAATGGTGAATCCTTTCCAGAAGGTCTCCAATTTACTTTGCCCCAATCTATCAGAGGAATTTCTGTCCATGGCAGCTATAACCTTATAAAATGTATTTCTTAACTAAGATGACTTGAAAGTCAAAATTACTCCTTGATCCATGGGCTGCAGAATGGATGTTGTGTTAGCAGGCATGAAAACAACATTAAACTTGTCCACCTCCATCAGTGCTCTTGGGTGACCATGCACACTGTGAATGAGCAGTCGTATTTTCAACATGATCTTTTTTTCCTGAGCAGTAGGTCTTAACAACAGGCTTAAAATAGTAAGCCATGTTATAAACAGATGTGCTGTCACATCTGGATTAGGCTTTGTTGTTACATTTATAGAACACAGTAAATTTAGCATAATTCTTAAGGGTCATAGGATTTCCAGAATGGTAAATGAAAACTGGCTTCAACTTAAAGTCACCATCTGCATAAGCCTCTACAAGAGTCAGCCTGTCCTTTGAAGCTTTGAGGCCTTGAAGCCAGACACTGGCTTCTCCTCTCTAGCTATGGAAGTCCTAGATGGCATCTTCGTCCACTATAACACTGTTTCATCTGCACTGAAAATCTGTTGTTCAGTGTAGCCACCTTCATGAATGATCTTAGCTAAACCTTCTGCATAACTTGCTGCAGCTTCTCCATCAGCACTTTTTGCTTCACCTTGTACTTTCATGTTGAGGAAACAGCTTCTTTTCTTAAACCTCATGAATCAACTTTTGCTAGCTTCAAACTTTTCTTCTGCCATTTCCTCACCTCTCTCAGACTTGACAAAGAGTTATTTAGGACCTTGCTCTGGATTAGGCTTTGGTTTACAAGAATGTTGTGGCTGGTTTGATCGCCTATCTAAACCACTAAAACTTTCTCCACATCAGCAATAAGGCTGTTTCACATTTTTATCATTAGAGTGTTCATTAGGGTAGCACTTCTAATTTCCTTTAAGAACTTTTCCTCTGCATTCACAAACACACACAAATTTGGCACAAGAGATAGCTTTTGGCCTATCTCAGCTTTCAACATGCCTTCCTCACTAAGCTTAATCATTCTACCTTCTGCTTTAAAGTGAGAGACATGTGACTTCCTTTTACTTTTACATTTAAGAGGCCATTGTAGGGTTATTAGCTGGCCTAATTTCAATATTGTTGTGTCACAGGGAGGCTAAAGGAGAAGGAAGGAGACCAGGGTACGCCTGGTTGGTAGAGCAGTCAGAACACACAACATTTATTGATCAAATTTGCCATCTTCTATGGGCATGGTTCATGGTGCTCCAAAACAACTACAATAGTAACATTAAAGGTCACTGACTCCAGATCTCCCTAAAAAATATACATAACAATGAAAACATGTGAAATATTATGAGAATTACCAAAATGTGACACAGACACACAGTGAACAAATGCACCCTGCTTTCTCTTTTGGTAACAAGATCAACCCTTTGAACACACACTCAGAGAAGTGAGTCAGATCACACAAGGTCACACAGCATACTGGCCTCCATCCTGCCACCAGCATCACTGCCTCTCCAGGGCAGCAGCATCTGTTGTGGACTGAACAGTCACAGGAGCAGGGGTCGGTCAGAGCTGTTTACCATGTGCAACATTGGGCACTGCACGCCACCGGGATAGGGGCTTCCTAGGAGCAGACTTAGTGAGGACAGTCATTGTCTATTTTCACTCTGGGGCAAGAAGATTGCTCTAAGAGAAAAGGAAATTAATGTACAGATACTGTCCTTGATGGGAGAGACAAGCTAATTGAGCCAGAGTTTGCTGAGCCACAGCCAGTCGATGATACTCAATTCTTTATCTCCTATTTATGGAATCCCAACACTTTTCGGGGGTAGGTGGAAGTGAATGAGCATCTTTGGTACAGTAATTCAAAGGTCAGGCCAGTGTAGTCACAAATATAAATGTCAGATACAGACTAGTACACCTGAAGATAAATCCGCTTGTTTAAAAAAAAAAACAAAACAACTCTGAGTCACGGGTCCCCAATTTGAGTGAGCATCAGAATTCCCTGGAGGGTTTGTTAAAACCCAGATTGCTGGCCCTCGAGCTTCTGATTCAGTAGGTCTGGGTGGGGCCTGAGAATCTGCATCTCTAACAAGTTTCTGGGAGAAGTCAAAGATGCAACTCTGGCTCTGAGAAGCAGAGTTTTAAGACAGTGCTTTCCAAATTTAATGTGCCTATGAATATCCTGGAGCTATAGTTAAAATGCATATTTGGCCTGAGGAGCTCCCAGCTGTCTTTCCAACAGGTTCCTGTGATGCTGAGGCTGCCAGTCTGTGGACCACAGTGAGTAGCAAGGCTCCAAGCCAGCATCTCTCAACTACCCCCTACATCAAAGTCACCAATCTTATTAAAAATGCAGATGAGAACTCAGTGATGACAAAAGGTAAGTTGAAAACGACTGGACCACGCTATGGGATGAATGGACACATTTGAAACACAGGCTCATAGATGACACCGTATAAAGCTACATGGAGGGTTTCCATGTCAGTCCCCAGCCCTGACTCCCAGCAGGACCTTGAAGCTAGCTCTGGCTCTCTTGATTTTGCACCAAAGGTAGAATTCTCTGTGTCTTGAAAACAGCAAGTTGCAGAAATGCTCTTTAAAGGGAGAAAGAAAGAACAAGCAACCCTACTTGGCTTTGGAGTGACATAGCCTTCATGCAGGTGACCAGCTGGGACTTTTGGATGAGCCAGAGTAGACTTGGATCATCATCAGTTGGACACCCCGAGGATCTCAATACAGCCGGCCTCACCTCCAGCAAAAAGAGAAAGAGAGGAGGAGGAGGGGAGGGAAGAGAGACAGAGAGAGGAAACTGGGTTCTCATTACAACATGGTATTTGGAACAATGTAGAAGTTCAAAACAAATATTGAACAACTTGCAAACTGCATTTTTCCTGAGACTTTTCTCTTGGCTTTTTTGGTTTGCTTTAATTGGAAGCTTCAATAAGCTCATGTGACATGCTGTGTTTAGTTATTCCGAATGACGGGGGCCACATGATGTTCTATTTCTCGTCTGTTGTAGAGCACAGTTTATGTTTCGGGAACTACGGTGCAATCGCTTTCTAACTAGCATATTGCACAGAAATGGCTTTGGCACTCAGGGACAATGGCACTTCCTGAGTGATTGGGAGGGTCGCCCCTGGGTCAAAGATGAGCAGAGATCATGAAAAGCAGATGGTCCCCTGTGTCCCACCTGGGAAAGGACAGAAAACTTGACTGGAAAAACCAGCTATAGGGGAGCAGAACACCCCTGACCTTGAAGTCAGAAAAGCAGAAAAAAGCCCAAGAATGCAGCTAAAGAATCAGGGGAATTGGGGCAGGGAGGAGCTAGGGCATCATCCACTGTATTCAGAGCTTCCAACCAGCCCACCACCTTTTATGTTCTCGACACTGGGAACTTGTACCAAATCACCCCTCAAACAGGGCAAGTTGTACTAATTTACTGAATCCACATATTAGGATGTTTTTTCTACCTTACTATATGGAAAATCATTTTTTTTTCAAAACCAAAAAAACAAAGATTTCCTCACAGTTCTAAGAGCTAATACTGAAATTGCTCTATGACAGGCACTGGACCAGTCACCCGATCTATTCCAACTACCACATGAAGTAGGTACTATTATTGTCATTTTACAAGGTCTGTCGTTGCTGAGATTTCAAGCCAGCACTAGCGGCCACACAGCTCTAGACTTTTCAACACATGAAAAAAAAAATCTTGTTATACTCTTGTTTGGATTCTTCTATTGCTGTAGCAGAATGCAGCTCTTATTAATATTGTTCTTAGAAGCCTAACTACAGGAGGGGTTTTTGTTGTTTTCTGTGGGGTTTTTTTAGCAGAATGCTTGTAGGTCTTCCGGTTTCTCTCTTTCCTGCTGGTTCTTCCAAACCACACTGAAGCTCTGGGCTGCCTGACTGGAAGACTGAGGGCATGTGTGGGCCACGCCCAGTTTTGCCCCAGTTCTTAAAATCCACTTGAAGCTCCTCTTTTCTGGCGCTGGATTCCCTGCACATGTCCCAGAGCAGCAGCCCAATGGGAAATAAATACGTCCAATTTCAGAAAAGACAGGCCCATCTTCTCTCCCCACAAGCAGTCTCCAAACACTGGAGTCTCCACCGGTAATGGTAACAGGCAGGTAATGCACAGTCGCTGCCATCACTGCCTCTCACCGTGAGCGTCCTTCATTTGCTCATCCCTGATCTTTGTGGATGTGAGAAATTTCACTGTAGTATATTCCAGAAACATGCAATGACCTTTCAATTGGCTCCCTTGATGTCAGTCCCTTTACTTCTTCTCAGGAGAAGAAAGCAGGACAGGACACCGGATGATCACCACAAGTACCAGAAGATCCTGCCTCTCTGAAGAGAGACGTACATTGTCCTGCTCCCAAGCAGGTTTGATTTCGACAGACAGGAGACAGCTTCTCTTTAGGCACCTGAGAGAATCATGATGGAGAGGCTCCTGAAATCAACTGGCAACCAGGTGTAGTGGGATCCAGGGTCCAGTAGGATGTTTTCCCAGGAGACGGCTGAGAAGGGATGGGACACAGGAGAAAAGATTAGGGGAGGGGGTAGCAGGCAGCTTCTGACATGGTCCCCCAGAGATCTCCTCCTCTGCATGTGTGATTCAGACCCAGAGATTTACTTCTAACAAAACAGAATGTGGTGAAAGCGATGGGATGTTACTTCTGTGATTAGGTTACAAAAGGCTGTGATTTCCATCTTGCTATTTTTCTCTCTGGCTCTTCTCACATGCTTGCTGTGATGGAGCCAACCACACTGCAAAGAAGTGCTGGCCAACATCCAGCGAGGAGCTGAGATTCTCAGTCTGACAGCCCATGAGGAGCTAAATCCCAGCAAAAAAAAAAAAAAACACTGAGTGCGCTTGGGAGCAGATCCTGCCCCAGTGGAACTTGAGATCCCCAGCCCACATGCTTTGAGAAACCCCAGAGCATAGAATACAGCTAAGTCAATCCCAGATTCCTCACCTACAGAAACTGTGTTGCTTAAAACTGCTAAGTTCTGGGGTCATTTGTTATGCAGCAATAGATAATATAGGGAGAGGGTCATTTTGATATTTAAAAGTGGAAAAAATACACACACATAAATGTTTGGGTATCCAAAATCTTCCTCTACACCACATTACAGAAAGGTTTTTGTTTTGCTCTGTTTGAGGATTTTTGTGTGTTGGATTTTGTTTTGAAGGTTTTGCTTTTTGTTTCTCTTTTGCTAAGGAGCTGCTGATTGAATCCAGGCATTTCCTGTGTTAATCAGGACATTACTGGTCATCATTATGCTCCCATTTAATCAGAGTTCACAATATGCCAAGCTCTATGCTAAGCTTTACAGGTATTAATTATCTTCTTTAATCTTTACAACAACCCAGTGAAAGAGGAACTATTATCATGGCCCTTTCATGCCTGAGGACATGGAAGTTTAGCAACTCGCAGTTCCTGTGCCAGTCACTTGACTAGTTAGTTGTGCCACCAGGATGCAAACCCAGGGAATCTGAATCACAGCCTCTTCTAATCACTTAGCTGGGCTAAGATGAAGATGGGAAAGCAGGCAGAAAGGCTAGAGTGACTTATATTGGAAAGGGTGCAAGTCCAGAAGATTGGGGGTTGGGAGATGGGGAGGAAAAGAGCTCACGAAGACTAGGTTTTGTAAGAGAAAAGCCGGGAGGGAAAGGCTGTAAGAGAAAGGGTTGGAAGGAATAAATAAGGAGTGGTTGGGGTCACTGCCATGCATGCTGATGGAGTTAGGAAATGGATAGGAAATAGAGGAACGGGGAAAGGGAGCAAGAAGAAGGGACAGGGAGCGGGGAAAAGAGATTGGATAACTTTGTTGTACATTATGTGCATAATCCCTTTTCAGCATTTTCAAGAGGTATAGTAAAGACATAAACCACTTTCAGTGTAAGCGATGGGCAGTACACAAGACAATAGATGGGCACTGCATCATGATTACTCTCTCTTCTCATTCTACTGGTTTCCCCATTTACAGTTTCTCCGATGCCTTCTGTTTCTTTGACCCCTTCTTTGTCTTACATGCACCTGCATATTCCTAATTATCTCCTGAATCTCTCTCCTCCTCATTAATTGTCGCTGTCCCTTCTGACACCCACTTGCTCTCTCCTGGATTTTGCCAACAGCCTCCTAAAAGACCCTTCCGCCTCCAGTCCTACCCATGCTGACCTCTGTTCCAGACTAGTGACTAGGTGATCTGTTTAATTCCACAAACATAATGAGGACACTGCTCTGCTCACATTCTTCACATACAGAATCAATTCCAAGCTTCAAACCAAGATAGAAAAGATGACCATGACCTCTTGCTTGAAAACAGTCATTTCTAAGTAGAATAAAAAAGAAGATACAGTAAAGATATAAGACCTCTCTCACCTCCTGACCCCCAGGCCCCCCCGACCCCCAGAGACAACCATATTCCTATATATACTTAGGGATGTGGGACATCACATACAGGAGGATTAAACTTCACCCATTACAACTCATGTGTAAAAAAATGCAGCAAATACAGGCAACTGACCTTTGGCAAAGGGGCAAAGGCAAAATAGCAGCACAAAGACAGTTTTTTCAACAAATGAACAACTGGGCACACCAACAAAATGAAACCAGATGGAATCTCTACACCTTTCACAAAGATTAGCTCAAAATGGAGCATAGATCTAAATGTAAAATGTAAAGCTATAAAATTCCTAGAAGATCACATAGGAGAAAACCTAGGTGACCTTGGGTATGGTGATGCCCTTTAAAGATACAACACCAAAGACACCGCCATGGAAGAAATGATCGATAAGGTATATTTCATTTAAATTTAAAAATTCTGCTCTGTGAAAGACAAGAGAAATAGGACACAAGACACAGACTGGGAGAAAATATTTGCAAAAGACAGATCTGATGGACTGTAATCCAAAATCTACAAAGAACTCTTAAAATTGCTCGACAATAAGAAAACAAAAGCCACTAGAAGATGGGCCAAAGACTTTAATAGACACCTCATCAAAGAAGATATACAGATGGCAAATAAGGATATGAAAAGATGCTCCACTTACTATGTCCTCAGGGAAACGCAAATTAAAGCAACAATGAGATACTATTACACACCTATTAAAATGGACAAAATTTGAAACACTAACCCCAAATGTTGCGGAGGATGTGGAGTAATAGGAACTCTCATTCCTTGCTGGTAAGGAATGCAAAGTGGTGTATAGCCCCTTTGGAAGACAATCTGGAGGTTTCTCACATAACTAAACATACTTTTACGATATGATCCAGCAATCTCACTCCTTGGTATTTACCCAAAGGAGTTAAAAACTTATGTCTGCACAGAACCTGTATGAAGGGGTTTACAGCTGCTTTATGCATAATTGTCAAAACTCAGAAACAACCAAGATGCCCTTTATGAGTAAATTAATTTACTGTGGTATATCCAGACAGTGGAATATTACTCAGCACTAAAAAGAAATGAGCTATTAAGTCATGAAAAGACATGGAGGGATCTTAAATGCATATTACTAAATGGAGGAAGCCATTCTGAAAAGGCTATGTACTGTGGGATTCCAACTATATAACATTCTGGAAAAGGCAAAACTATGGAGACAATAAAAAGAACAGTGGTTGCCAGAGATGGAGTCCATGGGAGGGATGAACAGGCAGAGCACAGAGGATATTCAGAGCAGTGAAAATACTCCATTCAGTGCTGTAATGGCTGGTACAGATACAAGTCATTATATGTTTGTCCAAACCCACAGAATGTACAACACAGAGTGAACCCCAAGGTAAACCATGGACTTTGGCTGATTCTGACGGGTCAATGCAGGTGCATCCTCAGTAACAAATGTTGCACTCTGCTGAGTGATAGTTGATAATGGGGGAGGCCGTGCATGTGTAGGGTGAGGGGGAATATGAACAATCTCTGTACCTTCCTCTCAGCTTGCTATGAACCTAAAACTGCTCCCTAAAAAAATAGTCTTTTTGAAAATGCAGCAAACTATGTATTCTCTGATTCTATCTTGATCAGATTCTCATTCCACTAGGTAGTATGAAAAGTGCTAAACATGCCAGGTTTTTTATATCTCATCTCACAAAGTTCAAAACAGTCTTCAGTTGATTCAGACTCTTTAGGATAAATATTCAATCAAATCTGAAGCCCAAACTCTATACTAGGTCTGCTTCTCTCTTCTACAAGATGTCACATGACTGCAGGGAAAAGTGATGTGTCCTCAGAGGAGAAGGGAAACCTCGGGTCCACCAGACATCTCTTGGGACTTTTCTGGTGCCTGCCACAATGAAGCTGAACTGGTCTGTCCCTGGTGTCTCCAGAAGGGATGGTAGGTCTCTTTTGACATTTGGGTATCACTGTAACACCCACCTCTCATTCTGGCCACTTGTTTCTTGTTGCAAAGTCCTGGACTTCCGAGCCCCCTTGCTTTGACCCCAGAGGTTGCAGAGACTCTCTCAGCACCTACACACCATGCTGCAAGTATTCATGAGGACCTCTGGACTCAGGCTACAGGGAATTCACCCCCACCTTCCACCTTCACTGTCTCTCTACTGAACTGAAAAGCCAGAGGAGTAAAATATTCACTCTGCATGGCAGGACATCAGGAATGTGCCCCCCACCGTGCTCTGCAAGGCCATCAGACTTATCTTCCTAATTCTAGCACTACCTCCAGCGTATCCATCAGGAGGGACATTTGGGACACATGTACTTTTCTCCTTCAATCTGCTCTACTGCTCCTCCTGGGACCAGAGAGATTTCCTCCAGCACTTCCACCAAGCCAGACACAATGACCTGTCATGAAACTCTATGGTCTAAGTTGGCTGGGCTTGCACCTTAGTGTGTAAAAAGGCCTTTTGGAATTTAGAAAGAGCAAACAGACAAATGCACAAAAAAACTTTATCTCTTAATGAAGTTTGGCTTTGAAGATTATTTTCTTGCCATTTACTAGAGAAAAATAACTAAGTCATCTTTGAGACTAAAGGTTGAACAACGATCTCTCTGTTGCTTTCTGGGTGGGTCTCTCCATCCCTGGGGCGATCAGCCCGTGGCTTAGCTTTCAGAAGCCAAGGGTGCCGTTAAGAAAGAAACCGGCTTCTAAGGGAATAATTAACTGCCAAGAAGTATTTCAAAAACATTACAGCTATCACATTTGGTGTGTGTGGGTACATGTGTATGTGTTGTGCACGTGTGTGTCAATTTGTACATAAGTGGCAACAAATTCTACAACAGGGGTCTGCATACTATGGCCCACATGCCAAATCCAACCTGCCTCCTGTTTTTTTTGTGTGTGTGTCACCAGCAAGCCAAGAAGTATTTTTACATTTTTGGGAAAAAAACAAAAGAAGAATATTTGTGACATAAAGAAAATTTTTGAAATTCAAATGTCGCATGCCTAAGGTATTGCTGGAACATATGCCTGGTCCTTGATGTGTTTACCCATGTCTGCTTTCACATGACAAGGGCAGAGACCATACAAACCACAGAGGCTAAAATAGTCACAATCTTTTAAGAAAATTTTTGCCAACCCCTTTTCTACACTGTTTGGTTACTTTGCTCTTTTGTCTTAAACTTGGAGACCATTCTGTATCTACTTCATTCTTTGAATCTAACTTCATACTAGACTGAACCCACTTCATTCTTTTAGAAGGCTTGTTCCAGAATTTTCCTACCAATACTACCATAATAAATATTCTTGGACATTCTATATATATATATACCTCTCTCCATATTCTTCCCCCTCCAAGAACCATGAGCCCCTTGAGGATGGCAACCTTGTCTATTTATCTTTACGGTCCCAAAATAAAAACAAATAAGAACATAACTGATTGGTTACAATACATCTGGTTCTAAATGCAAATTAAATTAAAACAGGCTTGGAATTCTCGCCAAAAGTTGAACATGGGAAACAGAGGGGTTTGAACGTCTGTGAATCCCATGTCCTTTAGTACAGAAATCTACCTTCTGCACCATTCTTTGTATGCATAAATATCTACTCTGCCTCCCTTTTTCTTAGCAATTTGACTTATGTTTAGCAGCCCTTCCTCAAGATAGCAAATTCCTCTGTGACAAGATTTAATTAAACTTCCAGCAAAATAATTAGCAAGGCTATTTTAAAAGACTATTTTAAAATACCAGAGTGATACCAAGGAGCAAATAGAGTTAACACTGTCATCAGAGATCAAAGCCATCCGGAGACACGACTGAAAATTTAACCTCCAGCAGCCGCCTAATGAAGAAGTACACACTGGAGCAGTTGTGATATCTTCCCTCTCGGGTCCCATCAACAAATTCATTTGACATGGAAAATTTCCCAGAGGAAGCTTAAAAATGGTAAATTTCCATTAATTACATAGCAAAGAATGTTCTCTTCATAATTTATTATCCATTAGGAAACTTTCAAGGAAGCTGTAGTGGCCTCTTATTATATAGACTATCCTTCTTTACTTGGTGGGGGCAGGTGGGGTTGATGGGATTAACAATCTCTCAATTGATGGGAAAACTCATTTGGAGTAAAGACGCTTTGCAAATCTACCTTGACTGTGATGGTGGCAATGGCTATCTTGGCAATGAGTCCTGCAGTACTGGTGACTATGGGAGTCATGGTAGAATGGTGACAATCCCAAAATCCCAACAAGCCCAGCTACCAACTCAAGGCCCAATACGCTCCACCACCCACTTGCAAATTCAGGAGATGCAAAGTCAGGAGACTTAGGTTTGAGCCTCTGCTCTACCACTTGGTCATCCCACGGTCATAAGGAAAACCTTTGTCCTCTTTAAGCCTCACTGTTCACCTGTACAGTGAGTTTCCTACTCTCCTCCTCACCTATTTTGCACAGTTGTGGGGATATCGGGAAGTGTCATCAACACTCAGTGTGATGGTGAGAAGAGTGATTCTACACAGCAACCCTGTTCTTGTCTTTTTCAGTGCCTTCCATAAACACATCTATCCCCAGGCAGCCCCAGGAGATCTAAAAGTGGAAGAACAAAGGTCAGGTTCTGATTATTTTGCCATTAACACAAGGATATTGTGACTCTCATTTCCTTCTTAAGGTCCACAGTTGAATACTGTGCCTTAATTTTTCTTACCTGTGTTGGGCACATATTTATAAAGGTTTATTTACTCTGAGATGTAGGTTGAACTGCTTTTCAAACAGTGGCAAGAAATTATTGCTTTCACATGTCTTAAGTAGTCAGAGAATCCCAATTATTATTAGCCCATACAAGAAGAGGTATTAATGTGCAATATCCAAGTCAAGTACTTGGAAGCCAGTATGATTATTTTCACCATTTTGTGAATAAGGAAGCTAAGAGCTATGAGTATTTTTCTCTACCTCTCACATCTAAATACCATCACCCTTCTCACCAATATCAACCTCACCATTAACCAGAGATCCATAGATCCTTCTCCTCTGTCCTTGTCTTCCAAATTGCAGAGATGCACATCGTAACGAGCATTTAAACAGTTAAATGGACGTAATGGACGTAGCTTGCTGCCCAAAACACGGGGACTGTGTAGTAATGGCGACTGCAATAAGGCCTGGTGGTTCAATGCAGAAGCTCAGGATTCCAAGGTCTTGGTTCAAACCCTGGCTCCTCTGCTTATAAAAACAGAGACCTTAGCCAACGTGCTTCATTTCTCCAAGACTCAACTTCATCATGGGGATAACAGCTCCCCTCATTGGACTGTTGTGAGGATTAAATGAATTAGATACATATAATGGGCTTGGGACCCTGTCTGGCACTGTAAACATTCCATACATACAACTCCCACTGTGACTGTTATTTCCCAATACCGCAAAGCTTCTATTAAGTGAGTTCTTTTTCTCGATGCTGCGTTCATGCCAGATAAACCAAATTAACCTTAGGAAGCTTATTACCTTTAAATCTTGATTGCAAAGTGCCCCCCTTCCCTACAGCAAGACTCTCTCATCCTCTCAATTCCTCTGTTAATACTTCTGCTGATTATTTTTCTTTAATAGGGTTAGATTATTTTCCCCCCAACAAGCTCAGTACAGAAAATAGAGATGAGGGGAAAATCTGTTTTGGCCATTAACTATGTCTCTCATGCTGCAAGAGACCTCAGTGGGACCCTTGCTGACCCTCCTCACCCCCACCTGCTCTCAGGTTTCCTTTAATTTTAATAGAAACAGTAGGAGGTCAGCCCACTACAGCCTGTGACCTCACCAACAAAACAAGCCCCCAACACAGCACTCCCAGTTCAGAGAGCTTCCAAGTGCAATTTAAAATAAATAGTCACATAGGTTCTATGATCAGCTCTCAGAATTTGTATCAAAGTGATCTGCATATTCAGAAACATATTCTCCAATGCTCTGGCCCATTGGGGAGTGATTTGCATTCAGGGAGGAAAGGCTAATATTCCAGTCTTAGCAATTATTGAAACACATCCAGTCAGTACTCTAATAAATTATCTTAACCCAATTACTAAAAACATTGCAAAACATTACTGTGCATCGAAGACCGTCCTGACCAGGAATCTTTATTGGCAGGGTAATTAAAAACGTACTGCTATGGCTTCTGCTCAAATATTTGGGGATGTTTTGTGCCATTTGAATTAGCTCTCTTGGACTCCGAGGAGAGAGAGACCTGCCTGCGGCTCCTTGCTTTACCCGTCCCTTCCTTCCCCAGCTCCTCTCTTTCGGGGCCACTCATTACTGGGGCCTCCTTCCCTTATTAATGCCACCTATAAGTTCCTTCCCCTCAATCCTTCTTATAGAAAGAAATACAGGCTCAGTCCTCTCTCCTCCATCCCTTCCTTCTCTGTTCAAATCAAAAGGTTTTTGTTAGCTATCGTATATTCGGTGTTCACTTTGTGATGGAAACTATCACATATCAGAATAAATTCTATGGTAACTTTGCAAGGAATGATAGTCCCATTCCAAGGATTAGAAAAGTTAAGGATTAAGCAGATTAAGTGAACTTCCACAGCTCACAAAGCTGACAAGCAGCAAAGCCAAGATCAAATGTAGGTCTGGGGGTTCCAAGGCCTTTCTTCCATTCTTCAACTAGTATGTATCAGCTGCCTATATGTTCTAGTACTGTGTTAAGCCCTGGGAATAAGACAGTGAATAAAATCAGGCACAGTCCCCACCCTCTGGGACTTGTATGCATCCATCAAGTGTTAGGATATGTTAGTTATGCTGACGTAACAAGCAAATCCAAAATCTCAGTGGGGTATGACCAACACTGCTTTCTCATTCATACCGCATGTCCGCAGGGGTTGACTGGGACCAGCGCATGTCCACATTTAACTTCAAAGTAGATGGGAAAATATAACACTACCAGAGAACTGGAAAATTGGAAATATTTGTTAAACAGCACTAATGACAACCTCAGCATCTGCCAGATAGAGAGGAGGGTTGTCATTTCCAGAACAGCAACTAGGAGCTCTGTAGTGAATTTACAATCGAGCTGTAATACTAGCCAAGGTCCCCAGCATGCTGCTTATAGATACAACATTCATCTCCAAACGCCTTCTCTATCAGACCACAGGGATCCCAGGCATCAAACTTTGCCATGATCACAGGGACATGTGACACTCACTCCTTCATAATTAGGCTCATCTTCACACCCCACAATGTGCACTGAGCAGCTGGATTCAGGAGCCAAAGTCTAAGGGTGCAAATGGATCTAGCCTGGGGCCATAGAAGGGAGGTAGTGGGGGCAGCTCTGCCTATTGAATTAACTTTTTAGAATCACTGAAGAGCTCTGAGCATGTTCATCGAACAGCCCTACAGCTGTGGTTCCTCCTTGATATCATCAACGACATCATCTGGCATTGGTTCTCCTTCACTGAGGGGTGGGCCCTGGGCTGAGCTGCATTATCTAATCTGCACAACAATGCTGAAAGGAACATATTAATGGCTCCATTTTACAGAAGCAGGAACATTAAGCAAACAGCTCACAAAGTGGCATAGCAAGGCTTTGAACCCATGTCTGTCTGCCATGTGAGCACACAGAAGCCTAGAGCAGCCAGAGCCTCAATAAGAAGCACATCAGTGGATACCTTGATGGCTCCAAATTCTAATGGGCCTGAAGCTGTGGCTGAGACCAGAGATTAGCAAAAGGGTCCACAGTCCAAGACAGAGTGACTGAATGCAATTCAAGTCCAAATCCACCAGCATTTAATGTGAGAAGAGAAACTAATTTTTAAGCATCTACAACGTGCCAGGACACTAGACAAGTCCAGAGTATGCATTTCCATAGTGCATAGGACCTAGGCTCAAGGTATCATCTCACTTAATCTTCCCAACATTACTGCGCTGGGTATTTTATAGATAAGGAATCTGAGTCTCAGAGAAGGTGAGTACTTATCCAAGGCCACACGGGAAGGCCAGGGATTACACACACACACACACACACACATACACACACACACATACACACACACACACAGATTTTTATGATTGTCTCAGAAATAACACAGCATTATCTGGGAATGGGTTTGGGTTCCTCCCCTAAAATGAACTCTGCCTCACTCCACACACGCCCATTCACTTGCCTGGGGAGAGTAACATCACCACCTCTACCAGTAACAGTAACAATAGCACGAAGAAAGAGGAGGAGGAGGAAGGATGTAGGAGAAAGAAGGACCATCATCATTCCCTCCGCAACCATTAATTAAGAGTTTTTTAAGTGTCAGGCATGTTCTGAGTACTTTACAAGCACCATGTCATTAAATTTCACAGAAAGCCCCAAAAGGCAGGGAATACCATTATTACCATTTTACAGGCAAAGAGACTGAGGCTCAGAACAGGTAGGTATCCATCCCAACTCAGCCAGCTAGTGGGCCAAAGGGCAAAGATACAAACCTTCATGTGCATACCAGTCCATTCCCTCAACCAGCGACTGCCTCTGTATCTGAGGAAAAGCAGGAAGTGCTTTATGGGATCAGGGCTTGAGGAATGAGGGACATAATCCAGTTTCCTGTCCAGGAAAAAAATGCAGAGAACAGGCTTGGTTTCTTTCCACAGGGGAAAGATTCTTTTTCAAGGATCTGCATTGTAGCCTCCCCACCTTCCTCTTGGTACCCACCTAGATTTCCTTCTGGTGGGTGCATCCCTCCGCATTTCTGTGAGAGGTGGCTGATAGCAACTCACAGTTGCACACTCTCCTCTCCAGAGAACTGCTTCACTCCCTTGCATTGAGGCGGGACCAACTCTGTGCCGTAATTCAAGCTACAGGGCTCCCCAGGGACCAGCGGCAAGCTAGCCTCCATCCTGCTTCCCTCACACCCATTCCCCTGAGATCTCTCCCCTAATAAAGCTTTGCACAAGAATCCCCGCCTCAGGCTCTGCATCTAGAAAATCAGACATGATACCCCACTTCCCCTGTCCCCATCTCTGCCTCTGCTTATGTTCCTGGACATGAGTTTCTGCTTCTCAGCCTCAGAAGTGGGAGACATGAGAGAAGGTGAAATGGGGACTCAGGAATCTGGGGCTGCTGGGAGGCAGGAGGCCAGGCAGTTGAGAGAGGGCAGCCAAGTCGACAGTGCTGGCAGTGCCAGGCCTCCCCACACCAGCCTGCCCTCGGCCTCATGCACTTTGGGTAATTAAGAACAGATGGCCCAGTGCCTCCGCCAAGCCCCATTAACTCCTTAATGCTGCTCTTCTGGAGGCCGGATGGTTGGCCGGAAAAGCCAGCTTTGGAGGTCATCTGATGAAATGATGCCTAGCACAGAGGGTGGCTCAGGCTCTCTTCTCCATCAGAACTGCCATCAGTAACCAGATGGGCTGGGAAAGGGGTCTGGGTGTGCTTAATGGGAGAATGTACTGAGTTCAAGGAGTGCTGGCTTAGGAGCCAGGGGACAGTCATTGCCCCACGGCCTTGGACAAGTCACTTAATCCAAGTCTCAGTTTCATCAGCTGCCAAATGACAAGAGTAATAATAACAACTACAGTAATGTTGAATATTGTTCTAATGGCAATTATTGTTCCTTTAAAGATGTTGACAATCACTAGTGGTAATAAAAATGCTGTGCCAAACACTTTACATATAATCTCTTCCTTAATCTTCATAACCACTCTTTAGGATGGGACCCCTTACGATCTCCATTGTACAGACAGAAAAATGGAGGCCAAAGAGGTTAAGAAACTTGCCAAGTGCACGTGTCTGGCAGGGGTTGGAGACAGGATTTGAACCTTGGTCTGGCAGGCTTCAGGGACCCTGCTCTTCACCACCATGTTGCAGTCCCCCATGCCACTTACCTGGCAGCAGATTCAAGGGTCAGAGGAACAGAAGAAACCACAAAGGCGTCCCATAGTCATAGATGTGCCAAAGAATCTTTGACTGCCCTCCCTCCAAAAAAAAAAAAAAAGACCCCATTCTTCACCCAGACTATCTTCTCACACTTAAAATCCAAGGCTTATACTGGAAACTCCAGGTTCTTTGTAATGGTTCTAGTTACCTTAAACAAGGAAAAAGACATGGGCAGCCACACATTTTGGATACAGTTGATGAAGGGGGAAGCTCTGAGAAGGCAGCTATGTCCTCAGTCGTTAAAGAACCCAACAAACTTAAATGCTGGTGTCTCACTTGAGAATACAGGGCATATCAGATAGGCTGCAGGGGTACAAGCACAAGCAGGGAACATGGGATTCCTGGGGCACTATGGGACACAGGACACAGGAGCCAACCTGTGCACCCACACCACGGGGGCTGGTGGAGCGCAGGGGTGGCTGATGCCTGATTTGGGGCACTGACAGGAGAGACCTCAAAGAAATAGTGCATTCTAGCACCTGGTTTTGAAATTTTAAAGTGCTTTGGCAGAAAATGTTTTTATTTCTGGATCTGAATGACGACTGTTGCACCCGTGTATTCAGTTTGTGAAAATCCATTGATCCACTCACTTACGTAAATATGCATTTCAGAATGTATATTATACCTCAATAAAGAGTTTTTTAAATAAGGGAAAAATACCTCTAGTGAAAAACAGAAAGTGCTTTGGAAAGCCCAAATTGCTACCAGGTTTATGGGTTGTTATTCTTTTCATATTGTAAACAACCCCCTGCCTTACCCAGAAAGTCAGTACTTTATCTTACAACAAATGGGCACTCAATTCACTGGATATCTGCTTCCTCTAGTCTCCACAAATATGCAGGAATGGTTCCCCATCCACCTCTGGAAAAGTCCTTAAGTATCTTCCAGGCAAGATTTGATTACTGTATGTTCTCCAAAGGCTTTAAAATGCCAGGAGATATTCTCCACCCCATCACATCCACTGCTTGAAGCTGGAGACCATGACACAGTATAAGCAGCTCAGAGGAGTCCCTCACGCTGACAAACACAAGCTTTATTGCCAGAAATGCCAGATGCTAAGAGCATTGGCCAGCACTTCGAACATCAGTGGACCACCTCTTTAGCCTCCTTCAACCAATCAATCCTGCTCAACTTCTCCACTCTCCCTGCTTTTGTCTGGCTGTTGCCTTCTAATTCCATTTGGGTCTCCTCATTCTTCTTTTCATTGCTTCCCTGCACACCCCCCACCCCTTCAATTTCATGCCACCTTCCTCCTCCAGTTCTCCCTAATCACCATCCAACTCATTGTTCAAGCCAAAAACTTAGAACCACACTTAATCCCTCCTGTCCCTTTCCCCTCTCTTCTTGAATCCATCAGCACCTCTCTACCTCCACTGACATCTCTCTGCTCCAGGCCACCTGGTATCTCTCCTTCACCTTCCTTTCAGACTGTCTCATACACAACAGCCAGAGCGAGCTTTTATAATGTAAACCAGATGATGGCAATTCCTTTCTCTGCACTTCCACTGGTCTTCCCATCCCACTTAGAGCACAATCCAAACATATGGTCATGCTTGCAAGTTGACCTCTGCTTGCCCATCTCCAGAGTGGTCTCTCCCACTCAGCCCCAATCACAGAGGCCAACTTTCATTTCTCAATCACTCTAACCACATCCCTGACCCACACCTGTCATACATCCTGTTCCCTTTGCCTGGAATACTTTTTCCTTGGCTTTTCCCATAGCTGCTGCCTTCTCATCCCTCAGGTCTCAAAGAAAGGTTACCTCCTCAGAGAGGTTTTCCTTGACCATTCATCTAAATTGTCCTCCAATTATTCACCATCCCACTGCCCTGTATTATCTCAGTGATAACACTTCATCAGAATCTGTCACGGTCCTTATTTGTTTACTGTCTGTGTTCCACCCAAACAGGAAAGATCATGATAGCAGAGACCCATCTGTCTTGTTCTGTCATGAGCCACCAGTGCCTGGCACACGGTCAGGACTCCGTGAATGAATACACCTGGCACTCTCCCCAGTGTTACTCACCTAGGCTGCCTACAATAGAAGTGCCTGCCTCTGGCCCGTTCCCTGCCTGGCATCCCAATTAATGAAGAAATAAATGAGACATGAAATACTGGCTCCAGATCCTTCCTGAGATATTTCTGCTTCCTCAACCTCACCCCATGCACTCAAATTTTCAAAACCAATGGAAAATGCCAGGTCCTTCTTGACCTATGCTTGCATTACTCCTTTCTAACTTTCAGGGGTCACTTAGGCTGGTTCACTTTCCCCATTCAAATGGAAACCAAGAAGCAGCTAAATAAAATGGTAGATCAGAGAGTCTGGACTCTGGCAAGGACCAAGTCTGGCTCCTCATATTTATTAGCTATTTGCCCTAAAACTAATTGTCCTATCTCAGTTTCCCTTTCTGTAAATAATAGTAAGTCTACCAACCTCAAGACCATGGCATTACGGAATTCTTTAGTGGTAAATCATTACCACAGGTCTATCTAGAAAGTGTTTCATGTAGTTAGTAGGTGACACAAAACACTCAATAAATGTTATCTGTAATAGTAATATCCCTGGGAAGGCTGCCGATCTCAGCTTACACTTTCCTTCCTTTGGGAAGACTCTCCTGCTCCATCACCGTCTCACTGTGATTTTGATGCTCCTCCCACACGCAGCTCTCGAACCACATACACAATGGATGCAGTGGATCCCTGTCTCATTCAGAGTAAAAGCCAAGTTCCTCTACTGACATGCTACATCTTTTTGACCCTATTCACACTATTCTCCCCATCACTCGACTCGCTCCAGCCCTATTGGCCTCTGTGCTGTTCCCCAAACATTCCAGTTACTGTCCAAATTCACCCACTATTCCCTCTTCTTAGAACATACTTCCTCCAGCAATTTGTGTGGTTCCCTTCTTTATCTCCTTCAGAAACTCGGTCAGATAGCTCCTCCATGAGTTTTTCCTTTAGTCACTGTGTTAGGCTGAACAATGGCTCCCTAAAGATGCCCATGTCCTGATGCTCGGAACCTGTGAATATGCTAAGTGGCAACAGAAACATTGCAGAAGTGATGAGGTTAAGGATCTTGAGACAAGGAGCTGGTCCTGGATTATCCAGGTGGGCCCGATGTAATCACAAGAGTCTTATAAGAGGGAGGCAAGAGGGTCAGAGTTAGAGAGAGATTGGAAGATGCTAAGATGCTGGCTTTGAAGTAGAGGATGTGGCCATGAGCCAAAGGATGGAGGTGGCCTTCAGAAGCTAGAAAAGGCAAGAAGACGGATTCTCCCCAGAGCCTCCAGAAGGGACGAACACAGGCCTGCTGACCCATTTAGAACTTTCAACTTTCAGAACTGGAACGTAATACACTTGTGTTATTTTAAGCCACTACGTTTATGGTTATTTCTTACAGCATCAAGAGAAAACTCATACAGTCACCAAATGTAAAATAATCCCCCCCAAATGTGCACGTGCACATGTATTTGCACAAAACACACACACCCTCCTATTCCCCTTCCTTGATTTAGTTTTTGCCATACCACATGCCATCTGGCAATCAAATAAAAATATGACACATAGCTTCCACATATGCACATATACACACAGAAATAAGCATTCTATGAAGACAGCAATTTTTGCCTATGTTGGCCACCACTATATCTGTTGTACCTAGAAACAGACGTGGCTTTACTGAGTGGATAGATACTCACTAAAATTGTTGACTGCATGCTTTCCTCATCTCAGCACTTACTTATTCTGTCATTATTTATCGGGAATCTATCTCACCCCTCAGCATTTAGGCCCTGAGGGCAGGGAACTGTCTCTCCTAGTCAGTACTAGAGCTATCATTCCACCATTACACAGCACCTGCTCCCCAACCCCAGAAAATCCCCACAAACGTGCGCTGAGCAGTTGGACCAATGCTACCATGTCCTGTACATCTGAGCCCCAGAGTTGTCAAAATTCCAACCTGCCAAGAGCCCTCACATTTTATTTGTAAATATGTCTAATTTCCAATTCACTGAAGCAGCAAGGGGGGAAAAAAAAGGCACTCAAGTCTTAATTTACAAAGCAAATCTACTGAGCAGAAATATTCATCTGCAGGAGACAGTGGGAGTCAATCACTTTTAAAAAGGGAAAAGAAACCTACTCTGTTCTTCCTGTTTTCCAGTTGTATTGTCGGCAAACCTTTTGAAAGCAGTTTGAGGCCCAGGGTAATCATTTTTGCTTCAAGGGGTTCATTTCCTAGGGCTGGTGGTACTTTTGTCACTGAGGAAGAAATGCAGCAGTTAAGAAAACTCAGAATGTGGCTGAAATCCTTCTTGGGGAAAAAGGATGTAAGAAATGCAGTCAATTCCACTTGGCTTGCTCATTAGAATTCCAGAGTACAAGGGCAGTGTGTCCCTTTGAAATCCTTGGAACAATCAGATGAGAGGGACTACCCCTAAGAGGGAATGTGCAATGACATATTTAAATTACATTATCTTCACTTGAAATAACCACGCAGAAAGAATTGGTGACTAGAAGTTAAATTAGGCAGGTTTGGGGGCAATCAGTAGATACTAGCTGCCTTTGCTTTTGTATTTCCTCTGTCATAGATTTATTTCATCATGCCAAGTTGTAAAGGACTCTTTCTTGTCTATTTCCAGACCCATCTGTGGGTCGCTAAAGGGTAGGGGCCATGTGTCGTTTTCTTTGCATTCCTGGCAGCCACTATAGTGCCTGACACACACTAGACACTGCATTGAATGATTAAGTAGATGAGCAGATGAATGAATGGATGTTTAGACCAGGAATAATGACACCTGTACCAAATGCCTGTGTCCCCACTTGCTGGATAGGAAGGACACATGTTCAATCTATAGCTCCTCAGGCCCCTACGCTAGAGATTTTAATTCAGTCTGTCTTGAATGGAACCTGGGAATATGTTCTTGAACATTTATTCCGGGTAGCTCTGCTCATCAGGCAAGCTCGGAAAACACATGCTGCATCCATCTGTCTACCACACACTTACCTGAAATGTCCTTGAGTTCTGTTTCTCATCACCGGGTAATCTTCCACAGGCAAGGTTTCCCACACTCCAAACAGGAGGCAGGCGCTTTCCACTTGGAGCCACTGTGTATTTACTCTCCCCACTGCCATTCAACCCTTCTGAACAAAGCCTTATATTTCCATTCTCACTCTCTTTCCAGAAGCATTTGAAGGTGTCTAACTGAAGACAGAGACAGCAGGGCCCACAGGGCCTGCATTCTGCGTGACATCCGCACAGTGACCAGGCTTGCTGTCCCGGAAGGCCTCGCATCTGGAAGCAGGGCCTCCCGGCTCTCAGACCGCCTGGCACACCGCTCCCTTCCTGGCTGTCCAGCACACACACCGACTTGGGAGCTGGGCGTGAGCGCAGGGTGTGTTTGCTTTATGCCGCTCCCTGTGTCCCTCCGTTGAGCAAGAAGGCTTAGGCACTGGCTTTCAACCTGTGCTCTGAGGAGCCTTTAGGAACCAACCAGGCTGGAGGGGCATCTTGCCTTCCCAGGTTCCACGGCAGACCTCCCCCTGCAACATTTAATTCAGACAATGGGTCTTGTGGATCAAAAAGGTTTGAAAAGTTACATAAAGCATCATTTTTGAGCCGATGGACAATGTTTTCCTTCCTCTCTCAAGACACCATTAGAACATAAAGGAATTGCCCTTTAGGAGACTGAGAAGCCAGACCTAAGGTCTGTAGTTCCCATCTACACCAGGGTGAGTACCAAACCTTTCCCAATGCCTAGACACCAACTATTAGCAATTCTTAGAAGCAGAAGAAACCTCAGAAGAACTTAATACTTTCTGTATTAGTGATCCACGGCTGCATAACAAATTACCCCAAAACTTAGTGCCTGAAAGCGATGTTTATTATCTCACAGTTTCTGTGAGCCAGGAATCCAAGCTCTGCTTAATGAGGTTGTGGTCTCTGACAGCCTGACATTAGCCAGGACTGCAGTGACCTCAGGCTCAGCTAGGGAAGCTCTGCTCCTAAGATCATTCACCTGGTTGTTGGTAAGATGCAGTTTCTCGGCAGTACTGGACTGAGGGCCTCAGTTCCTCTCTAGCTGCTGGCTACAGCTGTTGCCACAGGGGCCTCTCCGTCAGACAGTTCATGGCATGGCAAATAGCTTCCATCAGAGTGAGCAACTGAGGAGGGTGAAAGCCAGATGACTGAACCTAACCTTTTTGTAACCTAATCTTCAAAGTGCCACCCCATCCCTTTTGCTGTGTTCTGTCATCAGAAGCCAGACACTAGGTCTGGTTCACACGTAAGAGGAGCGGATGATACAAGGGTGTAAATACCGGGAGGTGGGGAAATGGGAGCCATTTTAGAAGCTGCCCGCCACACCTTCTACAGCGTCCCTGTCAGATGATCTAGTCAAGAGCAATGGGATGTGATATGGCCAGACAGACCTGGGTTCTAATCCCAGGTCTGCCCCTTATGACCATTACATTGATGGCGACAGTAGTGGCTACTCCTGGTACACTTACTAGGCACTTGGCAGATCTTCACAGGCATCGCCTTATTTCATCCTTTCAACGTGCCTTCGAGAAAGTACTTTCACTACACCCATTGCACAGATGAGGAAACTGAGTCTTAGGGGACTTCAGCAGCTTGCCTGAGGACTCACAGCTCCTACGCAGGAGAAGCCAGATTCCAACCATGGTGTTTTTTGGTGCCGTGACCCCTGGGCTGTTCTGACTACTAGCTTAACGTCTCTGACCTCCTCCGTAAAAGAGTAATACTAACACTGACCTACAGGGACAAGTAGAAGGATTATGAAAGTGAATAAAATAATGGCACATGTCTGAGATCGGTAAGTGATAGGTATTTCGTTTAACAGCCATTTGCTGACCACATCCGCTGTGCCAGGCCCCACGCTGACACAGGCTTTATTTCCCCAGTCCTGTTCATGCTCACACTGACCCCCAGGAGTACGTGCTGCTCACATCGGCTTATTAAAGCTCCACTCTGCTTTGAGTG
Organism: Smutsia gigantea; assembly: GCA_032199065.1. Taxonomy (NCBI): domain Eukaryota; kingdom Metazoa; phylum Chordata; class Mammalia; order Pholidota; family Manidae; genus Smutsia; species Smutsia gigantea. The sequence continues at coordinate 205,505 of JAVSCE010018195.1, read as the reverse complement.
CCTTAGAGAGTTTCACCCCTTGAGCCCTCAGAATGATCCAAGGATGTAGGCACTTGGAGCAGATGCCGTGGGAGCTTAGGCCAAGAAAAAGGGGTTCCTCAGGCAACAACTGCCTTCAGCACTTGGAGAGCACCCTTCATTTTAAAAAGGGGTTCCTCAGGCAACAACTGCCTTCAGCACTTGGAGAGCACCCTTCATTTTAAAGTGTGCACAGCCTTCTCTGGAATCCTGTGTGTGTGTGTGTGTGTGTGTGTGTGTGTGTGTGTGTGTGTGTGTGTGGTGTGTGTGGTGTGTGTGTGTGATGTACAAGTGGCAGGCCGGCACCCAGTTTCTTGGCTAGGGCTTTCTTGGGCTGCCGAAGCCTGTGCTCCAGGTCTGTGTGGCATGTGCTGCTGGCCCTTCCCTGGGAACATCCTTCAACAGAGCACCAATCCCCCAGCTCGCATCTCCCAGAGGGATAACTCTGAGCTGTGTGTCAGGCAAAGGTCACCAGAGTCACCCAGAGCAACTCTCCTCTGCCTGGCCTCAATGGCAACTGGATTCATGAACCCCTTTTTGGCTGCCTTCCCTTCCCTGTCTCGCTTTCCCACTCTCTTGCCCACATTCTCTGAAGCTTTGAGATAAATTCCTTGTAACCAAAGAAGAAACTCAAACTATGGCAATATTATTACTATTATTAGTCCCATTTTCAGATGAGAAAACTGTGGCACAGAGAGGTTAAGTAACATGCCCAAGGTCACACAGGTCACACAGCTGGGAAGTGGTGGAATCAGGATTCAAACCCAGGCAGTCTGGCTCTTAACATTACTCATGATTCTGTTTTCCTTTCTGACCAAGGTGATTAAGTTAGAGTAAGAACAGCTGCCTTTTGGTGCCAAGGATAAACCTTCTACACTGAAGCTCTGTGTCACCAGTGCCGAGGGTACAAATGGTTTCGTGTATGACTACAAAGACCAGTTCTGTTCTTTGATGAAAATATCAGCTCCCCAACACAGCCAGCTGTGACCCCACTGAAAGACGTGATTATGAAGCCATGCTAATGGTGTTATCATGTTGCAAGGATTTCTGGTGTGCTTGTAAACCTAAAACCGTAATTGCCAAAGAGAACTCGTCCCCCACAAATCAAGCCCCTCTGTGTGGACAATTATATCCGGTGTTGCACAGAATTTAATGTCTAAATAATGAAGTCAAAGAACAATGCTGGAGACCGAGCATTTGAATATACTTGATTGATTCATTTCTCGCTCCCATTTAATAACCCACTTAGTCAGTGACGGTTAAGTGCAGCAGACTTAGAAAGAACATAACACACCAGAGAGAAAACATTTCACAGATTAATAACTGGATGCGGGTACAAGCTGGCGCTCCCCTAATAGCAGCACAAAAATAGGTTATCGTCAAAAATCTGGATTTAATGTTCCAAAATGGGGATCCGTGCTTTTCTTTTATACGGTTCCATACTTATCACCACAGGCTAATGAAACATAAATCAGAATTCAGAAGCTAATAAATGCAATTCTGAGGGAGTATTTTTTTTAATTTAATACCTTCCAAGATCGTGATCTTTGTTCAAGATCTTTAATGTTCAAATTACAATGTGTGAATATTAAGCATATTCGATTATGACTGAACTCTCCAAAAAGGCTAATTTATGAGCCCTGCAGCTTAACACGTGTGCACCATTTAAAGGAGGATGTGGCCACAGTTCGTTTATACCAATTTTTCCAGTATAGAGATAAACATCTGAAACTGCCTTTACGAATAAAGTCATGTATATATGTATCCGGCTAGTTTGTCTGATTTGTGCAGAGGGATGTACAATTAAATGAGACTGACTCAGTGTTCACAGCAGTTTTGGTGGAATTTTGCTTTAGGGAGTGCACTCCTAAGTTCCTTACTTGGTGTTCAGGTGAAGGAAAGAGGTGTTTAGTTCAAGGAAGAGTACTTTCTCAGGTGAGACAGTGACACAACAGGCTTCCTCTCCAGCCACAACTCTCTTTCCGAAATAATTTCATGATGCCCGTGGGAAAATATTTTCCCCCCAAAAATGAGTTTTAATGTGAGCTTAACAACATCCTCATCCCTCTCACTTGCTATGAGATTTACTCTCTGTTGCCCTGTTTATCATAGAATGGCCAAGCCATCAGGAATAACAAGAACTGCTTCCTGTCTTTCCAGGAAGCCTGCCTGGAGGGGCATATCACTAAAGCTGCAAGGAAATACAGGAGGAACAGTGCAGGATGTGCTATGAAACATCTTGTCCTCGAGAGAACCTGACCCATGCACTCTGTGGGCTATTGACGTTTGCCACAGCACAATTCATTTTTCTTTTCTTTTATTCCCAAAGAGCATATACAATTCCAATTTGGTAAAACTGACATGTAAAATTAGAACTCAGATGTTGGTTCAAGATAGGGTAAAACATAATGCAGAGACTTATATCTCAAGAACCTACACGTGTACTCCAATGATGCCATTCGATTCTGAGCCCCCTGGCCGTCAAGATACAAAGGGAAAGCTGGCGTTTTCCTGGCCCTGAACAAGTATAGTATGCCTCTGGGTGAACTAGTAACCCCCTCCCACACCCTTCCCTCCACACACACCCCTCCCATGGGTAGGCTCCTCTTGTTGAGCACACAAGGTCTTTATGCAATTTCACAATAAACTTACCCCTCTTTGGGGAGAAGCAGCTCTGAGGGTAGGCACAGACAAGCTGACTGTGCCTTATTGCAAGAAAGAAAGCATCCCTCCTCAAGGAGGACACAGCCAAGGAAAGGAAAACAGCTTGGCAAGCAAGTGCTGGCTTGATAACAGCTTCTACGTACTCCTTTGCCTGGACTGTACACAAGGACCTGCATTTAATTCTAAAACTTTTTCATGCAGGGCTTCAAATGGGACCACAGAGAGATAGGATAGACAAAATTCTCAACAATGGGAATAATATTAAGTTCCCTGAGCAGTGCTTCAGCCTTTGGTAAAAGCCAAGAACACTGTCTAAAGGAAATTTAATGGAAAACAATTCTACTGGGACAAAGATTATGTGGTCCTGAAATTCCCCATGGTCTATTTCAAGACTATCTTGTAGGGTGGATGGACTGAGTATGCTTCAGCCAATCCTCCAAAGCCCTACTTCTCTCAGTCAGCTCAGGATACTCCAGGATAGATCTGAGATGTTGGTAAACAATTAGGCTATGTCCTGGTGCTAGAGGAACCATTAATAGGGCAATACCCAGCACACAGATGGGCTTGCCAGAACTTGCGGGAGTCTTCTACATGGGCCAAGAATGGCAGAATGGAAGAAAGGCTGAGATACTGGGACAATTTCTACCTTCTCTCTTTTATCTCAGTAAGTAAGCCCTCTTTTCCTTTTTTGAATTCCGTCTTGGGGGGTCCTTGATTTCATGAGCCATTCAGGTGGGATCAAGAGTATAGAAACAGGATATAAACTATGAAGGCAGCCCGGAAATCATTTGCTTGCATGGAGTAAAGGATAACGTGAGTGTAAGTTAGCTTGAACAGGAATGCCAGAGTTAAGTCCCTTAGCACTGGAAAACGCAAGAAAAGGAGAAATGAACCAAAGCTATGAACTTGCTACGTTGAAACAATCCTCCATAACCCTCTGACATTGAAAGCCCAGCAAAGATGACAAGTTGGCATATCAGGCCGTTATATTTTCCACAAACATGATGCCACTCAGTGGGAGGGTTCCCTGTTTCTGTAAATGTTCCTCTCTAGAAAAGACATTAAAAACACCCCAACCATGAGGGGCAGGGTCTATTATTGATACAATATGCTAGCCAGCCCAGAATCAGTATGCAAATTTTGACTGTTCTGATTGGACAGAGCCTGGCAAGATGCCAACCAATGCCCACGTGGCAGAGTTTAACCCTTCTGCTCCTGATTTCACTGCCAGTCTGAGACTAGAATAGCTTCACTCTCAGACTCAAATCATTAAGCTGGCAGGAGAGGTTTCACCATGGACCAGCTAGTACTTGAGCTACAGAAAGGCAGCTAGTATAATGGAAGCTCAGGTGGAAATTCCTCCCCTGTTCCCAGAGTTCTGTTCATGACCTCCTATTATGGTCAACATCTGGAATGAACAACTAATAATTGCAGCAATGCCTTGAGGGCTTTTCGCCTATTTACATATAAATAGTTCTGACCATGGCTGGCCACCAGCAACAGTTAATTTAATTTACTATCCCTTGGCAAAAGAATAGTCATTGGTTTTCCAGCACTTTTAACCTTGGTAGACCCTTGGGAAATAAAAATTAGATTGAGAGAAAATTACCAGTGGTAGAGAACAGTATAAAAGTGACAGTAACATATATAAACCTCCGGCAGGAGTGGAATAAAGTGGCATATTATTGTTCGCTGGCTACCAAAGTTCAATATTTCTTGGGTGATTTACACTTCCGCCATTATCTCACCCTCTGGAGAAATTCTGGCCACTCCGGGCAGTCTCTCCCAAGATGCACATCCTTGTTACTGTCAGAGAAGGGACAGAATACCTGGCTAAGGAGGGAGAAATATTTGGACAAAAAGCCCGCAAGAAAAGGAAACTCAACAAATAGCAGTTTAAAGAGATTCCTGGAATGAAGCAGGGGACTGTCTAGGATGGCTCAGCTGTCATTCCAGCTTTCTCTATAGAATCCTGTGTTTATGCTCTGTGTGGGAGCTGAGCTCTGACTGGAGGCTGTTGCCAATAATGCCCTCAGCCTCGCTGCTCACCATGGTATGCTCCCACTAGGTGAAACCTCCTGTATTCATACACACACACACAGTTCTCAGCCTGGACCACTCTGCCTCCCCTTCTCTGCATCCCCTATCTCCTAATTGCCCTTCAAAGCTTAACCTGAGGCAACACGTCCTCCAGGAAGTTTCCCTGATTACCTCCAGGCCAGCTGAGTGCCTTCTTTAGTATTGTCCTTCTGAACTTGCCATTTACATTATTTGTTCCATCTATTCATGTATCTTTCTGTTCTACTTCTAGAACACATGCGTCTGTTGTGACTTCCTTAAGAACAGAAAATTTAAGTCCAGAGAGAGACCAGGATTCAAAGCAGGGAAAAGAAGCAAAAAGGTCAGGAAACACCTATCTGATTATCTCCAACTGGGTAATTTCCTGATACTGGCTTTTCCCTCATTCACATACCACAATTTTGTCCTTATTTTATTGGTGTGATTATTTGATTAATACACACACACACACAAGACTGTAAAGGGCAAGCCTGTACATACCTTTCATTCCCATATTTCCAGTATCTAACACAGTGCCTAACACATAGATGGTGCCTTATCAACATGCATGTAATTAATTGGTGAATTAATTAATGAACAGACATGAAACAGATCAGGGAGAAAAGAGCAGAAATAAGGTCATAAATGGGGTAAACTTCAAAGTTCATTTGTATGTGTCTGCATGGCAAAAGAATAGACAGGAACACTATATAGAGATAATGGATTTTGAGCTCCAGTTACCATGATATTATATCTAAGCCAGGGAGGGTCTGATTCTGAGATAATATGTTAAATGAATACTGAAATTCCTCTTTTCCAATAGGACCAAAAGCCCATAATTTACTGTTTATAAACAGAGTTAAACAATGAAGTTGTCTGGGCTCCACTAACACCCTCATTTTACAAGTAAAGAGGTAGACCAACATTTTCCCCACTTACCCACTGGCATAACTTCTCATGGAGAGAGCACTGTATTTATGTAGGAGACATTTGATTAACAGTTTGGAGTAGAGTATGACACCCCAAGAGTCATGCACAAGTCACAACAGAAGACCACCAAAGTGCCATGGATAAATGGTGATCACAGTTAACGTTGGGTTCTTTTACTTTGCCAAGCACTATTGTGAGCTGAATTTGCAAGTTTGGGGCAGAGAAGAATTGCTCTGGTAAGAGAGAAGTGGGCATCCAGGGCACTGCACTGGATGTCAGGGAAGAAAGACACAGGGGTGATAGAATAGTAAAAACGTTGGTAACTTTTCAATTTGCACATTATGTGTGGTATGATATAAACTTACTCCTCTCTCTTCCATGCAACACCTTCAGTAAATTCTGCTCAGCTTATTAATGCTCTTGTGTGAGCAGATTTTTATTTGGGTTGGGGGAAGACTTAAAAATGTAAGATAAGGGAGTCACTGACATGTGCACGTTAAAAGAATGGGGAAAACGATTCCCAGCTAAGCTACCTGATTTGCCAAAGCATCCTCTATGTCAAAGACATCATGAAATATACATCAAAGATTTCAACTAGTGTTTTAGCAGGGCACTGCAGGAAAAAGAGAAGGAAGGGTGATTTCATTTGGATGAGTTAATGTCAACACTGATTGACAAATAATATATGTCAAACAGTTTACATGGATTCTCATTTAATTTAAATTTCATAGCATTTCTATGGAGTAGTTGGTCTTATGGATGAAGAATGAAGAAATTCAGGACCACATAAGTCATGCAGCCAATAAGTGTCAGAGCCTGGACTTGAACCCCCATATGTCTTTCACTACCTCCTAAAAAGGGCTGGATGATGAATAAGAAAGGGAAAGGGATGGAGTTAGGAGATGATGCCCCCAATTCAAGTAGGGTTTCCTAGAGGAAACTGTTGTCACAGAGTGTTTTAATACTCTAAGGAGACAGATTAAGGTGTGCTGGTCAGGTAGATAACCATGGTCTGGGAACCATGGGACTTATGGTGTCATAATTACCAAGGCAAGTTAGGTAGCACGGTGCCGGGAATGTAGGCTTTGGAATCAGGCAAATCCTGGTTTGAATCATGGCTCTGATTTATTACCTAAAACAGTTCAACTCTAAATTTCCCTTTAGAAATAATAATCATAAACATAAATTTAACGATTAGTCAAAAGAAGAACAGCTCTTCTGAATCAGGGAAAAATTGTCACTGAGAATAATAACCCTAAATCTCTTTGCTTGATTCATAGCAGCCTCCAGTTAACAACGTAAGAGATAGACGTGTAATTTCCTTAATTCCTAATAATAAACTGACACTTCCGGTGTTTATGGGATGAATCTTAATTTTATAGAGAGACACTATTGATAGTGGTGACTGTTGTGTGACCTCAGGCCCATTACCTCTTTGAGACATAGGTCTGCCAGGCACAAAAGTTAATTTTGCAGAAGACGTGAGTTAATGCACGTAGGATGCTGAGCACTGTGCCCGGCACAGAGCAAGCACCAGCTTAAAGGGAGGGATCATCGTGACAGTGATGATGACAGCAGCGATGACAATGACAAAACAATGCTGCAAAGACAAGACTACCGTGAGACGATGGGGTAGTGTCAGTGTGGATGATGACGATGACGCTGATGAGATCATGAAGAAGCGGAGACGACGACGATGTCGATGACGACAAACACCCCGACGCAATGCTAAGACCATGATGAGCAGTGATCGTGATGCTCCTGTGTTTGCTGATGGTGATGATGTTGGTGAGGATGAACAAGATGAAGGAAGAAACAAAAAGGAAAGAAGACAGAAAACATTAGAAGAAGGAATTAAAGGAAGAATAGGATCTCCACAATGCAGCAACTGCAACTCATAGGTAACTGGGATTCACCAAACCTAAGGTGCGCTCTTCCTCCAGCAGGAACAGACATCCTCCTGATGAAAGGAGCAATACCATGCTCACCAGTGGGCATGACCTCTGGGACACCCCTAGCCCCGCTGGTCACCCAGTGGGCTTCCTCAAGGATGAGAAGGGAACCTTATTCTTTTGATTCGCTGTATGAAGAGAATAACGCAGCCCTGTGATCACCATAATCCCAAGGGCCAGATGCTCTCTGTGCAGCGGGACCAAAGCCACGAAAACTAACAAACTGGAGTTCTAAACTTCAAGAGCTCAGTTTCCAGGCAGACTGAGACCATGCCTGGGAGGACCTGGCCAAATCACTTTTCTCAGTGTCATCATTCACGAAATGCAAATAAAGCCTTTCCAAGAGTTCTAAGAATATCAAGTAGACGAGTGAGATCATGTAAGCAAATATGCTCTGAGTTGTCTCAGTAGTGACTATGAATATCTTAATTTTTTTATAATTATGAAGCATGGAATTATTCTAATGGTCAAAAGCATGATGTTTAACAAGTTAATGAACCTTCCTGAATCTCTATAGGATCAGGTTTATACAGCATTACCTATCTACGGGATAGTAGCAAGCCTTAACTGAAGTAATCCATAGAAAGAGCTCAACACAGTGTCTTTCTTGCAGTGCCCACCAATAACCTCAGCTGATAGACTAGTGTAGGAGACAATAAGAAAATAAAACAAACACACCCAAAATACCACTCTGATTATGTGAATCACCTGCTTAAAACATTCAGTAGTTTCCTCACAGTTCTACAGATGGAATCCAAATGCTTAGCATGGCTGGCGAAGCGTGACTCTCTCCACAGACTAAGCCTTCCTAAACCACTTTCACGCCTTCCAGCTTCCAAGCTCTTCCTGTGCTTGCTAGTTCCACCGTGCTGCTGGCCCTCCTGGGCCCTCAGCCTCAGGCTTCCGGGAGCTGCCTTCCTCCAGGGCCCACAGCCCTGCTAAGTCTCCCATATCACAACAGGGTGGGGTAGTTTCCTGGTGATTTATCTGTTCCCACAACCACTTGGGATTGAGATGTTACATTGACTGTTAACCTTCACCATCGATCAGAGTATCTGGTACAGAGAAGAGCCCAAGAAAGGCTTGCTGAATGAAGGACTGAGTATCATGATTGATGTGCGCATAGGGCACAGATGGGGGGAGCCTGGAGGGAGCCAGAGGAAGCCTGATGGAAGATGACACCTAAGCAAGGGCTTGGTGGGCAGGCAGAACTCATCCAGGCAGATACAAAGAGGAAGAACATTCCAGAGAGAAGAAGAGCATGGACAAAGCACAGAAGTGTGACAGAGCATGGTGCACGGGGGCAAATTCATGTAACTATGTAGCACTGAGATACAGGGTCCCAGAGTAGGGTGACAATATGGTGCTGGGCTGTGTGATGCTTCATGCCGTATGCATTGGGCAGCCACCGGAAGATTTAAGGCAGACGACTGATTTGATCAGACTGCAGCATGAGATGGGTAACTATTATCTCTCTTATTTCCCATTCTTTCTTCCTATCCTCCCATCCTTTTCTCTATCTTCTCAAATATATTCTTCCTCTCTTACTGTTTCCACTTACATGGATTTATTTTGCTGACCCAGGATATCAGAGAATCACGACATAAGCCAGGTGGTCCTAACAGCATCAGTTGGGATTCAAGGGGACAAAATTCCATTCTAAAATGGCCCAAAACACAAATGGACACTTCTCCCCAGCACGAGGACTCTCAAAATGGTCTGAAAGTGGGGCAGAAATTGTACCTTCATGATGATATAAAGGGAACATATTTGTCACTTGCTTCAAATAATTATTTGTCTGAGAGTGCCTGTGGCAACACCAAGCTTTTCCAGTGATCAATGCACTTCTTTTTAATTTGTAAATGTAACTGTTATCATCTTTCCTCTTCAGTGGAGCTTCTGACCTCACCTCTTTTAGTACAGAATACACAGAAAATCCCACTGAACAGCATGGTTAATGAAGTTATTCTAAGACAATGGTTATCAAACCCAAAGTCCTAGATCTTTGAGGATTAAGGTCAGGGTTAAGATTTATGTTTAAGTTTAGAGATGGGGTCTAGGGTTAAGGTTTTAGGTTAGGGTCAAGGTTAATGTTAAATTCAATTAGATTAGGATAATGTTAGATTTAGGGTTGTTGCTAAGGGTAGTAGGGCTTGGTTTAAAGTTAGAGCTAGAATTAAGGTTAGAATTAAGGTTAAGATGTGAGATAGGACTGGGGAACTTCTGGGAAAAAGGAATGAGATTCCAGCTACTCACACACACCCACGGATCAAACACTTGGCTACCTATGTTTTCCTGTTGAACCTCAGTGGAAATAATAAAAAAAGGAAACTACTCTTTTCTGATTCATAAATGGGGTTTGAAAATCACTGATTTAAGGAACCTCTAAAGCCATGTATCAGACTCAAAGACTGACACCACAGGCCATTTTCCAGGAACCAAACAGCCCCATGAATAAAAAACATTTTGATTCCTGCAGACATGCTACCTTCAGAGCTGACGCTTCCCTACGACACAGGAAGGGCAACTGTGGGCCCGTGGGGCATGTGGACAATCTACATGGCCTTCCCTCCTGACCAGCAGGAACTAGGAGGCATGGTAGGAGTGGGAACAGGACCACACCTACCTCATCTTGTGGTAGATGGAACTAAGGAGAATATATATTTTTTAATTGTATAGTTTTTTCCAGCTTGAGATGTAACTGACATACAACAATGTATAAGTTTGCAGGGCACAGCATAATGACTTCACATACTTATATGTTATGAAATGGCTACCACAATAAGTTTAGTTAACTTCCATCACCTCAGATTGTTACAAAAAAAGCTTTTTTTTCCCTTGTGATGAGAGCTTTTAGGATCTACTCGGTCAGCAACTTTCAAACATACCACACAGCAAGTTTAACCATACTCATCATGTCATACATTGCATCCCCAGTACTTATTTATCTTCTAGCTGGAAGTTTGTACCTTTTGACCCCCAGCACCCAACACCCCCACTCTCAGCCTGACTGAGGGGGAGTATCTTTCTACAAGAGCAGGCATCAGTAAAGATTTTCTGTAAAGGACCAGATAGTAAATACTTGAGGCTACACAATCTCTGTCGCCACTACTTGATTCTGTCGCTCTAAAGCAAAAGCATCCATACACCATACATGTGTGAAAAACCATGTCTATGCCAGTAAAATTCTGTGTAGACAAACAGGCAGCAGGCTGAACATGGCCCATCATCTGTTGCCCTTTGCACTGAGGTATTTGAGAGCATGCTTTGTGGTCCACTGTACGAGGAAGTCTTCTAAGAACTGAACCAATAGAGATGCAGAATGGAGATGCTGGAGAACAAGATCAAGGCTATAGCATTAGTAGAACCCCTGGATCCAGCCGTACCTGGAACTAATATCCCTGATATCTCCATTTACTGTAGTCCCCATATCCATGGTTTCAGTTTCCAGAGTTTCAGTTATCCACAGTAACCACGGCTGGGAAGCAGACGATCCTCCTCTTGACATATCATCAGAATGTCAACAGTAGCCTAACACTACGTCCAATGCCTTTCCATTCACCGAACTTCATCTCATCATATAGGCATTTTTATTATCCCACATTATCACAAGAAAAAGGGTGGATACAGTATGATATTTTGAGAGAGAAAAAAAAAGAGACCCCATTCACATAAGTTTTATTACAGTATATGATAATTATTCTATTATTAGTTATTGTTATTAATTGCTTACTGTGCCTGATTTATAAATTAAGCTTTATCATAGGCCTATGTTATGTATGTATAGGTAAAAAACATAGTAAGTGTATAGTTTTCTACTATATTCAGCTTCAAGCATCCACTAGGGGTCTTGGAATGTATCCCCTGCAGATAAGAGGGGCCTACTGTATAAGAAACAATAAATTATCTTTTTGATTTAGTAGGTTTCTGCGGACTGTTGCCAAAAAACTACTGATTTGGCACAGAGGATGTCGGAAAAAAAAATGTCAGGTCTCATCCCAAATCTTCTGACTCCCATTCCAGTGCTCTTTTACTTCAACAAGCATCAGGCAGAAATGGATGCCCTAGCTGAGATAGCTTTTGTCCTGGCCAAAGACCAACACTGCCAATGTGGAATTTCTTTTATTCCAAGAAACCCCTGCTTTTGTAGTATCATTAAAGGAAAATACATGCCTAAGAAATGCTGCCCATGGATGTGGGAACTTGACAGAAGAGCTCTGGAAGGCCAGATGGATTCCAAACAGCTGTGACTTGATGGAGGCACTCCATTTGGCACCACCAGGGAGAGCCCAGCATGAACAGCATCAATTAGCAACCTCTTTCGAGAGAGGATGATTACAGCACATCGTTGCAATCACACTTCATGCAGCCACTGCAGAGAATGGTTATGAAGTCTCTGTGGCAACATGCAGGCATGTTTGATATGATTTTAAAAGAGCATAGCAAAACACTGCTGAATTCTCATTCTGAAGGGATTATGAATTGGTGTAAACTCTCTAAAAAGCAATTTTGCGATATGTATCAAAAAAACCTTTAAAATCAAAAACCTCATGACTCTTCTCGTGTGATAATCTACTGCAGTAATCAGAACGGCAAACGAAGATTTCTGCACAAGGATGTTCATCACAGCATTATTTATAATAACAATAAAAGAAAACAGCACCCTGATGCTGAAGGAAATGTATGGTGGTGTGTAGCCACAGGACGGAAAATTATGACAGACATAAAAATTATGGGTAAGAAGAAACTTCGATGACCTGGGAAAGTATTTATACTAACAGTGTGCACATATAATATGATAACCAGTAAATACTACACTGTACAAGTTTTAATTTTTTCTTACCTGAATATGGTGATGAAATGCTTGGGTTGGCAGACTCAGGGTGCCTCGTAAGGATTTATTTGCATGGGGCTGCTTTCCTGGGGCTAAAGAATGAGCAAGGAGGTGGTAGGCGAGTTCCTGGAGAGAAAAGAAAGCAAAGACAACTAAAGGGATGTAACGTAACAGCATCGGATTCTTCATATTGATATTTTTGAGAAGCCCTCTGAGGAGAAGTTCTAGACAGAATTGAAAGATCTTAAACGTCACTTCTTAAAAGAAGCCTTCCTCTTACTCCAGATGCCCCTGACAGATGCTTACAAAGCATTTTCTATTTCTCCTTCAAAGTACATAATAGATGCTGTCATCATGTATTTAAGTGATATGCCATTCTCACTCACCAGTTCTGCCACGTTGAATATGGTAGCCACTATGAAGAGCATGTGGCTATTTAAATTTAAGTATAAATTAATTTGAATAAAATAAAACAAAAATCCATTCCATGGTCACACCAGCCACATTTCAAAGGCCCGATGACTACCTGGAATCAGTGGCCCCCATCATGGGCAGTGGATAGCACAGATATGAAACATTTCCATCATCTCTGTCTTTGGACAGTGTCGTAGTTATGATTCTGGTCTTGCTCACAGGTTTACCTAGTTCTTAGAGTCTGGAACATTACAGATGCCATGGACATTATATGTTCTAGAACATTATAGAACATCCTAGATGTCTGGAACATCAATAAATATTTGCTGAATGAATACAGTAAGTAGAAAGTCTTCATTAAAAGTAGGATCTTAGTATAGCAAGAGAAATAAAATCACACCTTTCCCTTACATTTGTCCCTTTTTCTGACAGCATCATCAAGATCTACTTATGCATACTTTTGGTAAGGAATAAACAGAATAAATAATGACAAAAGAGCTCTGAACTCTAACTAGGCATCAAAGCACACGTCATGAGCACCAGTCTCATCCAGCTTCTCAGGACTAATCCGAACTGGGACTAGCACATCTGTGTCCCTGGGGCTGGGGTGCTTGGAATGACAGAGCTGAGGAGCTGAGGGTGGCTGGCCCATTCTCTCTTCATCACTGATATTTTTTCCTGATAGCTACAGGGAAAAAAAAGCTGAAAATCTTGGTTATGGACATGGATTTGAGTGTTACAAACACCAAAGCCCTAGAAGATCTGTGCTATTCAACCTCTGTATGCTCCCCCTCCAAAAAAATTAAGCCAACCATTCAAGAAGCTCATTGCAGAGCTGCAAGAAATCACACTCTAACACACTTCCTTACCTACAAGGGGTGCTCAGATCAGTGTTGAACGAACAGGTAACTCTGAGTCTTAGAGAGCTGGTGCCTGATTAAGTAACATTCACTCACTCATTCAACAAATGTCTACTGAGCATCTACTAGGTGACAGGCAATTTGTAGGCACTTGGAGATAAGCCAGTGCACAAAACAAAAACAGACAAAAATGTCTACCTTCATGAAGCTTACCTGCCAGGTTGGTTTTCAACCCAGGCTGAATATTAGAATATCTAAGGAACTTGGTGAAATCCTACTGCTTAGGCTGCACACACACACATGGAGATTCTGATTACAGTGGTCCCAGATAAGAACCAGGAACATGCATTTTTTTAAACTACCCAGGTGGATCCAGTGAGCAGTTGCCTGGGGAACCTGAGAACCACCGTTCTAACCCAGGGGTTCTCAAATGTGGCCCCTGAGCCAGCAGCAGCACTGCATCTATGAGCTTGTTAGAAAGTCCTCAAGCCTCTCCTGATGTGCAGAATCAGAAACTCTGGGAGTGGGGCCAACAAGCTATTTAAGCAGTCCTTCCAGGTGACCCTGAGGCATGCAAAAGTTTGAGAACCACTGCTCCAAGCAAAATTCCTGGACAGGAATCGCAGGGGCCCTCCCCAGTGTGACACCTGATGGCCACCCTGATGGGTTTTCAGAGGCTTCCACAGCCACTCAAGGCACTGCCTTGCTCACTGGGGTTCGTCTCCCCACCCGGTTCTCCAATTAGCAATTCCTCCCTAACTGCCAATAAGCCTGGCACAGACACCCTCCAGCTGACTTCCCCATAATAAACCACAGGTGCGACTGGCCCCCAGCGCCACTGATGTCCTTATATCCCACAGGGCTGCCTAGAAAGTGTGCACACTCATCCACACAGGCAGACCCACTGTGGCACAAACACAAAGGCTCATTTGACACCACATATGTAAACACATCCCTACTCTATCACATACACGATGTCACAAACACAAGCACACACTGCTGATAGTCAAGTGTACAGTCACATCCTCTTATACTGCTCTAGACACATACACACACACACAAATCACCCTTTACCAGTCATTCTCAAATTTTCCTGCCCATTGGCCTCACCTAGGAGCTTTAAAAAAATTCTGGTGCTCAGGCCACAACCCACACCAATTATATCAGGATCTCTGGAGTTGAGACTCAGGTATCTGTGTTTTTAAAAGCTATCCAAATGGTTCCAATGTGCAGCCAAAGTTGAGAACTACTGCTCCATGACATAGCCCCATTACTAACAGAAAGGAGAGGTACAGGGTCTCGGCTTCTTTCTGGGAAGAAGATTAGTGGAGGAAATCGGAATTCAAAGCGTTCCAAAGGTCTCCTGTGGCATCCTTTGAATCACAATTATCTGAGCCACTCATCTGCTGTTTCTTGAACACATCCTACCAAGTCTTTCTCCACTTGTTGATGCCAGTAGTCAAAGACTATGAGGAACACGCTTTTGTCGAAGTCAGATTTAAGACCCCTCACAGTGAAGGGGATGGCACCCCATGGAGAACCATGAGGCATCTCAGGGAAAGGGGGTTACCAGGAACTTCTTGCAGGATGTGGGCTGGGGTTGTATGATTTGGGGGAGGTTTCAAGAAGGCTGGGCTTTGCCCTGGACTGGATATGTCAGGATGTGAGGGTAATTCTATGATTGGATATTCTAATGACTCTTATCTAGAGGTCAAGGGGAATGAAGGAGGGCTAAAGCTGTAATTGACAGAAGCAGCAGAAGTCACTCCCATAAGCCAGGAAACAATGATGCCTGGACATTTGTATGGTTTGGACAATGGTCTTATTTTGTGCTCAGACATGATTATGGCATGATCTTCTTTGTCTTGCTCCATTGCAGCCACGAAAGGCCTTGTCTGATGCTGGTCATTTGTGACACTGTTGACGTTCAACAAGAGAGCACCAAGGACGAGCCGTGAGCACCAGGCTGGCTCCTGGCCATTAGGGGCTGCTTTTCTTTCTTATATCTCCTCTATTCTCCTATTGACCTATATTGTCTCTGCATTTTAAATGTGTTAGCTCCTCTAGGAAATGAACCTCACCTTCTCAACCTCCTCTGTAATACCTAGTATAGTGCTGGGCATGTAGACAAAGGAGACTTCACATTCTGAAAAATGTATTTGGTTTAGATTTGGAATCAGAAAACTCAACTTTCAATTCCCACTTTCTGCTTGCTAAGTGCACAACATGAGCAAATGGCTTAGCTTCTCTGAGTTCAGATGGGCAAATGGCTTAACTTCTCCAAGCTCAGGTAGGGATGACAATCCCTGTCTACCCCACTGGGTTTCTGATGGAAATAAAATGAGACAACTCTGCAGAAACAAGAAGTTGGCAAAGCAGCAGATTCTCAAGAAATCAGTACAGGGTAGATAATTGGAGTAGAAAGGTGATTTGTTTGACCGGCACCTTGGCCAGGGGTAGTGAAGGAACACTAGCTTAAGGGACCTCTAAAAACTTCCAAGTGGTACAGGCATTTTAATTAACAACTGGAATTCCAGTCACCTAGATGTTCCTTAGATCTTAGACACAGGCTTCAAGAGTAAGTGTCTAGAGGTTGAATTTGCTTAGAATATCAGCCTACGACATTCTCTGAGTGCTTACAATGTGCCAGCATTGTGATACAGAAGTGGAAAAAAATACAGTTTCTTCCCAACGATGCTCCTAGTCTATTGGAAGAGAGAGTCAAATAAAACTATTGCAATCCAGCATAACAAAAAAAAAGAAGCACTTACAGGGTACAGAGCAGGGAGGGGTTAATTCTATCAGGGGCTGAAGAGGAGTGACAAGGAGATGTTAGGAAAACTGCACAGAAAGGGTAATGCTTCAACTGGGTTTTCAAAGGATGAACAGGAGCTTGCCAGGCAGATGGAGGAGAAAGAATGAGGAAAATGCGATCCCTAGCAGAGGGGACAACAGGTGCAAAGATAAAAATGTGAAATACTCCAATGTGTTCTGGGATTTTGAAACCCATTCATAGGTAAGTCATATCAAGGGGGTATGAGACTTCCATGCCAACTATTACATCCCCAGGCCATAGCAAATTGTCTAGGGCATAGTATTTAGTTATAAATGGAAAGAGAAGTTAATGAACACCATATCTGTTATTATCAGAGGTTTTAGCCACAATGGTAGAATTTCAGCCATTTACAAAAGCATATACATGTATAGGATAGGTTTGCATTACAATTATAGATCCATTATATTTTGAGTCTTGTGGTCCCATGATTACAATGCTTTGGAATTAATTATATGGTTAACTGGTTTCCATGCTCAAAACCAGGTTTTTTGAGTGAAGACCATACAAATATTGAGTTGGTTTTCTGTTTTGGAGTTTTTAATTCAATGCTTAGTTAACTGATGTCTGTCTTCAAATAACTTATTCAGAAAGGGTATGACCCAAAGGCCCAAGAGTCCCTCCTCAGCCTCTTCTGAGTCTGGCTTCAGAAAGTCTAGATTAGTCTGTTATTTGTAGGGTAACAGGTCACCAGAGCTCCAGGCTCTTCCCACAGCCCTTGCTTTTTTAGCAGAGACTCTACGGCTAATTCTAGGAGCAGCTGCCAAGAGAGCTGTGCGCACCACAGACCGAGTGAGCGAACTCCCCTGGGTGGCCAAAACAGAAAGTGATCTGTCTGGCCAAATTGGTTGGGCAGACACCTTCCCTGAAGCATCCTTTCAGGATATGCCACACACAGTTTAGAGGAGCAGATACCCTTCTACTAGTGTGGTTGTACTCTCTAGCCCCCTGTGCTGAATCTGCCCCACAGCCAACTAGCTGACTAACCACTCCTGCCACCCCTGTGTCAGTCCAGGGCCAACCAGTCTGAGACACATGAGTCCCCAGTAGAGTGAGCAGAAGGCAGTGCTCACTAGTGGAGTACCTCTCCTGGGTGGCTGAGGGAATGACGGAGACACTGACGCCACAACACACATAAAGCATCCAGATGAAATTGTTCCATGAAATGGGAGCATGAGAAAAAAAACCATGTTCTAAAATAACCTGTTATGTTATACACAAATTGAAATTGGCATATGAACTAAATAAAATGTAAGCAGATATTTGATTTCCTTATCCGTATCTTTAGAAGTTTAAGTCAGCCGCAAGAAAAAAAAAAAAGCATTTAATCATCTCCTTAAGAAAATAAGAGTCACTGTACATTCAGGAATATAAGAAAATCTAATATTGAGTGCTCTAACAGAGGCCAAGGGGCAAGACCTGGTTAGGACAGGAAGGGGTGTAGGGGAGGCCATGCCTTCAAGCCACTGTCCCTGCCCCCAGGTACCACCTACAAGGGGGACTCAGCACCCATGGCGGGGTTCACACTCCTGGTCTGAACTTCTCCCCATGACCTCACCTCCACCTCTTCCCAAGCTGCCTGTGCCACGCCCAGGTGCTGACCTTACTTCCTTGTTATCCCTTCTTCTTCTCTTTAGACCTGAGGCATAAAACTGCTTTCCTGACTCTGTCCTGATTTATTTTCTTTTTCACTTTACTGTTTACATTAGCATCATGGAAGTACAATTTACATACAATAACATGTATCCATTTTAAGTGAACAGTTTGATGAGTTTCAACAAATGTACATGCCCATATGACCACCATCCCAATCAAAGAGAAAACCCTAACGAACGCCCTCACACCCCTGCCTGGTCAGTCTCTTCTGTCATGATATATCACATTCCCTGTTCTAAGGTTTCGTAGGAATGGAATCAGGCAGTCTATGCTCCTCTGTGTCTGGCTTCTCTCATTCAGAGTGATGTCTCTGAGATACCAGTAGTTTATTCTTTTTTGTGGCTGAGGAGTGTTCTATTGTATCAATCCATCACTATTCATTTATCCATTCACATGTTGAAAGACAGTTGGGTGTTTCCAGTTTCTTGGTGTTACTTCTAAAGTGTCTATGGACATTCAAAGCCCTGCACTGCCTTTGTGCAAGGTTGGAAAATAATTATTTCATGTATCCTGCCCAGATGTCTAACTGCTTACAGCGAGTGGCTCCATCGTGGACAGTTGGGGAATTGAATCATCTTTAGTTTTCATCAACAAATTAGCCTCCCTGCCCCAGATCTGCTGTCCCTGTTCTCCCTAAGACCTACCTCCCCTTGACTCTCCCCTAAGACCCTCCTGCCCCCAAAAAAGCATTCTGACCAGCCATGCCCCTTCACCAATGACAAGTCAGGGCAATGGCATGCAACCCTGACATGATGCAAGGAGAACAGTGTTTCACTCTGTCATCTCCTGCCCCAAACCTTTAACCCCAAGTTGCATCAAGAGAATCCCAAGTTGAGGGACAGTCCACAAACACCTGATGAGTACTTTTCAAAACTGTCAAGGTCATAAAAACAATGACAGATGGAGAAACTGTCCCAGACCAGAGGAGACTAAGGAGACATGACTACTGAATACAAGGTATTCTCCTGGACTGGATCCTGGAAAAGAAAAAGGACAGTAATGAAAAACTGAGGATATCTGGAGAAGTTCTGGGGTTTGGCTAACAGTGACACACCCACGCTGGTTTCTTAGTTCTGAAAATGTTCCATGATAATGTAAGATTTTGACAACAGAGGGATACGGGTAACAGGTATACAAAAATGATCTGTGCTGTCTTTGCAAATTTTCAGCAAGTATAAAATTATTCCCTCTCCCAAAATACTTTCCAAATGTCAGACTTTAACATGCTGAGCACTTAAGAGCCAATAAAGTAATAAACCTGAGATGTGGGCGTCCCAGCTCAACCTGCTGAGCACCCCTACAGCTGCATTTCCTGGGAAAGGCAGGATAACCTGTTTACTTGCACATCTCATTCTCCTCTTTATTTCCCCTCTGTGTAGATCAGCCTGGGATTTGTGATTATTAAATTGCTGCCCTGCTGATATAGCCAGAATCTGTATTGTGGCCTTTCTGCACAGGTTGGCCAATAAGCGAACCCAAAGCAAAGAGAGAAGAGGCACCTCTGAGCATAGAAGAGATGTGTTCTGATACACACTGACCCCCAGCTAGACCTGGGAAGAGAGGATAAAGCTGGAGGGAGATGCATGCCATCCAAGGCTTTCAGGAAGTAATACACCATCTAATGCCCTGCCGTTCCATCATTTTCTCTCTTCTGCTGGGAAGCAAGGCACCCCAGTGTGAGCAAGGTGGCCGTTTTACAAACCCTGCACCGGGCTCCAGTTTTATTTCCTGAGGTTAACGATCTAAATAAATCTACCCCTGCCCTACCTCTGCTAAGCTGCTTGAGAAACCATGCTTTATAGCCAACATACATCAGATAGGTACTTTCTCCCTTTGAAAGTTGTCATCAGTAGAACTTCTCACTCTACCTAATGAACCAATATTAGTTTAACTATGTGTTGTTAATGAAAAGCAGGGTTTTATGCAAGCTCTCTTTTTCCCTAGGAAAAAAAAAAGAATATTGTATTTGGAAAGTTCCCAAAACAGAATAGGAATCCTTGAATTTATAGGCCTCTCTTAAAGGATATGGTGAAATATCTTGAAAGGGTATCTCACACTTTGAGATCTCATCCTCCTCCCAAGCAAGATGTGACCAGTGGTAACTCTCTACAGCCCAGGTCACTGAGCTTTCATGTGTAGAAGAAAACCTTACATCCTAGGTTCTCAATCTTTTTTTCATCCCAAACCACTTTAAGTCGCCATGAATTGTGTGTATGAGAAAACAGAAACCACATCTCCTGGTGGTTCCAAACAAAGATTTAGGGAAATGGGTTCCTCCAGAAGTAAGCCCTGGAATAAAGACTCAAGGCAAGTAATGTATTAGGAGATGATGTGAGGAGGGCAAAGAGGAGTAAGCCAGGGAAGGGAAGGTGACCAGTATAAGGGTGTGTTATCAGCTAAGCTGGACGCTCTGGGACCACTGTAGACGATGCACTTTGGGGTCATGCAGCAGAGAAGTCCCAGGGCTGCATATTGTTCCCCAACTTTCAATCATCATAGGTCGGTGGCTACTCCCTGAGAGGGTATTACATTCCCAGTCCTGCTAGCCTCCCATGAGCAAGGGCAACCTGGGTCTGGTGACCAGAGGGAGCCTTCCCGCAGAGACACGGCACGCGCAGTTGGAAGACCAACTTCCACAGAAGTGGTGGGAGCCGGAGGGGTTTGCAAGGGCCAGAGGCAGCACTGCAGGAACGGGGGTCCAAGCAGAGGCAGAGGCAGGGTCCAGCCCTCCAGCCGTGTTGGGTAAATCCCGTTTCTGCCTTTTTCAAAGAAAGTCTGCCACATTTTCAAAGGCAGGTGGTGGTTCATCCAGCTCCAGGAACCAGCTGGGTGGAACTCTGTGCAGAGCTGTGCTTTCCCATTCTCTCCTTGTGTGGTCCCTGGAAATGACTAAGTAGAAAGATGACAGAGTCAGCAGGCCTGATTATGCCCCTCATGGTGACCCTGGGAAAGTCGCTTAACCTCGCTGAAACGCAGTGCGCTCCGCCTATGAGGTGGTGCAATGAAAAGTATCTCATTTACACTTATCTTGAAGGGAAGCTTATTTATCTTGAGCCTGTCATTGAGAGAACCGGGGCATCCAGTGTTGCTATGAGAATATACTCATAAGGTAGATAGCTGACTATGAAGATAAGGTAGCGTTAGTAAGAACTCCATGAAGGAAGCCTTTTCAAGGTAGTCTTTTGGAGCATAGCTGCCAAAATTAGGATATTTGGAGGACTGTGCCATCCCAAGGCTGTGTGTAGTTATTAGGGATATTATGACCAATGTATGAAAATGGACACTAGCTTTAAAGGATTGTAAGAAACCCATTATTGTAAATGCAACCCATTATTCTTGTTTACATCCTGGTTTTGTTTAAAAAAAAGTCATACAATTTGAGGCAATATAGATCAACTTATTAGATGATATTAAGGAATTATTGTTAATTTTGTTAGGTGTGAAACTGGCATTATGTAGGAAAATGATCTCATTCATTGGAGACACCTATTTGCATATTTAGGGGTGAAGTGTTACATGCCTATTTACTTTAAAATGATAGAGTAAAATAGGGCAAAAATATAGTTCATAAATGCTAGGTGGTAGCTATTTGGTGCTCATTCACTATACTGCCTTTTTCTACTCTTCTATATGTTCAAGAAGTTTCATAATAAAAATTCTACCATGTTTTTAAGGAATTTTTAAATAAATCTTTCAAACATCAGAAAAGTAGACAATCTAATAGGGAGTTATTAATGTTGTTATATAGAACCTTAGTTCATTTATTCTTTAAATGAAATTTTTATTGAGCTAATTATAGATCCACATGCAGTTGTAAGAAATAACACAGAGGGCCTGTGTACACTTTGCCCAATTTCCCCCAGTAGTAACATTTTGTAAAACTGTAGCATAATATCATAACCAGGATACTTACGGTAATGAAATCTACTGATCTTATCCAGATTTCCGCATTTTTATCTATACCCATTTGTGTGCATGTGTATGTATATTTACTTGTATGCAGTTTTATCACTTGTGTAGGTACATGCAACCACCATCACATCAAAATACAGAACATGTCCATCCCCCCAAGGGTCCCTCATGTTGGCCTTTTATGATTCCACCTGCCTAGCTCCCTGTCCACACCCCTCCCCATCTCTACCCCTTGGATATTCCCTTTCTAAAATTATGTCATTTCAAAATGTTATAGAAATGGAGTCATATGGCATATAACCTAAAAGTCAACATGCAGTGAGAGGTAAGACTGGATGATGAACCGGAAGACCTGGGTTTGAGCCCAAGTTCGGCCACTAGATAAATATATTCCTTAGATGTATCACCAATCTATCTCGGCCTTTGTTTCTTCATCTGTAAAACCAAGTGGCCATCTGCCTGCCAGGGGACAAAGCTTTGGCCAGGAGACAAAAGTAGGCCCTTGGCAAGAACTCCCATATGAAGGGTGACCCCTGGAGCTATGCAGGGCACTATCTGTGCAGCTAAATGCAGGGACCCTGCCTCCAGATGGCCACACTTCCTCATTTTAAATGAACATGATGGCATTGGGTATTTTTCCCATTTCTGCAAACTTGAGTGAATCAAGCTCTCTCCCAGTAGCTGAGACAACATTCAGCTCTCCTGTGCCGGTATAAAAAGTTTCTGAGCCTGGGAGGTCCTGGACCATGACAAATCCACCCCCAAAATAAAGGCCACCTAATGAGGCCGCTTGTCAGATAGTTCAAACTCTCCTGATGACACCCTGACTTTACTGCCAGCTTCTTTTACATTCAAGCACATGGTCTGACCTTTGTGGGGTCTGAATTTCACCTAAAAAAAGAGGATTATGCTATAACTGGAATTCTGCACCAGCAGAAGAGGATGGACAACCACAGGGAGAGGGTGCTTTGTACTCTTAGAGTTTAAATACATGACACATGCACCTCTCTTCAGCCAAAGTGTGACTCCAATGTCGTTTAATTTATGTTGAATTATTTATTCTGCTGTAATGCCTTCTCCAATTATGAATAGATAATTGCACAAGGGGAAATGAAACCCAACATGCTGGACTAATGTGAGATCATGTTATGGGCAAATTCCTGGCTTGGGAACACTGGCCGAAGTGGGGCACAGGTAATTTAGTACAATGAAAGCAAGGAGATAGGACCCCCCTTTAATTAGCTCCTTAACTTATTTAATGATGCATCCTAGATCCTGCAAGCTGTTATGGTTTAACAGCTTAATGTGCCATACAATTCAGGGAAAGGAGCCTGAGAAGGAAAAAGACGAAATTCTGACTTACGACCCCAGTTCTTGGCATAGACTGCTCAGCAGCGCAAGCACTCCCGGCTAGTTTGCATTCTTTCTTCCTTCTTTAAGCATCAAGTGTTAATGGAAAGATCCTTCTAGTAACTTCATGTAGCCATAGCCTCAAAAGTTAACTTTGCAATCTTGCAACTGTGTGTATTTCTACTTCCTGCCTTGGCACATACATAACCGATAGAAAGAACTAATTTTTCCTTCTAAAGTCATTCTTTATCTTGAGCAAAAATCAAGACTCCAAACGAGATGAGCAAGAAATGTAATTATTTTTCTAACACTGAACTTACTCTTCAATTCCAGAGCTCATTTCACTGGGGAGGTAGAAACTTAGTCGCAGGAACTTTGGGGTTCTCCTTCCCCCAGAGTTATGATTACCTGTTAAGCCTGTGTGGCTTCACCTCTCCAGGCATTGCCAAACTGTAGCCCCTGCTTTTCTGGGTAAGTACAGGGATAAAATGCAGCCCTCCTATCTGAACAAGGATATATTCTAGGCAAGCAGTACCTGGAGTCAGACACCCTCCTTTACTTCATCTCTCTGAGGCTGTCTCTGTTGCCAGCAGTGGCCCATTCAATATATTTTCCCATCGAAGTTCGGCTTCTCCTTGTATTTCTCTGCTTGTTCAAGTTATGTACCTTTGGGGGCCTTTTCCATGTGAACCAAACACCTGGGATCGTAGATCAGAGAGTCTGAAACATGGTACAGCACTCAGACACAACTTAATTCAACTCCCTGCCCTGTGTAGTGAGGTCAGCCAGGAGTGACAGGAGAGTATAACTATAAAATGGTAGCATGAGAGGATTTCTGGGGTGACGGAAATGTTGTGTCCTGATTGTGGTGGTAGTTATATGAATATATACCTGTGTTAGAGTTCACAGGCCTCTCTTTAAAAAATCACTTTTACTATATGATAACTTCAAAGACAAAATTATCATAGGAAAAACAACTAGCAAGTTTGTGGGTTGAGATCCAAATGTTGGTAGCTTGAACCCTATAAAACTACTCCCTAAAACAACTACGGCTTAGTTGACAAAGCAGGCCAACCTTATATATATATGTATAGTCCACACCCAAGAGCTTCTCAGTGTCTAGTACACAGTAGATGCTCAAGAAATATGTGTGGAATAAAAATGAATAAGCCATTTGCATATAGGAAACACCATGAAAGAATGCAAATGAGATATTAGATACACAGGTGGGGATATCGTGACTCTTTGGCCTCCAGTGCTATTTGCTCACTTGGCTCCAGGTCCCTGCCAGGTGCGAGCTTGGTTCAACATCTGTACTAAGGAAGAGTCAGTGCTAATGGAAGCTGTCATTCAGCTGGGAACCTTTCAAGTCGCCTGTAATGGCTTTTACTCTGACCTGTCCCTTAAGCTCCAGGATCCTCTGTGACCTGCAGTCTCAACAGCCCAGTTTCAGGGTTCTCTAGTTGCCTCAAACTCAACAAGGCCAGAACTGCTGAGTTCCTCCTCCCTAGGTAAAACTCCAAACAAAAACAGTGTTTCATTCCCATTTCGGTAAATGGTGCCATCACGCACCCAGTTGCTCAAGCCAAAAGCTAAAATGTCACTCTTGATCCCTTCCATGCCTTCACCCTCCTGTGGCCAATCAACCCACTCCATCAAGTCCATCATCCCCTCTCCATCCTCACTTCATTCCTCTCATCCAGGTTGTCATCTCTTACCTGGAAAACTGCTAGAATCTTCTCTCCCCAGCTTTCACACTTGCCCTGCTGTAGACCATTCTCAGTAGAATGAACTGGTCTTGCAAATTAAAATTGCACCATGCCATTAAAACCAACAACGCTTCCTCTAGCATTTAGAATCCGATCCATTGCCAGGCCATCCATGACCTGACCCTTGGTCCTCTCTCCACTCACATCTCTTGGCAGTATCCCTCTTACTCATACTTCAGCCACTTGTGCCTTTTTCCTGTGTATCAACTATGCGATCTCATTCTTTAGGACCCCGACCCTTATTCTGCCTTGGCCTGTACTACTCTTTCCCTGGAATGTACCTGGCTGCTTCTCTTCATGCAGTTCTCACTTCAGATTTAAACTCTTCTTGTAAGACTTCTTTAACCACCGAACGCAAAAGAGACTCTTTTAAAGTAAAGAGTGCTTATTATTTTCACCATGGAACCTGATATTTTTATTTATAAAAAATAAGTTGTCTGTTTTCTCCTCTGAAATATAAGCCCCATAAGCGTAGGGCTCTTTTCTACAGTATTTTCTGCTATAGCTTTGTGCACACAGTAGGTATGCAGCAACTGTTTGATGAAAGAATTAACCGGAAAGGAAATGCAGACAATGCATGCAAAGAAAAAGTAATGGGATATCCCTGGAGAAATTCTCAAAAAGACTGCATGAGCTGGAGGAACAATTCCTAAGGCACAAAAGATTTCGGTGAAAACTGCAGCCCCAGGGGCAAGAATGCCCTGGCCTTTGTGTGTAGACACTTTCAACCCTCAACACTTAGGATTGTCTCCCTCAGCCCGTGGAGCACTTTCTCTGAGGGTGAAGAGCAAGGCAGGTATTCAGAGAATAAATTAGTATGTTTATTGGGCCACATCTCCAGAGACAGGCCACTTGCCTCATCAAAGTTACAGCTGTATCCAAAGCAGGGAAAAACCTCTACAATTGGCCATTTACATGAGCAAACTTAACATATTGTAGGATGTTGATTTATGATGACAATTAAGAACATATTACCAAAGTCTATTTCACCATTAACATCCCTGGGGACAGGATAAATTTTAAATCTTCCAGCTGCTTCTTCCCTAAAGGCTTGGATCTTGGCTAAGGACTTAGAGATTATAAATTTAACAAAGGATGAAAACTGCAAGAGGAGAGTCTTGAACAGCAAATCATGAGTTTCACCAGCATCCCAAGTTCTCAGCAAGATTTATAATGTTTCCCTGACCAAAGCCAAGGAATCTTCTTCAGTTTATAGCCTGTATTGCTTATTGTTTTAGATCCATTTGTGAGAGTCTGTCTGGTCGTCGGATGTGATTCTGTATGGAAGCCAGCGGTCATTGCTTCAGCAAAAGCCTTCTCCCAACAACCTTCTTGGAGAATACTGTAGTGACCAGGAGGCAATAGCTATCATTTCCAAAGACCAAAAGAGGCACCTGTTGCTTGAACACATTGCTTGATATACAGGCCATTGATTACACACTCATCTGACCAGAAAGCCCAGTGATGAGACTTCCAACACTCTAGCTTGGAAGAACCCTGGGGCTGATTGGTTCTGTGATTCAGAGGTTGGACTTGCATCTGCAGTGGCGCTGGTCACCTTTGGGATCACCAATCACAGCAAAAGAACACTGGCAAAAGCCAATCACTTTCTGCTTATGGTTGAACTGACCAGAGTTTGAAAGACAACCATATATAGGTCAACCTTTCTCAAAGTACAGTCCAAAGACCACCTCCATCAGAATCACCCAGAGAGTTTGTAAAGGAAGAAAAAGCCTGTACACCAGACCTGCAGAACCAGAATCCCTGGAGTTGAGGTCTAGAAATCTTCATTCTTAACATGCTCTACAGATTATTCTTAGGCACATGAAATTTTGGAAGAGACTGATCAAACTTTGTTAGGATGGATGAGAGCCAACCTGGGAGGACAAATCGCCTGCTTCAAGCAAAGCTCTCAGATGCCATTAGGAAGCACTTCTCTTTGCCTTTGGTTATTTTCCTCTGAAAATATAAACTCATGGAGAGAAAATGGCCTCAGGGAGAGAATGGGGAGTGAGATTCCTGAGGAACATTTACCTCTTCTGAGACACCCTTCATTGGACCACCCACTAGTATGACAATATTTCTATACAATCCTTCTCAGTGCTCACCTTAAATATGTATCTACAATACACTTGGCACTTCACTAGGTGCTAGAATATTTTTGAAGACTAAAATAACTTGAAAACTCGAGTAATGAATATCCAATAGATGAATTTCAGGTACGATGAAGCCTATATACATATAATAACATAATTAAGGGAGTGACACCCCATCACCTTTGCCATATAACATAGCCTAATCAAGGAAGGGACATCCATCACCTTTGCCATTTCTATTGGCTAGAAGTCATAAGTCCTTGCATACTAAAGGACTAAAGGATCATCGAGGGGATTATACCAGGGAACAGAGATCATGGGAGTCATCCTAGAACTCTGCAGCCACAAAAGACTTCCTCTAAAACACAGGGCTGATACTGGTTATTTGGGTCATGTGGTTGTCTATACACTTTAAAAGCTTAGTGTATAGACACAGAAGGGCGCACAGAAAGGGCTCATTATCATTTGCCACTATCATTATTAAAAAGGTTGCAGCACTATTTCATCCAGTTCAGAATGTCATTCCATCTCTTCAAGGTGATTTGGGATATTGCTATGCAGAGAGCAACTTCTCTTCTTTATCTCAGGGATTTCCATGCATCACACTGAGTCCACACTCCCTTTGATGTCTCAGAATCTTCTAGCTAGACCAAATGGCTCTGTGCCATATCATTTTCTAGGTGGAAATGTTTCTGTCAGAGATGGGAAATGTCAGCTTCTGCCCATGACCTCTGAGTTCCCAAATCCCAAAGGCTAATTTGCTTTGATTCAACAAATTCATCTTACCATCTTTTCTCGCATGCCTGCTGTATGTCTAGTGTTGGGCTTTCTCTGTCTCAGTAGATTTGGTAGATTAGCTCTAGCTAATATGCCCACAATTTTCTCTCATTTTTGCCTGTTTTAATTTGGATCCAGTGTCACTTTTCTCCCTTCCATTTAAGACTGAGTCCATTTCTTAAAACACTATCTACAGCTTTGAGGTGTTAAAGAAACAGTGCACTTCACTGGTCCTGTCTCACATTGCATAGGAGTGCATGTAGGTGAGCTTTTCCCTCTCTCCCTCTTTACTTCTACTACCTTTCCTATCACTGTGATTCCAAATTGCTCCCCACCTCCTCTGTCTGGGAACCAGTTCTCAAAACAAAACAAAACAAAAAACTTTAGTACTCTAGTTGGCTGTCTTTTATTTCTTTTTTTTTCCTTCTGATTTCCTAGGAATCCTTTCTGAACGGATTTCACTCACACTGGAAGGTTCAAGTGAATGTTACTACATCATTAGTAATAACAATAATATTAATAATGATGATATTAATGTTTCTAGAGCTCTAATTATATTCCAGAATCTGTCCTAAGATCTTTGCACATATGAGCCCATTTTAACCTTCATTGTGGAAATCAGGAAATTAAAGCACAGAGAAGTCAAGTAACTTGCCACAGGTCACACAGCTCATAAGTGGCAGCACAAGCTGCACTCATGAGCAAGCTGTCTAATTCCACAGCCTACACTTTGAACCATGATGCTATTTTGCCTCCTTGCATAGATTATGAGAAAAAATTTTGTGGAAATGGAATTCCATTTCCAGAAATAAACTTTGAATCCAAATAAGAGGATGAGGAAATAGGGAAGGAGAGAGGGAAAACTTAATTCTGCACTCCTGTGAAATGTGAGTGAGGGTCAGAGGCTCTTTCCCTAACACCCAAGAGCTCCACATATTGATTTTAGAAATTCAGCTCAACTGAAATAAAATGGGGGATAAGATTATACTGAATCTAAATTAAAACAGGCACAATGAGAAAAGGCAAATATACAGTGGGAAAAGTACTGGGTATGGATTCTAGCAGAACTGGTTCAAATCCTAGCTTGAGGCTTAATATCCAACTGAATACTGGGAGGCAAGAAGGCCAGCCCCAATCTTGTTTGACGAAATCAATGTTTACTCCTTAAAGCAAGCTAGTAATTATAAATGTAATCTTTTCCTTTCATTAAAATATTCACCCATACATATTCTAGGAAACAATATTTGACTTAGTTCTATTGCTTTATATGTTTCAAGACAATGAAATCAGGATATAAAGAGTCATAAGTAATATTTGATCATGAAATATTATAACAGAACTCAACATTAGGCATTTTATTGTATTTCTTTTTTTTTTTAATTAAAGCTTTCTGTCTTTTCATCTACTCATTCACTTCAGTAAATATTTACTTATATCTACGAGACTAATAATGTCTGAAAAGCTTCTATGTTATGCCAGGCTCTGTACTGTGCCCCATGTGTAGAAAGGTTATCTAAACTAGACCTCATTTTTAGCTTCCAGGGCCTGCTCTCTGTTGAGTATGGAGTCATATTAGATTGCCAATAGTCAACCATTTTTTTACTTACAAGAAGGGCAATTTCATATTCAACCTAGTAACAGGGATATATATTAAGTGATTATACAAACAGAAGTAAAAGTATAATCTGAGACAAGACCCATGCAGGAAAAATAGGGATTCTATGTGAAAGCAAACAGGGGAAAGTCACAAAATCATGGCCTCAGGAGGGTGTTGAGCTAGGCTTCCACTGCTTCCCCAGTGGAGGGGAAATGAAACAGTTCCCCCCTCCATCCGCCCCCAGCTGTTAGGGAGAGACTGTCACCAAGCCCCTTTCCTTTTCCTTCCTCTTAGGAGTCAGCCATACAGAAACAGCTGCTCTGCTTACTCCTCATGCTTAAGCTTTTCTTTTTAATGCGACAAAATATACAAAATACAAAATTTACCATTTTGACCCTTTCAAGTGTATAATTCAGTGGCATTAACTACATCCACACTGTTATGCAACCATAACCACAGTCCATCTCCAGAACTTTTTCCATCTTCCCAAATCGAAACTCTGTACCCATTAAACAACAACTCCCTATTCTCCCCTGCCCCAGCCCATGGCAACCACCTCTACTTTCTGTCTCTGTGAGTTTGACTACTTTAGATCCCTCATATAAGTGGAATCATACAGAATCTGTCTTTTTGTGACTGGCTTATTTCACTTAGTATGATGTCCTCAAAGTTTGCCTATAAATTTTAGCAGGTGACAGAATTTCCTTCCTTTTTAAAGCTGAATAATATGCCATTGTATGTATATATCTCTTTTTCATTATCCATTCGTCTACTCATCAGTGGACATTTGGGTTGCTTCTCCATCTGGACTAATCTGGAAAATGCTGCTATGAGTGAACATGGACGTGCACGTTCCTGCTGCCAATTCTTTCGGGTGTATATCCAGAAGTGTAATTGCTGGACCATATGGCAATTCTATCTTTTTTTTTTTTTTGAGGAACTACCATACTGGTTTTCATAGCAGCTGCACCATTTTAAATCCCCAGGGCAATGCATAGGGGTTCCAATTTCTTCACATCCTTGCCAACAATTTATTTCTCTTTTTGATAATAGCATCCCAATGGTTGTTAAGTAGTACCCACACTGTGGTTTGACTTACAATTACCTAATTATTAGTAATGTTGGAGATCTTTTCATATGCTTTTGGCCAATCATATATCTTTATTGAAGAAATGTCTGCTTAAGTCCATTGCCCACTTTTTAATCAGGTTGTTTGCTTATTGTTGAGTTGTAGCAGTTCTTTACATATTCTGGATATTAACCCCTTATCATATATATGATTTGCAAATATTTTCTCCCATTCCATGAGCTATCTTTTCAGTATGATACTGCCCTTTGATGCACAAGAGTCATTAATTTTGATGTAGTCCACTTTATCTATTTTTTCTTTTATTGCTTGTGCTCTCAGTGTCATATCATGCTTAAGTGTTACAGAGGCATGTATCTTGAGAAATAAGCCATTATTTTCCAACATCAGTTTCTGTAGTTTAACAAAGATGATACTTTGATCTCCATCAGAATTATTCCTTGCCTTTTTCTTAGTTTGGCACTAATTTACGCCCTTCTCCCAATACCAAAAGGATGCTAGAAAAAAGTGATCTTAGGATGATATCTGAAGGATGTACTAAAGTTAATTGGAGAAGAGAAGGGTAAGCCCTTAAAGGCAGAGGGAAGAGAGATACAAATACTCTGAAAGAGAAGTTCAGTGCCAGTGAACAAATGAAAAAAGCATAAAAGTCCTACAGAAGAGAGATACACACTAACCAAAGAAAAAAAAGTACAGGAACACAAAGAGAACTGAGTGAAAAATGAAGTTCCAGCCAGAAGCATAGCCAGAGCCCCACATCGGCAGGAGCTTATACGATATTGTGTCTGCCCTTGACTAGAAACAGTTAAGCTGGTTTTCTGCAATACCTAAAGGTTTTCACTGTATTGCTTACCCTTGTTCCCGGGTATAAATAATGGAATCATCAGATTTCCCCCCAGAAGCTGAGGATTCCTACTGAATAATATAGATAAGCTTGTCAATTTGCTGCCACCAAAGCCGTAGGTCAGAAATGGTTTAATTGGATAAGATAACTCCCTTCCATCAAAAATGATGGGGCAAGGGGGAGAGGGAGGGGGGGAGAATCACAGAGAAGTAACATAAATAAATTAACAAAATAAACTGCTTTCACAGAGAGGAATGGGAGAAGGCATCAAAATTCTCATCCCCTTAAAATCGTCCAAAAAAAAGGAACTCCCCAAGATGCATTTGGCCATTAGAAATAGAAATATGTTCCCCTAGTCCTTGGGAAGGGGTTAGACGACATGAATGAGAAAGGTGTTAATAAGACGAAACTTCCCCCTGAATGGTTCAACCAACCCACAGTACCCACGATTCATAGAAGTACATCATCACATTTAATACTAATAACCTCCAGGAGGACGAGTACCACCATTATCCCTATTCTGCAGATGAGAACAGCAAGGCATTAAAAAGGTGAAGAGGGTTCCCAGCAGTCACCACACAAGTGCATGGCAGAAAGGTCAAAAACTGGATTTATCTGATACCAGAAATCATGTTTCTAATCTCTATGACAAAAGCCTCACTTGCATAAATTCCATTCCAGAGATTAGAAACTTTGACCAGTTTAGGAAAAAGACTCTTCCCCAGGGTCTTTTTATAACCACCAGATACTGACAACAAACCTCTGGAGTGTGCACAAAGTTCTGCTGAGAGATTGGGACATGGAGGGAGGGAGGGGAGGTAGATTACCTGGCAAGCAGGTGGATCTGGTGGAAAAAAAGAATACCAGAGATGGGGGGAGGGCGGCTGTCCCTCCCCAGAAGAGCATCTATTAAGTGAAAGCTTGTGGGCCTGATTCTTCTTTGTTATCCAGACATTAGTTTCTCTCAAAATCCAAAAGCAGAGGTAAAGACAGAGATTTAAAAATGAGACCAGTCCTTTCTCATCCATTCATTCTTTACCATTAATTTGTTGGAGTGTCTTCCCTGTGCCAGGCACTATTCTGGGCATTTGGGATAGATCAGTGGACCAGACAAAGATCCCTTCCCCTATGAATTGCTACTGAAGACAGATACACAATAACCAAAAACACAAAAAACCAAATGGGCACAAAGGGTCTGAAAATAAACCTTCACAGCCCCTCTGTGATTACAAACCTGATCACTATAACAGTTAGCATTTATTAAATGCTCTGTGACAGACTTGGTTTGGGATATTTATTTCACCTAATTCACTTGAAACTCTATGAGGTGGGCACTGTTATAATTCCCATTTTATAGACAATTAAGCAGAAGCATAGAAAGGAATCTGTCTAAAGGCCCACTAGAAAGTGACAGGTTCCAAAATAGCAGCCGACTCAGAGACTCCAAGAAGGAACTAGTGGTTACCAAAGGGGAGGGGTGTGGGAGAGCGGGTGGGGACGGTGGGAGAAGAGGATTGAAGGGTATTATGTTTAGTACACATGGTGGGGGGGATCAAGGGGAAAACAGTGTAGCACAGAGAAGGCAAATAGTGAATCTGTGGCATCTTACTACACTGATAGACAGTGCTGCATTGGGGTATGGGTGGGGACTTGATAATATAGGTAAGTGTAGTAACCACATTGTTTTTTCATGTGAAACCTTCATAAGAGTGTATATCAATAATACCTTAGTGAAACCTTCGTAAGAGTGTATATCAATAATACCTTAATAAAAAAAGAAAGAAAGAAAGAAAGTGACAGGTTCCAATTTGAACCCAAGTAGCCTGATTCCAGAATATGTAAGCACCAACTCCTGGGATTAATTTTTATTAAAACCTGGTTCCAAGCTTTAGACAACTGCAAGACATGGACACTATTTAACTTAAACAAAAAAGGGATTACCAGAAGAGTACCCAATATCTCACATAGTCAAAGAAGAAACAGAAAATTAGACTTTGAAAATGGGAAAGAATCAGGGGAAACTAGACAGCCAAAATTATAGCTAAAATCTCATTTCAAGATGAGTCCAGCAAGCCAGTCCTCACCTCCTTCACAGTCAAATCTGTGTGTCCATAGCTCCAGATTCAAGGCCCTAGGAAGCAGCATGTTTTTGGCTGAACTAGGTTGAAAGCCGCTACTCACTCTATCCACCAGGAATCATGGAAAGCAAACATCTGGCCTTTTGGCTGATACAGCAGAAGCAGTGACCAGCCCCCATCCCCAGGCCAGTCTACAGCTAACCAGCCCCCAACAAGGGGGTTGCACTACATCCGCAATTTTCTGTTGTATTGGTGCATCACCTACCCCATTATTTGTTTTATATTTCTCTTCAAATACACTGTATATTTTCATTTATTTTAAAAAGGAAACATTGTATTACTGCTGAGAACATAGGTTCACTGTGCTAGCTATATTTTGACTCCCAACATTCATTAAAATAAACACAAAACTCTGAAAGTTTTTTAAGTTCACCCAGGAACCACCCAAGAGCATCCTGTGCTCCAAGAGACGCTGCTCTACTATAAGCAACCACGTTCTCATTATCTGGGTTCCCGGGAGGTTGGATGAATGATGGTGACATCCAGAGAGACACAGGAGGCTCCATGCTTATCACAGGATTTGGAGTCAGGGACCTGTGGGAAATTGACCTTTGCAGTCTCTCTGTCTTTCTTGTTTGGATTTTATCAAGTCCTACAGCTCCTTTGTTTCTTGGCCCACCCAATGTTGGCATTGAGTGACAAAGGCATGATGCAGGCACAGTCCCTCCTAGGATTGAGGATACAAATGCCCTTCTCTGCATTCCCCAAAATCCTCCTTAGGCTTAACATTTATTTCCCTTTTAAGAAACAGAATTCAAAGTCTCTTACACTCTCTCTATTTCTCTTATTCCAGACCAAGAGACTGACAGGCCAAACAAACAAGCAAACAAACATAAGCTTTACCCAAAAAAGAGGGAGGGATTGGGAGAAAGAGGAGATTTTGTTCAGGAAATATACTCCTTCACTTGCAGTTAAAGCAATGAGCAAATTTATTTATATAACATATATCCACCTAGGACTATCCTGGTGCTGCAAGGATATAAACACTGCATAAAAACTACCTTCTCTCTCTGAACAGAAAATCCTGTCAACAGACCTGCTGTGAATGCAAAGCAGGACACCCAGCTGGAAGGACAAAGGCCTTTGGAGGAGTCTGGGGAGGTGATGTCTCACATCCCTGCCCTGTCCATGTACTCCCTCTCCTTCTCTCCGTCCCTCCTCCTCCTCCTTCTCCTTTCCTTCTCTCTCTCCCCTTTTCCTCCTTCCTTCCTCTCCTGGAGGCCACGGATGAGCAGGAGGCCAGAGTTTACAGCCTAGAGACCCTGAATGGAGTTCCGGGAGTGCCACGCTGGAATAAGAACTGCCCTGCTGGTCTCCTACCGGGAGGGAGCCGCTCTCAGCTTCTCTGATCTCCCACCCTAGGCATGGGCAGGCCACAGGAAATAATCTCTGAACATCTACCATAAACCCCCCTGCTTAATACCGTTGACTGAATTAGATAACCAATTAATTAATAAGCTGCACTGCTCTAGACTAATGCATATGCCAACACAGCAAGAAACCGGAAAAGCACAAGGGAAACAAGCAAAGAGGCTTCCTGGGCAATGCGAGAGTATTTGCTTTGAGTGTGGCGTAAGTTCAGTAAACAGCTGCTTATGCAGAATGTGAGCAACCAGGGAGCTCAAAATAAGCAGAAAGGTTTCTTCGAATTTTAAAAGAACAGTTGACACTCCTAAACACAACATGCTCAGGCCTTACAAGATCTTGAAGTACTCTCTGAATCAAAAGATCTTTTTCCCCCATGGAATTTTAGAATAAAGTGGGTCCCAACTTTCTTAAAAGTAGTTATAAGAGTATGTTCTCTAGGGCACCTCTCATTGCCCAAGAAATGATCCCCTTTTCAATGATTCCAGGGCATGGAGATGGAGGCATGGAGGGCGGGGAAACAGGATGTAAACCATTGTACTGGGTTTATGCGAGGAAGGCGCTAGTACAGTTTCAAGAACACTGAACTTGGAGTCTAGAAAACTAGATGGGAACCCTGATTTTTTGTTTACCAGAGGCATTAGTATCTGGGGAATGC
Organism: Smutsia gigantea; assembly: GCA_032199065.1. Taxonomy (NCBI): domain Eukaryota; kingdom Metazoa; phylum Chordata; class Mammalia; order Pholidota; family Manidae; genus Smutsia; species Smutsia gigantea. The sequence goes on along the minus strand of JAVSCE010018195.1, from coordinate 169,693 downwards.
CCCAAGGAGCCTTAAGTTCCCAATCTGTATAATGGGAAAATCATTTCATCTTCACAAAGAGGCTATGAGAATGAAGTAAGAAAGGCTCTGGGTGAGTGCCCCGCGTGTTACAGAAGAGGACTCAAATGCAAGAAATAATTACTCATTAATAACAACACACTCTTAGGTCTGACTCATTCTCTTCCTCTCTCTCTGTCCTCTCTCTTTCCCTCTTTCTCCCTCCCAGAAGCATATTCATGAAAACTATTACTTATGGAAATTACTTTTCTCCATTAGTTCTTCTTACAGAAAAAATTCCACCAAAATCCATTAATATATTTTAGGCAATATGCCTACTTTCAAAGTGTTATTAATCACTATTTTATTTCAGGATGTTGGTCTATAAAGGTAGACTTAAAAAAAAACTAGACTTTAAAACAGTTGGTGAGGCAGTTGGAAAGCTGGACACCATGAAATACCCAGCAATCATGCCCAGGCCAAGATCACTATGTGCTTGTAAAGGTAGTAGTTAAGTCAAGAGGAGAATATCTTGCCCATAAACTCGGTAACCACCCAAATGGCAGGTTTACACTCTGCTTAGTCTCAAGGAATGGGAATGTTTTGAAATTTTTTCCTATTATTCCTCAGTCCTTACAGAACAGGCATCTGACATAAACAGATGATAGGAAGATGCAGACATGGGTCCAACTCAGATGGATTCTTTCTCCTTTCCATGAGGGGACACAATACAAAAGCACTTAAGAAGAAAAATATGCAATATGGCTGATTTGGAAGGAACCTAAACATAATCTTACCTCACTTTCTCATTTTTAAAAAAGTCGCTGAATAAGCAATCAACTTACCCAGAGCACAACGCCAGTATTGTAACTGTTGTTAATAACAGCAAATGTTCATCAGGCATCTGTTACATGCCTGGTTTTGCACTAAACTCTGTGCCAAGTATCATATCTCCTAATCTTCCCAGAACAATCGGGATGTTGGTCTTAATAAGGAAACTGAGGCTCAGAGAGGTGAAGCAACTCACCCAAAGTCACTGAGCTGATAAGATGTAGAGACAGGATCAGAATCTGAACGGTACACTGAGCTACGTGGAACCCAAGACTCTTGGTTTCAAATCTTGTACAAGTTCTCTATACATTTTAACCTGAAATTTGAATTTAACATGTTTCATTCCAGTGGTAATTGGGAAATTCCCCTTTTATAATGAACATATGGAAAAATAATCATTCCCCAAATTGCACATTCCTCTTTTTCTAGTGACATCTATCGCAAGCTCTGAGATTAGTTCAGCTGAGGCCGTGCCGCCCCATAAATAAGTCATGCCCAGGCTGAGCCTGTGTGGCTGTCACTGTATATATAATAGAAGAGACAGTGTCAGGAAGCAGTCGATGCTCAGCTCCATGAGCATGTTTCCAAATTCCCTTGACACATTATAAGCAGAGCATTTCAAAGGGATGTATTAAATATCGGCACAAGTACTTTGAGAGTCTGCCTTCCTGCAGCTGGCACTTTGATTTCCTCCAATACCATTTGGTTTTGCCTTTACTACCATAAGGAAGGAAGCTGAGATCGACTCGTGGGGCAGCTGGCCTGGCTGCAGGGTTAGTCTTCTTGCCTCTGAATATTAGCAGAACAGAACTACTATTTGATGAGGTACTTGGTCTGTGAGGCTTAGAGATGTGGGTTCAAATCCTGACTCTACCATTTACCAGCCACAAAGCCCTGGGCAACTTCCTTAGCCTCACAGTTTGTCAGCTGTGGAATAGAGATAATAATGCTCTCCTCCAGGGGTTGCAGTGAACATTAAATAAATGTGTGAATATTAGCTAATGTTTATTCCATACTCATTATATACCAGACTCTTCATTAAGCACCGAACATGGATGTACTGCTCACATATTCTCACAAGAGAAATAGGAAGGATTATTATCCCCATGTTACAGATGAGGAAACTGAGGCATAGAGAGGTTATATAGCCAGCCCACTGTCTCCTAGCAGGCTTTGCACAAGGCACCCTGGCCCCAGACTACTTGGCAAGCACACTATCAGTAGTGTGCCTGGAACAGAGAGAGAACCCAGAAGATGTTCATCATCTTTTGTCATCAAACTGCCTCCTAATTGCTCACCTGTTCAGAAAGGCCAATCCTCATTGCCTTGGGGTAAAAAGAACAGAATTCCCATATATTGACCGTCAGGTTTTGGCCAGATGCTTTACTTATATTTTCTTATTTAATCTTCACAGTAGCACTGCATGCGAAGCTGAGGCTCTAAAAGGTCGAGGGAGTATTCCTAGGCAAATAGGGCACTGGAATAGAAGCCCCAACCTGTCTGCCTGGGCCGTCCACCTCGCACTGATGGACTGGGCGAGCCCTCATCATGTGCACTCCCTAAGTCAAACGGAGTTTCCCACCCTCCCCACGATGAGAGTGCTTCTCGCACCTTACGGTGCATGTGGATCACCTGGATACCGTGTTCAATGCAGATTCTCATTCAGCAGGTCTGCGGTGGGGACTGAGACTCTGCATTCCTAACGAGCACCAGGGTGACACCATTGCTGCTGGTGTTACAACACTATGAACAGCAAGGATGCAAGAGCCCTTCAGCCCCTCCGTGTTCTCTCACTCTTTGCCACTCAAGACTCAAGAGGTTTCTAAATTCACAGGATGGAGGCTGGGAATTACTTCCATCTTCCATAGCTCTATGGAATCAGATTTTCCAAACCACCACTGCCTCTCTCCAACGCCAGCCTCACCACCAATGCCACCATCTCACAGACACACACAAACCCTTCAACCTCTTTTAAATTTTTATGTCTTTTTGTCACATGGTTATTGAGCACAGTTCTTATTAAATGATTCCGATGCCCAATGAAAACTCAAATTGCTAGTAGGCATATTTAACTTCAAAAGGAGAATTCCACCATAACGTAAAATGCAGCACCCCAGCAATTTACTAATGAATAATGACTTCAGCAATGATAATGAGCCTGATGACCTTGGGTTGTTCATGGTTAAATCTTTCACAAAAGAGTCCCTTTCCCACTCTCAAATTTAAACCTAGAAGTCTTTAAGGGCCTCTTCATAAGCAGCCATCTCCTGCCAGCCCAGGTTTCATAGCTGTGGTTCTTCATGTCAAGCTTCATCTCTTTATTCCTTCCTGCAAGATGCTCTTTGCCCCGCTGTGCTGATCTTTCAGATCCTTGACTGCCAGAATCAATCTTACTTCAGGGCCTTTGACTATACTCATCCCTCTTCCTGGATTCTCTTCGCCCTCTGTAATTCCCTGGAGATCCCTGGGTCTCGAGCCCAGTTTCCTTCTATAAAAAAGGGTTTGTGCTCAAACCATACTCACTGACCCTGCTCACCATTCCAACAGGTTGACTTCATATGCTAATCTCTCTGGGTGAATCCACCCTTTTTGGTGCTCCAGAAAGAGGCAAAAAAAGCAATCAAAAATCTGTGGGATGCAGCAAAGGCTGTGCTAAGAGGGAAATGTATTGCAATACAGGCCTACCTGGGAAAGAAGAACAATCCCAAATTAACAGTCTAAACTCACAATTAATGAAACTCAGAAAGGAAGAACAAATGAGGCCCAAAGTCACTAGAAGGAGGGACATAATAAAGATTAAAGCAGAAATAAATAAAATTGAGAAGAATAAAACAATAGAAAGAATCAGTGAAAGCAGGAGCTGGTTCTTCAAGAAAATAAACGAAATAGATAAATCCCTAGCCAGACTTATCAAGAAAAAACAGAGTCTACACACATAAACAGAAGCAGAAATGAGAAAGGAAAAATCACTACAGACAACACAGAAATACAAAGAATTATGAGAGAATACTATGAAAATTTACATGCTAACAAACTGGATAACTTGGAAGAAATGAACAACTTTCTAGAAATACAACCTTCCAAGGCTGACCGAGGAAGAAACAGAAAATCTGAATAGACCAATTACCAGCAAACAAATTGAATTGGTAATCAAAAAACTACCTTAAAACAAAACTCCTGGCTCAGATGGGTTCACTGCTGAATTTTATCAAACATTTAGTGAAGACTTAATACCCATTCTCATTAAAATTTTCCAAGGACTAGAAGAGGAGGGAATGCTCCCAAACTCATTCTGCGAGGCCAACATCACTCTAATACTAAAATCAGGCAAAGACACCACAAAAAAAGAGAATTACAGACCAATATCCCTGATGAACATAGATGTGAAAATACTCAACAAAATATTAGCAAACCGAATTCAAAAATACATCAAAAAGATCATCCATCATGATCAAGTGAGATTCATCCCAGGGATGCAAGGATGGTACAACATTCAAAAATCCATCAACATCACCCACCACATCAACAAAAAGAAGGACAAAAACCACATGAATATCTCCATAGATGCTGAAAAGCATTTGACAAAATTCAACATCCTTTCATGATAAAAACTCTCAACAAAATGGGTATAGAGGGCAAGTACCTCAACATAATAAAGGCCATATATGACAAACCCACAGCCAACATTATATTTAACAGCGAGAAGCTGAAAGCTTTTCCTTTAAGATCAGGAACAACATAAGGATGCTCACTCTCCCCACTTTTTATACAAATATATATATATATATATATACTTTTTTGCTATTATTAATATACAATTACATGAGCAACATTATGGTTACTAGACTCACCCTATTATCAAGTCCCCACCACATACCCCATTGCAGTCACTGTCCATCAGCGTAGTAGAATGTTATAGAAACACTACTTGTCTTCTCTGTCTTATACTATCTTCCCCGTATCCCCCAACCCCCACTACATTATGTGTGCTATTCGTAATAGCCCTTTTTCCCCCTTATCCCTCCCTTCCCACCCATCTTCCCCAGTCCCATTCCCTTTGGTAACTGTTAGTCCGTTCCTGGGTTCTGTGAGTCTGCTGCTGTTTTGTTCCTTCAGTTTTTTCTTTGTTCTTATACTCCACAGATGAGTAAAATCATTTGATACTTGCCTTTCTCCACCTGGCTTATTTCACTGAGCATAATACCCTCTAGCTCCATCCATGTTGTTGCAAATGGTAGGATTTGTTTTGTTCTTGTGGCTGAACAATATTCCATTGTGTATATATACCACATCTTCTTTATCCATTCATCTACTGATGGACAGACACTTAGGTTGCTTCCATTTCTTGGCTATTGCAAATAGTGTTGTGATAAACATACGGGTGCATATGTCTCTTTCAAACTGGGCTGCTGCATTTTTAGGGTAAATTCCTAGAAGTGGAATTCCTGGGTCAAATGGTATTTCTATTTTTAGTTTTTGAGGAACCTCCATACTGCTTCCACAATGGTTGTACTAATTTACATTCCCACCAGCAGTGTAGGAGGGTTCCCCTTTCTCCACATCCTCGCCAACATTTGTTGTTGTTTGTCTTTTGGATGGCGGCCATCCTAACTGGTGTGAGGTGATATCTCATTGTGGTTTTAATTTGCATTTCTCTGATGACTAGCGATGTGGAGCATCTTTTCATGTGCCTGTTGGCCATCTGAATTTCTTCTTTGGAGAAGTGTCTGTTCAGCTCATCTGCCCATTTTTTAATTGGCTTATATGCTTTTTGTTTGTTGAAGTGCATGAGCTCTTTATGTAATTTGGATGTCAACCCCTTATCGGATATGTCATTTATGAATATATTCTCCCATACTGTAGGATGTCTTTCTGTTCTACTGATGGTATCTTTTGCTGTACAGAAGCTTTTTAGTTTGATATAGTCCCATTTGTTCATTTTGCTTCTGTTTCCCTTGCCCGGGAAAATATGTTCATGAAGAAGTTGCTCATGTTTATGGCCAAGAGATTTTTGCCTATATGTTTTTCTAAGACTTTTATGGTTTCATGACTTACATTCAGGTCTTTGATTCATTTTGAGTTTACTTTTGTGTATGGGGTTAGACAGTAATCCAGTTTCATTCTCTTACATGTAGCTGTCCAGTTTTGCCAACACCAGCTGTTGAAAAGGCTGTCATTTCCCCATTGTATATCCATGGCTCCTTTATCATATATTAATTGACCATATATGCTTGGGTTTATATCTGGGCTCTCTATTCTGTTCCACTGGTCTGTGGGTCTGTTCTTGTGCCAGTACCAAATTCTCTTGATTACCATAGCTTTGTAGTAGAGCTTGAAGTCAGGGAGCATAATTCCCCCTGCTTCATTCTTCCTTCTCAGTATTGCTTTGGCTATTCAGGGTCTTTTGTGGTTCCATATGAATTTCAGAACTATTTGCTCTAGTTCACCAAAGAATGCTGTAGTTATTTTGATAGGGATTGCATTGAATCTGTAGATTGCATTAGGCAGGATGGCCATTTTGACAATATTAATTCTTCCTAGCCAAGAGCATAGGATCAGTTTCCATGTATTAGTGTTCTCTTTAATTTCTCTTAAGAATGTCTAATAGTTTTCAGGGTATAGATCTTTCACTTCCTTAGTTAGGTTTATTCCTAGGTATTTTATTCGTTTAGATGGGATTGTGAATGGAATTGTTTTCCTGATTTCTCTTTCTGCTAGTTCTTCGTTAGTGTATAGGAATGCAACAGATTTCTGTGTGTTAACTTTGTATCCCGCAACTTTGCTGAATTCAGATATTAGATTTTATAGTTTTGGAGTGGATTCTTTAGGATTTTTTATGTACAATATCATGTCATCTGCAAACAGGGACAGTTTGAGTTCTTCCTTGCCAATCTGAAGGCCTTTTATTTCTTTGTGTTTTCTGATTGCCGTGGCTAGGACCTCCAGTACTATGTTGAATAAAAGTGGGAAGAGTGGGTGTCCTTGTCTTGTTCCCAATCTTAAAGGAAAAGCTTTCAGCTTCTCGCTGTTAAATATAATGTTGGCTGTGGGTTTGTCATATATGGCCTTTATTATGTTGAGGTACTTGCCCTCTATACCCATTTTGTTGAGAGTTTTTATCATGAATGGATGTTGAATTTTGTCAAATGCTTTTTCAGCATCTATGGAGATGATCATGTGGTTTTTGTCCTTCTTTTTGTTGATGTGGTGGATGATGTTGATGGATTTTTGAATGTTGTACCATCCTTGCATCCCTGGGATGAATCCCACTTGATCATGATGGATGATCTTTTTGATGTATTTTTGAATTCGGTTTGCTAATATTTTTTTGAGTATTTTCACATCTATGTTCATCAGGGATATTGGTCTGTAATTCTCTTTTTTTGTGGTGTCTTTGCCTGATTTTAGTATTAGAGTGATGTTGGCCTCGCAGAATGAGTTTGGGAGTATTCCCTCCTCTTCTAGTCCTTGGAAAATTTTAATGAGGATGGGTATTAAGTCTTCACTAAATGTTTGATAAAATTCAGCAGTGAACCCATCTGGGCCAGGAGTTTTGTTCTTAGGTAGTTTTTTGATTACCAATTCAATTTCTTTGCTGGTAATTGGTCTATTCAGATTTTCTGTTTCTTCCTTGGTCAGCCTTGGAAGGTTGTATTTCTAGAAAGTTGTCCATTTCTTCTAGGTTATCCAGTTTGTTAGCATGTAAATTTTCATAGTATTCTCTCATAATTCTTTGTATTTCTGTGTTGTCTGTAGTGATTTTTCCTTTCTCATTTCTGCTTCTGTTTATGTGTGTAGACTCTGTTTTTTCTTGATAAGTCTGGCTAGGGGTTTATCTATTTCGTTTATTTTCTTGAAGAACCAGCTCCTGCTTTCACTGATTCTTTCTATTGTTTTATTCTTCTCAATTTTATTTATTTCTGCTTTAATCTTTATTATGTCCCTCCTTCTAGTGACTTTGGGCCTCATTTGTTCTTCACTCTCTTCACTTTTATTCAACATAGTTCTGGAGGTCCTAGCCATGGCAATCAGACAACACAAAGAAATAAAAGGCATCCAGATTGGTAAGGAAGAAGTCAAACTGTCCCTGTTTGCAGATGACATGATATTGTACATAAAAAACCCTAAAGAATCCACTCCAAACTATTAGATCTAATATATGAATCCAGTAAAGTTGCGGGATACAAAATTAATACACAGAAATCTGTTGTTTTCCTATACATTAACGATGAACTAGCAGAAAGGGAAACCAGGAAAACAATTCCATTCACAAATGCATCAAAAAGAATAAAATACCTAGGAATAAACTTAACGAAGGAAGTGAAAGACCTATACTCTGAAAACTACAAGACACTCTACACATAAGAGAATGAAACTGGATTACTGTCTAGCCCCATACACAAAAGTAAACTCAAAATGAATCAAAGACCTGAATGTAAGTCATGAAACCATAAAAGTCTTAGAAAAACATATAGGCAAAAATCTCTTGGCCATAAACATGAGCAACTTCTTCATGAACATATTTTCCCGGGCAAGGGAAACAAAAGCAAAATGAACAAATGGGACTATATCAAACTAAAAAGCTTCTGTACAGCAAAAGATACCATCAGTAGAACAGAAAGACATCCTACAGTATGGGAGAATATATTCATAAATGACATATCCGATAAGGGGTTGACATCCAAATTACATAAAGAGCTCATGCACTTCAACAAACAAAAAGCATATAAGCCAATTAAAAAATGGGCAGATGAGCTGAACAGACACTTCTCCAAAGAAGAAATTCAGATGGCCAACAGGCACATGAAAAGATGCTCCACATCGCTAGTCATCAGAGAAATGCAAATTAAAACCACAATGAGATATCACCTCACACCAGTTAGGATGGCCGCCATCCAAAAGACAAACAACAACAAATGTTGGCGAGGATGTGGAGAAAGGGGAACCCTCCTACACTGCTGGTGGGAATGTAAATTAGTACAACCATTGTGGAAAGCAGTATGGAGGTTCCTCAAAAACTAAAAATAGAAATACCATTTGACCCAGGAATTCCACTTCTAGGAATTTACCCTAAAAATGCAGCAGCCCAGTTTGAAAGAGACATATGCACCCGTATGTTTATCACAACACTATTTGCAATAGCCAAGAAATGGAAGCAACCTAAGTGTCTGTCCATCAGTAGATGAATGGATAAAGAAGATGTGGTATATATACACAATGGAATATTGTTCAGCCACAAGAACAAAACAAATCCTACCATTTGCAACAACATGGATGGAGCTAGAGGGTATTATGCTCAGTGAAATAAGCCAGGTGGAGAAAGGCAAGTATCAAATGATTTTACTCATCTGTGGAGTATAAGAACAAAGAAAAAACTGAAGGAACAAAACAGCAGCAGACTCACAGAACCCAAGAACAGACTAACAGTTACCAAAGGGAAAGGGACTGGTGAAGATGGGTGGGAAGGGAGGGATAAGGCGGAAAAAGGAGTATTACAATGAGCACACATAATGTAGCAGGGGGGGATACAGGGAAGGCAGTATAACACAGAGAAGACAAGTAGTGATTCTATAGCACCTTACTATGCTGATGGACAGTGACTGCAATGGGGTATGTGGTGGGGACTTGATAATAGGGCGAGTCTAGTAACCATAATGTTGCTCATGTAACTGTACATTAATAATACCAAAATAAAATAAAAAAAAGAAAGCAATCAAGGTGGAAGACTGTCACAATGGCAACTGACTCAGACCAGCCCACAAAAGACACTAGAATGACCTCCTTCGGACCTGGTCAAATAATTTCTCCATGAATCCATGCCAGGAGGTAGGACAGGTGACACAATTTAAATTCACAAACATTGTTTATACTTGCTGGTTGCATCAATACTAATAGAAGCAATAATAGGTGGGCACCGCCACCAAGAAGTTCTTGCTTATAAAACAACGCATCCTCTTTTAATCACTGATTCAAACCTTTCTGATGGTCCACATTATTGTCCTCTGAGAAAACTTCTCCTGGACTCCCCCTCCAGTGATTCTCTCTTTCTTATGGATGCAAAAATGTCAAAACTGCAACATCTCTTTCTCTTTACCATGCTTGGGTCTCCAAGTATGTCCCTGGCATAGAGTTAGTTTTGCTGACCAGGTTATGATTGCCTACTTCTACTCATTCAATACGTGCTATTTATAATAACAAAATAACATATACAAAATATTTCCCGGCACATAGAAGCTCTTTCTGTTATAACTTGCTTCCTAATAATAACTATAAGTAAACATTGTCAGGTGCTGTTCTAAGCAATTTCCATATACTAACACATTAATATTCAAAATAACTGTAGTGGTAGGTATTATTATTATCTTTCCTATTGTACAGGCTAAGAAATTGAGACACGAAGAAGTGAAGTCATTTACCTAATGTCACACAGGTAGTAAGTGACAGAGCTTGAGTCTGAGCTCCGGCTGTCTGGATACCAGACTCTTAAACCACTATGCAATGCTATTCTTGTTTATAGGATACATATCCATATTTACTGCTGAACCTAACAATTTCTCCATATTTTAGTTCATTTAACTTCTGAGCAGCTTATCCCATTATGTACAATTTCAAATTGCCATGAAAATCTGAAGAAAGAAGAACAGTGTGCTCTGAAACAAGAAGGTGGGAATCCAATTTTAACTGGGACAGTAAAGGAACGGCTCTCCACAGGAGGAAACTTGAACAGAGGCCTGAAGGATGAGAAGGGGCCAAACAGAAGAGACCCAAGGTAGGAGAATGTTCTAAGAAACAAGAACAGCATGGTAAACCCCCCAGGTTAAGGAAAGTGACCAGCACATTCAAAGAACTGATTTGAAAAATTTGTGCTTGGGATTGAGTAGGAGGGAAGGGATGGGTGTGTGGGCAGCAAACTTGAGAAATTTGACAGTGAACAGGGACCAAGAACCGGTCACTAGAGAGAAGGGATGTTTGGGGATGGGCAAGGCTGGAGGCATCTGAATGTTTAAGGGGCATTGACTTAGATGCAGAGCAGAGAAGGGAATGCTGTTTGATTAAAAGCTCCCCAGGGGACCCCACGGAGCCTGCGCATCAGAGGTGAAATGAGTACCAGCTGATGTGATCTTTAAAAGACACTCACCAGAATGATAGGCAGGGCAGAACAATGCTGTGTAAAAGAGAAGAAAGGACACGAGGAGATGCCTTATTCCTAACATGAAACCTGCTACTTCCGCAAAACCCTCTTCCCAGCTCTTCCTTCCGTCGCTCATAATATAAGTCAGTTGATGACAGAACCACAGATAATAAAGCTGCTCGCCTGACAGACAAGGAACTGGGACCCAAAGGGGTGAGTTAAGCAGCCAGATGGCTCTGTGGTTAGCTGTTCCTGCCCCTTCTGTCCTGTACAACCACCTATCCAAAGCCCTGAAGGGGTGTGGGGCAGAGAACCACCACCAACATTCAGCCACACAGCCTCAGCTCCCATGGATCCTTTTCTCGGGTCTTGTGCAGGTGACTTTGTAAAGCTGCAGATTTGGCTCCTCTTTCTTTTTTCCTGAAAGTGTCAGGAGCCTCTCCAGCCATGTATTTGACAGAGAGGTTGCTAAATGTTGTGGAAAACAGCCACATGAACCTGGGTGACAGCTGACCGTTAGTGTCTGATGAAACCCTAAGACCTCGCCTACCTGCAAGGAAGAGTGAGTGTTCCTGACCTGCAGTGCCCACTCTGTGTGAATATACTGGGAGTAGGAAGGTCAAGGTGCAATCCACTCTGGCCTGGAGGTCATGGGTCCTCTCTAAGCCCTGACTCCACTGCCACTTCTGTGGCCTTGAGGAAATCTCTTAATCTCTCTGGAGAAGCTTTTACTAGAAGGGAAAAGAGGCCAACATAAATAGCCCCAAACATATGCACGCAACTTTAGACTTAAGTGCATCCTTTCAGAACTGGGTGATGCCAGTGAATTCCTTCACTCCTCTACAGCTAACTATGGCTACAATATTGCTTGCTGTTGAGTAACAAACACAAAGTCCCAGTGGCATGCAATAGGAATTTATATAGCTCATGTATCTGCAGTTCAGCTGACAAAGAATGTGTGGATGGCTCAGCTGGGCTGGCTGATTTAATCTGGGCTTGGCTGGAGTAGCTGGCTCTGCTTTGTGCATGTCTCATCCTCTTCTAGCTCCAGGTATGTGCTTCTCATGGTGATGGTGGACATAAGAGAGGAAGCAGAAAAAGGGAGGCCTCTTAAGGCTTGGAACTTGCACGCTGTTACTCTCACCTTATTCCATTGACCAAGCAGTCCGCATGGCCAGACCCAAAGGGAAGGGGCACAGAAACAGATTCTATTCCTTTGGTGCAAGAGCTACACAGTCATGCATAGGCAGGGCATGCATAGAGGCAGGAGCCATGAATTGCTCCACCTGCCCAACCCAACATGCATCAGGCCAGTTTCCTCACTGTTCCCTCCAGTTGTGTCCCCACCTAGAATATTCTACAAGTCCCAGACCAGCTGCAGCCCTCCTCCACCATGAAACCTTCTCCAGCCCCACAGTTAATGGCTTGAGCAGTTCCAATTCTCTGGTTTTAGGTATGTGCCTCCTATCTCTCTGGCCACCTGCTGACTGCCTCCAAGGAGACCATAGGTAATATCTCTTTCAGTGCCCGAGACGCTAACCTCCTCAAACTGGAGCTCAGTCAACAGGGATTGGTTGGCCCAGCAGGCTGTCAGTGAAGGAGATGTTGTGTTGGTGTTTGGTATTCCTAAAAGGGGGAGGAAATGCTGATTGCCTGTGATGTAACTGTCTTACCTAAAACCCCTGGGGAGCTCAATGGTGTGATTCCTGTCTCCTGTTCATCTGTGGTTCACCAGTAGGGGGCACTGTACTTTGTCACGCTGGCCCCACGGCTGCATGACTGCACCAGTTCTCACAGGGCCCCCACCAGCTTGAACAGACAAGTTTGTCCCGAGAGCCCAGACCTTGCCCACAGATTGGGCTGATGGGCAGACATCACCAGGTCTCCCCACAGGGTCTGGACTCTCTCATGTCAGCCGCTACACCCAAAACTTCCTCACCGAAGAATGCTTCTCTCCACAAAATCAACCCTTTCAAAAGACCACTGTGAGCTACACACCCACACATCCAGACCTCAATTTAGATTTATCCAATCAACGACAAATATAATATTTTTTAAAGTGAGAAAATTAGGTAGAAGAGAAAACAAAGGCAGAAAAGGAAACAAGAGGAAGCCATGGGCATGACTTACCCTCACGATTAAGGACATTACATCTCTAATAATGCCCAGCTTTCGGAGGACTAGGAGGCGTCATTGACAAAACACTGTGAGTGGCCCCAGTTCAGTCTGCCACAGATCCTAGTGAACGAGTCTCCTTTCTCCCACTTGTGGATTTTCCTTAGGCTCCTGGATTTTCAAGGTCTCACTCACCTTGGGCTGCAGGACCAGGCCTGGTGGGTCTCAAAATAAATAGTCTGATCCTCACATAGAATCCTCCTCATCCTCCAGGACCACTCTCTCAGAGCCCTTTCCTGCCACTTTCTTCAAAGATAGAGGCAGCCCAGCCCCCTGCATGCAAAGCTGTAGATCCTTCCTCCCCTGTTAAGTGCATGGGGACCATTTTGCACACACCTCTCAGCAGTGGCTACAGCAGACACCATAAACCTGTGAGCAGAATTCATTAGCTCCATAACCGCTGCCGGTGCTCACCCTCCTCAGCACTTCTGCTTCCTCAAGGTATCTGTGAGCTCTGGCAGAGAAAAGAGAGTCCAGCAACCCCTGGTACCCTGCGGTGACTCCAGCGGCCAGCTGGAGCACACCAAAGTGGGCCCCTGGCCTTGGAGGCACGAACTGGAGCCTGGTGGAAGCACTTCAGGCCTGACCGTGCCACCTCTACTCAGAGTACAATTTAGCATATTTTTTCCACACTGTTCTGGAGAGTGGGGACCCACAGAGATTTGGTAATTGGCATCCCAAGTACCAGCGCACCCTGATCCCCACAGCGCTCCTTGCTGCTCTGATTGCTTGGAGACCCAAAATTACATCCCAAGACCAGGGGCTAGAGACTCTCTAATAACCTAAAGGCAACAGATACTAAACTTTCTCACTGCCTCTGCTCTGGACAGAATGAAGTTTTCCATTTCAGCCATGGCAGAGCAGGACAATCCCAGAGACACCTGTCTTCCTAAGGTCTTCCTTCCGATATGTCAGGGTCCATGGGAAAAAGGGATTCATTAGGTTTACCCCAAAGTGGAATGGGCTGGCTTAGGAGGTCATAGGCTAGACCTCCCCAGAGGGGTTCAAACTGAGCCCCTCAGCCAAGCCAAAAACCCAGGCATTCTCAGGGGTTTCTCTTTCTCTCTCCCTCACCAACTCATCAGTCAGCGGTCCTGACAATGTTACCTGCTAAAACAGCTCTGGAATCTGTCCTATCCTCTCCATTTCCATTACCGCAGCCTCAGCTCAGCTCATTAGTACCTAGACTGTTCTCAGACCTCATCCCCCCTCCAGTGTGAGTCTCCTGCCCTTTAAGCCAGAGACCAGCAAACTACAGCACACGGACCAAGTGTAAATAAAGTTTCCTAGAATGCCGCCATGCCCATTTGCTTACATATTGTCTGTGGCTGTTTTTAGTCACATCAGAGTTGAGTAGTTCCAAGAGATCACGTAGCCAACAAAGTCAAAAAACATTTACAGTCTGAACCTTTAAGAAAGAAAAGCCTGCAGAGCTCTGCCCTTACCACCCTCCACCCAGCCGCCAGTGTAAGTTCAAATCACGTATCTCACTCAAGATACACCAACTGCTCCCTCTGCCTAACAGGCAACATATAATATCCTTGCCATACATACAACATCCCTTGTGAGTCAGTCCGTAACTAGTTCAGGGGTTATAAACTGGCAGCCCACAGGCTTCATCTACCATATATTTCTTTCATGGCCCACACAGCCTAAAATATTAAAATTAACTTCCAAATTTTAAAAATCGTAAGATCATAGACAAAAATTCAGATTTCTGATTTATTTTGAAAAATAGGGAACTCTGGCAACACATGACCCCTGTTCCCACATGGCATTGATCGAATAGAATCAACCTGCCTCTTCCCTCTTTCGATGGTACCTGTGCTCACCAGTTCACCACAGACTCTACCACTCCCTATTGTCCCACACTGGGCCTGCTTCATTCATGTAGGCTTAGGAATCTGACACCCAACACCATCCCAAAGAAGAGATGTAAAGACCAAGACAAAGCCCACCAATATCTCCCACTGCCCCTTCCTCAAAATCCCCAGAGCCAAGGTCTGGTTGCTGGTGGCCAGGCCCAGAAGTGGGCTATATTTTCTTTGTTTCAACTTTTGGGTAAATTTTTGGGGGGCGTGCATGTGGGTGGGGCAGATAGCTAGGCCTAAAAGGACCCCCTATGAATAAGTAATGTCCATTTCAGGAACATCAAAGACAGTATCTGCCTGTAAGGAAGTAATGGATAATTTCTGGAAATTTTCTAGTAATACATGAGAAGTGTACTAGTTACACTGGGACCCCCCACTTTGCTGAAAGCACAAAGCCAGCAGGAACTCAGCATGGCCAACCATAATGTCCACTCTCCTCCTGTTTCCCATGATTTTTTAAAAATAAGTGCTATTTGGTATCACTGAATTTTAAAAAAATGTCTATTACAGAAAATTTTAAATCGATTAGAATGTAGGCACAAAATTCACTCATGGAACTTCATGTCCTCACGTATTTATTCATAAAGATGAAATTGAGAACCATTTTTGCCATACAGAAATTCGTGTTAACTTTATAGATTAATGTTAAATTTATAGATTGGCAGGAATTAGCTTAGAAATCCTGGGCACCCTATCCTAGGACATATCCAGTGGTCTTTTACAACATTTAATACACCTTACAAATACATTCCAATATGTCCTTGCATATTATATTGTTGATGACCACTCTCAACGAAATTTTTTTAAATCATTATATTTTCTATCCAATTATTGTTGGTAAAAAGAAGGTAAAAAGTTCAAACTACTGAATTCTCTTATCATTTCTAATAGTTTTTAGGAGATTCTATGAGATTTTCTATATAGATAGTTCCATCATTTTAAGTAATGATTATTTTGTCAGGTTCTTTCCAGTATTTTTCCTTAGTTCATTTTCTTCTGTAATTGCACTGGCAAGCAATCCCAGAGCACTTGTAAATAATGACAGAGAGAGAGGCTTGTTCCTGTATTCAGCAGAAATGCCGTTCCTCTCTGCATCGACAGGTATAATACTGAGTGGCTGTTGGTTTGGTGTAGATTTTGGGGGGTTATATTAAGATTCATTTTCAGATTATAACCCATCCTATTATCAGCAACAGATGTCAGATTTTATCAAATATTTTTAGGGATCTACCATGATTATCTTAAGATTTATATAATACATTTTCTATACTACAGATTTCCATAATTCTTTATTTTCCAATGTTACGGGCCCAACAAATGGACTATTGGATCAAAGATATGAACACTTGAAAGCTGTTCATACATTTTGCCAAACTGTATCCCCAAAGGACTGCCAACTGACACTTCCCCCCACAGTGGATGAAAACGAACTCTCCCCAGAATTGTGTTTTAAAAACTAATATCTCTCTGTTAACTGATAAGACTACTGAATGTTGGCTATAAAATATACAAGATATACTGCCTCTTTCCCACTCTCCTCCTGCAACTCTTAAAAAATAATTGTTGGTCCTCAGGTTTATGGTACCTGCTGAAATTTCATAAAGATTTTAGCACAACTCCTCCAGAAGAGCCCTTAAGGAATATCTAGCACCTGATTGTGAAACATTTTGAGGTCATAGAACTATAATAATCTGAAAAGGTTATACATCCTTTTCACAGAAAAAATGTGTATACATGTATTTTTTTCCATAAATTTCCCAGATTCTCCTAAAGCTCATCAGTGGAGTGGCACATACAATAAAGAAGTCTGACCTAGTCAAACACCTCTATTTTACAGATAAGGAAAACTAAGGCCAGGAAATTCTGCCTTGGTTAAAAGCTGAAATAAAACCATCATTCCATTTGTTTTCAGAACTCTTTGAAGAGAAAAGTATGTATTGGCTCTCTACTTAAAAAAGGGCATTTTCATTTTAAGAAAAGAAAACACTTGGAGGAAGAGCAGCATTATCGAACTAACTTTGAAGCTTCCCAAGGTGAGCACTTGAAGGGGGTCCACATCCATTCTCATGGGGTGCATGGGAAAATGAGCCTGAGAGAGACCAAGAAGATCCAGGATCTGGTCCCAACAGGCCAGACAGTGAAGGTCTATCCTCAAATCACGCATAAACCCTGTGAGCCTCACCTTCCACATCTGTAAAATAGGGCAATAATAGGACTGTGCATTGTGTGTGTGCTATGATGTGTACCGTGGGTTGTGGGGGATGGCCGGCTTTGTGCATGGGTTGTGGGTTGTGGATAGTGTGTATGTATTGTGGGAAGCATGTCTGTTTGGGGTTATGTGGGTGGTGATGGGTTGTGTGGAGGGAGCTGTGGGTTGGGGTGGGTGTGTGTGCGTATTTGTGTATGCATAGTAGGAGATACGACTAAAGGAGTAAGTTGAGTCAGACTGTGGAGGGCATATTAGATGCTATTGGTGGCCCCCTAGTATCCCTTCTTCAGTGCAAGACACCTGGCCTCCAAATGCCAGCACCAGCGTCACTTTGCCAGAGGGACTTCTCTGGTCTGGGTCTCACTTTGGCCCTACCCACAGCAGGCCAGAAGTGCCAGTGAATTCATGCTCCCAGATTCCTGGGGCCCCCAGTCACGACTGATGTGGGGCAGAGGATAAATACCCCAGGTCCCTCACCCCGGAGGACATGACTGAGCAGTGTGTGTTCTGCACCCTCCCTCTGAGCTCCCCTGCAGGGTCTCCCTCCAATTGCCTGTGGTGGTGACGGTGGGAATGTGCTTGACAGTGACCTTTTACTGGTTTCTCTCACTTGCTTCTTTTACTTCCACACCCCCATCTAGGTATTCCCTGAGATCCTCCCCAAATAAATGACCTGTTCTCACATCCATTATCTCACTGGTCCACTTCTAGACGAACCCAAGCTAAGACAGCCTTATAAGCATTTTGAATTTGACCCTGAGGGCAATGGGCACCCAAATGAAGGTTATTAGTAGCACATTATATTATCTGTTGTGTTTTAAAAATTAAACAGATGAGACCTAAGGCTCCAGCAACTTTCTATGGCTCACAGATCATACCCCAAGGGAGATGCCTATGTGTCCATGCACAAAGTCTCCCAATCAAGGATTTGGAGAGGTGGTCCCAGGCAGAGGTGGTCCCCCTCTCCAGGGGGTCCTTGATATTCCAGAGCATATAGGTGACTCATCTGAGGCCACACAGCCAGGGAGCAGCCACACCAAGACTCTGGCCTAAGTGGACTACTTTGCAGCCCTATCCTCACTTGGGATACTTTTCCACAAACACCTTCGAAAGTATTTTGTCCAAACCAGTCAAGAACAAGACCCTCATCCAACTCAAAACCTGGCAGTCAGAGCTGCTGTTTCTGTCACTTTCACTCACCTCCATTGGGAAAAGGGAGACCAAAGCCACGTCCTACCCTGGGACAGGAGGCCAGGGGCCCGGTTCCTCCTGCAAGTCAGGCAGGTGAACCTGCTTTAAAGGTGGAATCTAGCCCATCACAAGCTGGTCCTGCCTGTGTGGCTCTCCTGGAGAGCATCTTCACTGTCAGACAGGTGAGGTCCATGGAGTCTGTCCTTCTGCAAGTGGGACAGACAGCACAGCTTTCCTGGCTGAGATACCTCTGAAATGTCTCTGTGCCAGCCTTGCCCTTCAGTGTGAACAAGAAAGGACAGAGCTGAGCCTCAGGCAGCTGGAGAAGGACAACAGTGCAGCATGTGCACACGTGGGAAGAAAGGAAACAGAATAAGGGGATGAGGGGCCTCCAGGCCGGAAGGATGGATGGGACCCACCCTCCGTACCATAGTTGGGCTGGCAGTCCCTCCAAAGAATGCACTTCCTAGAGATCCTGTAAGGAGGCTGGCGTCGCCAAAAGAAGAGCATGTAGCATTACACAGGCGCAACACCAACTCTAGATATTCTCACAATGTGGGTCTGCCTGCACAATCTACCTAATCCTGACATGGCTTGGTTTCCTCCCTTACAAAATGGGGCTAGTAATTCCTATATCATGGCAGGGCTGAGAGGCTTAAATGAGACAGTGTGTGAGAAAACTCCTTACAGGATGTCTAACACATACTGTTAAGATTCCTTTCCTTCACCATTATAGTAACTAATGTTTCATGAGGACTTAATCTATGCCAGGTGCTGTTGGAAGGAAATTGTATGTATCTCCTTTAGTCCTGCTGTCCTGAGTTCCAGTTTCTGCGGGGGCAGCCCCAGGGCTAGAACTCAGCGGCTCGCACTGCAGAGACCACATTCTTCACCATTCCACTTTCTCCCCCACTTGTGAGAAAAACAGGAAGCCCACCTTTCCCAGGAAGTACGTCTCATCAGGCATCAATCATATGAATCACTTGTTTTTGCTAAGTTTTCAAGACTAGAGTGGCGTCACTGGTGGTGTATTTTGTGGTTGTGGCTTTAAAACCAAACAAATCTAAATAATGGTGTGCAGCAGTGGTTCACAAGCTGTGAGCCGTGGACCAGCAGCATAAGCAGTACCTGAGAAGGCATCCAAAATGCAAATTCTTGGGCCCCACACCCACTGACTCAGAAACCCCGGGGATGGGGCCCAGCCACCTGCTCTACCAAGCCGTCCAGGTGATGCTGAAGGGCACTGGAGTCTGAGCACCAAGGCCATGTGGAGGGTATATTTTCATTCTGCAGTAACTACAAGGGAGGGAGGGAGAGAAGAATTGTACCATTGCTATTGTTTTACTTCCAACTGAGGTTCTTAGGAGATGGGGGTCGTGGACATGTAGCGTACATTGAGGACAAACAAATCCATTCATTCATTCAATATCCATTTTTTGAGCTCTGACTACATGCCAGGTATTATGCTGGGAAGAGTACCTTAAAGTTTAAAAATCAGATGTACAGGTTCCCACTTTTACAATCTAACAGTCTGGTAGGGGAGGCAGTTGTATAATAACACATAACTACACAATTAAGTCATGCTTATAGAAGGAATATGAAAGAGAAAATAAGTGAGTCAGGAAAGCATAATGGAGGCTCTGACCTCATCTTGGAGGTCGGGGAAAAACTCTCTAGGAAAGTGACATTTAAGTCAAGACACTGTGCCGTAAAGCAGGTGGGGCAGGGAGACCATGTGGGCGAGTGGGAGCAATTACTCCTGGTGGGGAACAGCCTGTACAAGGGCCCCAGGTGGGACAGTGCTCCATGGTATGGCCTTGGGTGCATCCCCATCAGAGCCCTTTGGACTCTGTTATGTTAATCCCTCTGCTCAGGGTTCCCACACTGGGAGGTGGGGCAGCGTCAGAACCTGCACCCTTGCACAGGGCCCCCTGTGATTCCATCTTCCCTTAGGGGACTGCTTCTCCCGCCCACAGCATGAGACAGAAACTCAGCTCACTTGCTGCACCCCTAAGCCAGCCTGTGGAGAGTTCTGAGTTCCCATTTCACTGACAGGTAAGTTATGCACAAAGAAAAAACTGAGGCTCAGAATGTTACAGAATGCACCAGAAGTCAATCATAAAGTAAGCTGCACATCTTGGATTCAAAATCAGAGCTGCTTGATCCCAAAGACCTTTCTTCTCCTTCCACCATACTGCCTCTTCAACAGCCCTGAGCCTCCAGAAGGACTAGGTTTGTAGGTGAGTGCAACTGGATGGAAAACAGGGCTGCTGCTTTCTGCCCGAGTCAGGGCAGTATTTCTGTGATTGGAAAGGAAGGTTGTGTGCCCTGAGGCAGGGGAGACTAATATGGTTGCTGACAGAATGGGGTAACCGTAGATGTCCCTGCTTTACAGCAATAGAGAGGAGGAGCCCTCATTCCAGTAATAATAAAGTGTGAGCCCTTATAAAGACAGCGCTTATCTGCCCGGGAATGTAAAGAACAGCAGGCTCTCATACATGAAGTCAGCTCAGACTGGTGCACGTGCCCTCAGGGTTGATCCCCAGGACAGTGCTCTGGAGCATGCAAAGAGGGCCTCACGGGACCAAACTGTCACCAATCACAAGAAGAGAGACTGACAATTCTCTGTGACCCTCAGTGCATGAGATCCACCTTAATGTGGTGAGACATTGGGAATGCTGAACCCTTATCATAAGTAGTGGTTATTACCTCATCATCACAGAAGCTGAGGGAAGAAAAGCAGGGTATAAATTGTATTTCACGATGATTTCAACCTTGGTTAAAAGCAAACTGAAAACATGTGCCACATGAAAAAAGACAAAAGTGAAAGGCAATCCATGAAAAGTTGCAGGAGTTGGACTTTTTCCCTTCACTTTCTACATTGTCCTAATTCTCATTAATGAACCTCTTTTAAATAAAACAAAATTCTGCTTTAAAGGACTATAATAATGATGCTTACTGAGTGCTAGTTTCCTGGCTATTTCATGCCATTTTACATAAACCAAGGAAGTGCATATTATTAGCGCCATTTTACGGGTGAGGGCATTAAGCTCTGACGGGCTGAGAAATTTGACCGAGCTGTAGCTGATACGTAGGAGCCAAGCTTTAAAAACAAATTTTGTCCTACTCTAAGGCAGTACCTTTAAACCTTGACTGCATGTTGGAATCATACGGGAAGCTCTTAAAAATCTTGATGTCTGGGTCACGGCCTAGACCAGTAAAACCTGTCCTTAGGTGCAGGACCCAGGCAGCAGTGCTCTCTAAATGTCCCCAGCAATTACAATGTGCAGCCAAGATTGAGAGCTTTGCTCTAAAGCCTGTGTGCATAACCACTGTGCAATGTTGCTTCCCAATATATGTGACTTCTGTCTTCAACAAGGGAGAAATATAAACAAATTTGCAAACCCTCAGTATCAACACACATCACGTGAGCACCCTGTGGATTTCAGAGCTTGGTCCATGTGTCCAGGTCATGGCATGGAAAGAGAGTTAGCCATCCTACAGAAGCATCACCAATCTCAGGGAGAGAAGAATAATGTGACAAGAGAATCCTGAATACTAGACACATTTAAAAAGGTTTACTGATTAAGCAGATCCTGAAAAGAAGGGGAAGACTTAAGATGGATGAGCAACAAGGAGAGTCAGGGCCTAAAGGGAAAGATTCAAAGAACCAAGACCAGAGGGAATTCAAGTCAACCACACCTACCATAGAAAGGTTAATATGTATATACCACTGTTGAGCAGTGACACCAGGCAGAAGCAAAGGGTGAACTGCTTATTTACACAACTAAGCAAGTAGTGTGCAGAGGAGGAAACTGAGGCCTGCTGGGAGAGCCAGATGAACAGACCTGAGACTGGTTCCCTGGCAAGAGGTCTAAGCTCATGCACAAATGGCTCAGTTAGAGGGCAGAGCACCAGGCTAGGCAAGAATAAAGACTGAGCTGGCAAAGAATACTGACTCATAACATTGAAGACAGCAGAAAACGTCTGTGAAGCCCCCACTATGCATGACAGATGGATTGGATTATTATACTTCTCTCCTAACTTTGGACAGGATATACTTCCAAGCCCCAATGTGAGGCTTGGCCATGTGGCCTGCTTTGGCCAGAGGGTTGGAAGCAAATGTTCGTATAAGCAAGAGCTTGAAATGTACTTTGTGGCTGTGCTTGCCCTCTTGTGTTCCCACCTTTCTCCCTGTAAAGAACATATTGTGTGTAGCTGCTGGTCCAAGGAGGATGAGAGATATGGAACAGATCTGGACCAAACCACAGGGTCAGAGGTCAAAGGTCAGCCAAACCATAGCCAACCTGTAGGTGCCCATGGGCAGGAGATAGATGTTTTATTAATTGGGGTTCTCCAGAGAAATAGAGAGAGAGAGAGACTGAAGGCCTGAGAACCAGGAGAAACATTGGTATAAGTTCCAGTCCAAGCGCAGGAGAACACCAGTCCCAGCTTAGCAATCAGGCAGGCAAAGTAAGTTCCTTCTTACTCAGCCTTTATGTTCTACTCCAGACCTTCAACTTATTGGAAGAGGCCCACCCACATTGGGGGACAATCGGCTTTACTCAGTCTGTCCATTCAAATGTTAATGTCATTTAGAAACACTCCCACAGAAACACACCCAGAATAGGATTTGACCAAATTCTGGGTATCCCAGCCAAGGTCCAGTCAAGTTGATACATAAAATTAACCATCCCAGATGCATATTGTGGTATGTCACTGAAATTATGAGACTGTTTGTTACACAGTTATTGCAGCAAAAGCTGACTGAGACACATGATTATTTCATTTTGTTCTCTCCACAACCCAGGTAAGCATTGTCAGTGACCCCATCTTATAAAGGAAGAAAGATAGTTTTATGGAGATTAAGTAACTTACCTGAGAGGAGTAGATGGCAGAGTTGGGGTTCTAATGTAGGTCTTTCTTTCAAGAGCATGCTTAAAACCACAACACTATGCTTCCCTGAACTGACAGGGCAGGAGAGCCAGGGCCCTAGCAGTGGCATTTATCTAGGGCTTTTATCAATGTCTGAGTCATAGTCACAGCAGGTAAAATTTAAGAACCAGAGAACAGAGGCAGTCAAGTCATCACAGTGACATTGCTCTGGAAACTTACCCCTATGAAATGACAAGAATTGGGATTAGGTTCCAAATGGTCAAGATTCAGAGTGGGACAGGCATCTGCAAAGCTCTTATAAGCTATTCTGCCTTAGCAGGATGACATATCTCTGGAGAGAATGATGCTGCAGGGTCTCAGAAAAACCCAGCACCCTTTACTACAGGGTTTCTCAGCCTTGACTCTGTTGACACTCAGAGCTTACCAACTCTTTGTTGAGGGCCCCTGTGTACTGTAGAATGGTCATCAGCAACTCTGGTCTCTACCAATTAGATGCCAGTAGTATCTCCTAGAAGTGATAACAAAAAATATATCCAGATATTGCCAAATGTTCCCTGGGGGTAGGGGGGAAAACTCAATGGAAAACTACAACTTTAATGTATTAAGTATCTCCCTAGAATTAAAAAAAAGAATTCCCTGGGAATATCATGCAATGAATGCACTGACTCCTGAACCTGGCTGCACATCAAAACCACCTTAAGAGCTTTGGGAAATGCAGATTCCCAGGCCTTGCTCTAACTCACTGAATCCGTCTCTGGAGGAGAGGCCTAGGACTCTGTATTTTTTTCCTTGTTTTGTTTTCTTTTATTAAGGTATTCATATACACTCTTATGAAGGTTTCACATGAAAAACATTGTAGTTACTACATTCACACATATTACCTACCAAGTCCCCCCATAACCCATTGCAGTCACTGTCCATCAGTGTAATAAGATGCCACAGAGTCACTACTTCTCTTCTCTGTGCTACACTGTATTCCCCATGACTGCCCCCACACCATGTGTACTAATTATAATACCCCTCAATACCCTTCTCCTTCCTTCCCCACACACCCTTCTCCACCATTCCCCTTTGGTTACCGCTAGTCCCTTCTTCAAGTCTGTGTGTCTGCTGCTGTTTTGTTCCTTCAGTTTTGCGTCATTGTAACACTCCAAAAATGAGGGAAATCATTTGGTTCTTGTATTTCTCTGCCTGGCTTATTTCACTGATTATAATACCCTCTAGCTCCATACATGTTGTTGCAAATGGTAGGATTTGTTTTCTTCTTATGGCTGAATAATATTCCATTGTGTATATGTACCACATCTTCTTTATCCATTCATCTACTGATGGACACTTAGGTTGCTTCCATATCTTGGCTATTGTAAAGAGTGCTGCAATAAACATAGGAGTGCATAAGTCTTTTTGAATCTGAAATCTTGCTTTCTTTGGGTAAATTCCTAGGAGTGGAATTCCTGGGTCAAATGGTATTTCTATTTGTAGTTTATTGAGGAACCTCCATATTGCTCTCCACAATGGTTGAACTAATTTACATTCCCCCAGCAGTGTAGGAGGGTCCCTTTCTCCACATCCTCGCCAGCATTTGTTGTTCCTAGTCTTTTCAAAGTTGGCCATCCTTACTGGTGTGAGGTGATATCTCATTGTGGTTTTAATTTGCATTTCCCTGATAATTAGCGATGTGGAGCCTCTTTTCACGTGCCTGTTGACCATCTAAATTTCTTCTTTGGAGAACTGTATATTCATATCCTCCACCCATTTTTTAATTGAGTTATTTGCTTTTTGGTTGTTGAGGCATGTGAGCTCTTTACATATTTTGGTTGTTAACCCCTTGTCGGATATGTCGTTTACAAATATATTCTCCCATACTGTAGGATGCCTTTTTGTTCTCCTAATGGTGTCCTTTGTTGTACAGAAGTTTTTTAGCTTGATGCAGTCCCATTTGTTCATTTTTGCTTTTGTTTCCCTTGCCAGAGGAGATGCGTTCAGGAAAAGTTGTTCATGTTTATATGCAAGAGATTGTTGCCTATGTTTTTTTCTAAGAGTTTTATGGGTTCATGACTTACATTCAGGTCTTTGATCCATTTCGAGTTTACTTTTGTATATGAAGTTAGACAATAATCCAGTTTCATTCTCTTACATGTACCTGTCCAGTTTTGCTAACTCCAGCTTTTGAAAAGGCTGTCACTTACCCGCTGTATATCAATGGCTCCTTTATCATATATTAATTGATCATATATGCTTGGGTTTATATCTGGGCTCTCTAGTCTGTTCCATTGGTCTATGGGTCTGTTCTTGTGCCAGTACCAAATTGCCTTGATTACTCTGGCTTTGTAGTAGCATAATCCCCCCAGCTTTATTCTCCCTTTTCAAGATTGCTTTGGCTATTTGTGGTCTTTTGTGGTTCCACATAAATTTTAGAACTATTTGTTCTAGTTTGTTGAAGAACACCACTGGTATTTTGATTGGGATTGCATTGAATCTGTAGATTGCTTTAGGCAGGATAGCCATTTGGACAATATTAATTCTTCCTACCCATGACCACGGAATGTGTTTCCATTTATTGGTATATTCTTTAATTTCTCTAATGAGTGTCGTGTAGATTTCAGGGTATAGGTCTTTCACTTCCTTGGTTAGGTTTATTCCCAGGTATTTTATTCTTTTTGATGCAACTGTGAATGGAATTGTTTTCCTGATTTCTCTTTCTGCTAGTTCATCATTAGTGTATAGGAATGCAACAGATTTCTGTGTATTAATTTTGTATCCTGCAACTTTGCTGATTTCACTTATTAGTTCTAGTAGTTTTGGAGTGGATTCTTTAGGGATTTTTATGTACAATATCATGTCATCTGCAAATAGTAACAGTTTGACTTCTTCCTTACCAATCTGGATGCCTATTATTTCTTTTTGTTGTCTTATTGACATGGCTAGGACCTCCAAAACTATGTTGAATAAAAGTGGGAAGAGTTGGCATCCTTGTCTTGTTCCCGATCTTAAAGGAAAAGTTTTCAGCTTCTTGCTGTTAAGTATGATGTTGGCTGTGGGTTTGTCATATATGGCCTTTATTATGTTGAGGTATTTGCCCTCTATACCCATTTTGTTGCGAGTTTTATCATGAAAAAGATGTTGCATTTTGTCAAATGCTTTTTCAGGAACTATGGAGATGACCGTGTGATTTTTGTCCTTCTTTTTGTTGATGGGGTGGATGATGTTGATGGATTTTTGAATGTTGTACCATCCTTTCATCCCTGGAATAAATCCTACTTGATCATGATGGATGATCTTTTTCATGTATTTTTGAATTCGGTTTGCTAATATTTTGTTGAGTATTATTGCATCTATGTTCATCAGAGATATTGGTCTGTAATTTTATTTTATTTTTTGTGATGTCTTTGTCTGGTTTTGGTATTACAGGGATGCTGGCCTTATAGAATAAGTTTGGAAGTATTCCCTCCCCTTCTATTTTTTGGAAAACTTTAAAGAGGATGGTTATAAGGTCTTCACTAAATGTTTGATAAAATTCAGTTGTGAAGCCATCTGGTCCAGAGGTTTGTTCTTAGGTAGTTTTTTGATTACCAATTCAATTTTGTTGCTGGTAATTGGTCTGTTCATATTTTCTGTTTCTTCCTGGGTCAGCCTTGGAAGGTTGTATTTTTCTAGAATGGTGTCCATTTCTTCTAGGTTATCTACTTTGTCAGTATATAATTTTTCATAGTATTTTCTAATAATTCTTTGTATTTCTGTGGTGTCCGTAGTGATTTTTCCTTTCTCATTTTGGATTCTGTTTATGTGTGTATACCCTCTTTATTTCTTGATTAGTATGGCTAGGGGTTTATCTATTTTGTTTATTTTCTCAAAGAACCAGCTCCTGCATTCATTGATTCTTTCTATTGTTTTATTCTTAGGGATTTTATTTATTTATGCTCTAATCTTTATTATGTCCCTCCTTCTACTGACTTCGGATCTCGTTTGTTCTTCTTTTTCTAGTTTCATTAATTGTGAGTTTAGACTTTCATTTGGGATTGTTCTTCTTTCCCAAGGTAAGCTTGTATTGCAATATACTTCCCTCTTATCACAGCCTTTGCTGTGTCTGACAGATTTTGCAGTGTCGAGTTATTGTTGTTATTTGTCTCCATATATTGCTTGATCTCTGTTTTTATTTGGTCATTGATTCATTGATTATTTAGGAGCATGTTGTTAAGCCTCTATGTGTTTGTGGGCTTTTTGCTTTCTTTGTGTAATTTATGTTTATTTTCATACCTTTGTGGTCTGAGAAGCTGGTTGGTACAATTTCAATCCTTCTGAATTTACTGAAGCTCTTTCTGTGGCCTAGTATATGATCTATTCTTGAAAATGTTCCATGTGCTCTTGAGAAGAATGTGTATCCTGCTGCTTTTGGGTGAAGTGTTCTGTAGATTCTGTTAGGTCCATCTGTTCTAATGTGTTGTTCAATGCCTCTACCTCCTTACTTATTTTCTGTCTAGTTGATTTGTCCTTTGGTGTATTGAAGTCTCCTAAAATGAATGCACTGCATTCTATTTCCCCCTTTAATTCGGTTAGTATTTGTTTCACATATGTAGGTGCTCCTGTGTTGGGTGCATATTTATAATGGTTATATCCTCTTGTTGGACTGACCCCTTTATCATTATGTAATGTCCTTCTTTGTCTCTTGTGACTTTCTTTGTTTTGAAGTCTATTTTTTTTATACAAGTACTGCAACTCCTGTTTTTTCTCCCTATTAGTTGCACGAAATATCTTTTTTCATCCATTCACTTTTAGTCTGTGTATGCTTTTTGGTTAGAAGTGAGTCTCTTGTAGGCAGCATATAGACGGATCTTGTTTTTTTTATCCATTTAGTGACTTTATGTCTTGATTGGTGCATTCATACCATTTACATTTAGAGTGATTATCAATAGGTATGTACTTATTGCCATTGCAGGCTTTAGATTCATGGTTACCAAAGGTTCAAGGGTAACTTCCTTACTATTTAAGACTCTAACTTAACTCACTTAGTATGCTATTATAAACACAATCTAAAGGTTCTTTTTTTTCCCTCCTTTCTCTTCTTCCACCATTCTTCATATATTAGGTATCATATTCTGTGCTCTTTGTCTATTCCTTGACTGACTTTGGGGGCAGTTGATTTGATTTTCATCTGCTTAGTAATTAATTGGTCTACTTTTTTACTGTGGTTTTATTACCTCTGGTGACAGCTATTTAGCCTTAAGAACATTTCCAGCTATAGCAGTCCCTCCAAAAGGTAGAGACAGTTTGTAGGAGGTAAATTCTCTCAGCTTTTGCTCATCTGGAAATTGTTTAATCCCTTCTTCAAATTTAAATGATAATCTTTCTGGGTAAAGTATTCTTGGTTTTGACACCCTTCTGCTTCATTAATATATCATGCCACTCCCTTCTGACCTGTAAGGTTTCTGTTGAGAAGTCTGATGATGGCCTGATGGGTCTTCCTTTGTATGTGATATTTTTTCTCTCTCTAGCTGCTTTTAATACTCTGTTCTTATCCTTGATCTTTGCGATTTTAATTATTATATGTCTTGATGTTGTCTTCCTTGGGTCCCTTGTGTTGGGAGATCTGTGCACCTCCATGGCCTGAGAGACTATCTCCTTCCCCAGATGGCAGAAGTTCTCAGCTATTACCTCCTCAAAGACACTTTTTATCCCCTTTTCTTTCTCTTGTTCTTCTGGTACCCCTATAGTGCAAATATTGTTCTGTTTGGACTGGTCACACAGTTCTCTCAATATTCTTTCATTCCTAGAGATCCCTTTTTCTCTCTGTGCCTTACCTTCTTTGTATTCCTGTTCTCTAATTTCTATTTTATTTACTGTCTCCTCTACTTTATCTAACCTGCTTTTAAATCCCTCCATTTTATGTTTCATTTCAGATACTGTATTCTTGAATATTTGTATCGCATTCTTGAATTCCTCCCTGAGTTCCTGAATATTTTTCTGTAGCTCCATGAGCATGTTTTTAATTTTATTTTGAAATCCCTTTTGGGAAGTTCGATGAATTCAGTTTCACTTGGCCTTCTTTCTGGTGTTTGTGGCATTTGGGGTTGAACCAGGTTCCTTTGACATTTCATATTTGTAGGTGACGTCCTCTAGTGCCCAGAATCTCTGCTCTCTGGACCTGCTCATCCCCTGGAGAGGTGGCAAGGGTTTCAGGCGAGCTGTGCTGGTGCCTTATGGGAGGAAAGACCTCTCTCCTGCCTCCCAGCTGCAGTGCCTGCCTCCACTGTGAGGGCCAGTGGGCTGAGCACACAAGGAGAAGCCTCTATACTTTGCCCTTGTAGCTGCCATAGGCAGGGTGCCCTCTGGCTCACCTGGTGCAATGGTGGGGGCAGCCGGTTTGTGAGCTGGTGTTGGCTGGGAGGAATGCACAGCTGGCTGCTTACTGCGGCGGGAGGGCCTCATAGCTGAGTAGCCAGCCAGGGGGATGGAGCGCCTGAAGCTCCTGAAAGTTCCCAACCTGCTGGGCAGAGTGTGCCAACAATTTCGTCCACCTGTCCTTTCTCCTGAGCAGCAAGCTTTGTGCAATCCTTGCCCCTTTAGCAGCCCTCTCACTGTTAGAAAGTCTCTCAGACTGCCCACCTTTCTTTTGTCCCAGAGCAGCTGGTTGTGGATATGTGTTTTCCACAAGCAGCTGGAATCTCCAAGTGTTCTGCCTGTCTTAACTTTTCAAGCCCACTAATCTCCAGAGCACCATGTAATGTAGGGTCGTGCTCCAAGTACAGATCTCCAGGGCTGGTGTTCAGCAGTCCTAGGCCTCCACCCCCTCCCCTTTCTCTTCCTCCTTCCCATGAGCTGGGGTGGGGGAAGGGCTTGGGTCCCTCTGGATCACGGCTTTGGTACCCTTTTCCTTGAGGTGTGCTGTTTTCCCCAGGTGTAGGCATTCTGCCGCAGCCTTCTTTCCTGTTTCTCTTTCAGGATTAGATGTATTTGTTATATTTTCATATTATATGTGGTTTTGGGAGGTTTCTGTCTCACCTCTCACAATGACATCTTTAAACCTCTCTCTAGGACTCTGTATTTTTAACAAACTTCCTGAGGGATTCTTTTCAGCCAGCCCAGACTCAGCCCATGGACTATTACTTAGAAGCCATGGTCTCTGGAGCCAGACTGACCTAGGAGTGGACAACAGCTTCACATTTACTAACAGTGTGGAAAATGGTCATGTTTTCCAGCTCCCCAGCACTTTTGGAAAAACAGCTTTTCTATGCTAGGGACATTTCCAGCTTGTAAGTCATGCCTTCCCAAGACAGAAGCCTGAAGATTTGCATACCCAATTATCTGAGAATCAGGTTTGCTCAAGGGAACATCAGTTCAGAAGACAGCAATGTGAGGAAATAGGCACCAGGCAGAATCTGTCTTTCTGGCAGCAGGACAACCTTCAGACTCAGTAACACGAGCTTAGTGCTCATACCCAGGGACAGCAAGTGTGTGGTTTTTAAAGACCAGCCCTATAGGGAGTTCCTGGCAAGCCCAGTCCCCACAATTTGAGAGAGTCTGTGTGAACCCTCACAGCCTTTAATAAATTCGTTTTTGCTTAAACTAGCTCTAGTGGCTTCTGTTGTCTACAGTCAAGAAAGGGTAACTTCTCTGAACCATTTGGGGAAGAATAAGTTAACAGTATTAGGAATATAACATAGGTGTCTGGAACTTGGAGGTTGAGGATGGACTGCCTGGGCTCAAACTCCAGCACTGGCTCATACACTGTTGCTTTAACTTTCTAAATCCCAGTTTCCACGAAGTATACAATGAAGATAATACAGATTTTGCCCAGGGTTTTGAAGAACAAAAAGGAGAGTTTAATGTGCTTTGCGCATATAAAGCACTTAAACATTAGTTATTATTAGGGTTGGTGCTGAAAGCTTTTCACTTTCCCTAAGACTGCTACAGGCCTATGCTCCAGAATCTATCTCCTGTGCGGTTTTTTAAGGTTGGTTTTTCCCACCACCATCCCTTTGCCCTTATGAGACACCTGCCAGGAATGACTCCCCTTTTTACATCCACCTATCCAAATATTTCAAAACCAAACTCAATTTCCTCCTTCACAAAATCCATGCTACTATTTCCCTTCTCTGAACCTAGTAGCATCTGGTGATTCCTACAGCATAATTTAGTACTTAATTATGCATGGCTTTGATAATCTCAGTATCTCATCCTAGATATGTCCTATCTCAACAGCTACATCCTAGACTTCCTGAGGGCAGGTCCCTTGCCTCAGAAGTCTTGGTCTACCCCACTGGGCTGGGCATTTAGGAAGAAAGAACAGAAAAATGTGTCATATTGAATTGAGTGATTCAACAGATGCCAAATCAATGTTTCAGGTCACAGGAGCAAGGGAAGGTCAGCAATGAAGCTGGCAGTGGGTCTCCAGGCTGCCCTGACTTCCACTCAGCAGAATGATGGAGTCTGTTTGGTAATTTGCATACAGATGATATTCCATGAAATGCAGGTGACTGCTTTTTCACCACAGAGGCCAATTAAGTGCTTTACATTTTAAAAGCAGACTCCTTAAGAAATGCCAGGAGAACAATTTAGAGCACAAAACACAGTAAATGAAACTGGAAGTTATCAAAAGCTATTGAAAGAAGTTGAGGAAAATGGCCAATGGCCAAATGGAAGGAAACAAGAGCCCAGAGGATCAGATTATGGACTAGGGAAGCCAACAGTCACAGGTCTGGGTCCCCAGCAGAGCCTCTCAGGGGCCAACTATAAAACAGAGGTAATAATAGTACTTGCCTCACAGGGTAGTTGTCAAGACTGAATGTACATGTAAAGTAATTAAAACAGTGCTGACCACTTACGTGCTCAATGACTGTTCATTGCTATGATTATAATGATTATGAATATAGTATTATATATGCTCCAAAATAGCAGGGACCTTTTCTTGCCTGTTTTTTCAGCACCCCAGCACTTCTGGCACACAGGAGGAAACTCAATAAATGTTTTTTGAATGATCAAATTAAATAAGAAGCTTAGCTCATGACAAATTATGATCCAAAGCAGCCTGCAGACCCGCTGCCCCAATGCCTTTAACTGCTACCTCTTTCCCACTGCAAAGTGGCCCTTTCATAAGTTTCAACCCTGGTTTGATAGCCTCAGGGACATGCTCCTGGCTCATCCGCTTAGTCTTTCCTGGCTAAGGGTCCATCCCCTGCACAAAAGATCTGGTTCCTGCATCTTGCCCAGCACCCTTGGGACCTGCATTCTGAGCCTTCCCCAGGCTCTGAGCTGAGACTCTGAAATCATATAGACTTCGGTTTAAATTCTAACATTGAGCACCTTGCTAACCAGTGTTCCCGGGCCATTTACTTCCCCTCTCTGACCTCAGTTTCCTCACCTGAAAAGTGGAATAGCAATACCCACTAATGGATGTGAGCCCCAGTGACATGCCCAGCACAGCATCTGCACATAAAAGGGGATGGCCTGCCATTAATTCCTTCCCAGCCTGCTACTTCCACAATATGGTGGAATCACTGGAGCCCCATAAAACCACTGGATGAGCCATTTGGCCAGCAAGAGCATCAAGTCTATTTCTCCAAAAGAGAACAGAACTTAGTAATAAAACTGAGTTGTGGCAGAATGCTAGGAAAAGCTGTTTGCTGCAGTATTAACAGGCAAGATATAAAGGGTATGGCCTCAGAGGCCAGGGGACAGGTTTATTAATAGAATTAAAGCCAGGGGGAACTGCTGGAGAGTCAAGGTAGCTTATCAGCATGAAATAGTGTGCAGTCACAGATAAGATCACCCACAGAGCAACCAAGGGCCACTTCCAAAATAAAACGTTGTAATGTGTTACTGGGATAGGAAATACCAGTGGTCCCCCAAGCCCTGGTCTAAGATCTTCTGTAGAGATGACTATACCAGAATCATCAGGGGAGGTTTTTCTCAAATTCAGAAACCAGACCCCCATCCCTAGAGTTTCTAGTCTGGCAAATGTAAGTGGTCCCTGGGAATCTGTTAGCAATTTTTTTTTGGTATCATTAATATACAGTAACATGAGCAACATTGTGGTTACTAGATTCCCCCCATTATCAAGTCCCCACCACATACCCCATTACAGTCACTGTCCATCAGCGTAGTAAGATGCTATAGAGTCACTACTTGTCTTCTCTGAGCCATACTGCCTTTCCCGTGCCCTCCTCTACATTATGTGTGCTAATCATAATGCCCCTTATTCCCCTTCTCCCTCCCTTCTCCCCCCACTCCCCCACAGTCCCTTTCCCTTTGGCAACTATTAGTCCATTCCTGGGTTCTGTGAGTCTCTGTTAGCAATTTTTAAAAGAATCTCAAGTGAGGATGCTGAAGAAGCAGCCAAGTTTTGGATTGTTTGAGTTACAATATGAAGATGGTTTCATAATTATCTCAGTAGCAATCCAGATAGCTGGGTTTATCTATTCAGTTATTTAATAAATATTTATTATATGTTCTTGGTAAGAACAAAGTAGCAAAAGATGGTCATGTTCCTCATTGAGCTCAAAGTTGACTATTGGAGACATTAATCATAGATCCCAGCAATTAATCAATCATTCAACCATTCAAAAATTAAGTACTTACTATGTGCCAAGTTCTGTGTTAAAGAAGTAAGATTTTGACTGAGCCCTAAAATATGGG
Source organism: Smutsia gigantea (assembly GCA_032199065.1). Lineage (NCBI taxonomy): Eukaryota > Metazoa > Chordata > Mammalia > Pholidota > Manidae > Smutsia > Smutsia gigantea. The sequence goes on along the minus strand of JAVSCE010018195.1, from coordinate 135,759 downwards.
AAGCAACAAGAAACTTGGAAGAAACTCATGTTTTAGATTTCAATCTATCCAAGGGAGGCATCAGTGTCTTCTTTCTTTTTTCAAAATTGTGTGCTATATAATTCCCTGAGAGGGGAGAGGAATGGTTCTTAAAGTTCAGAGAAAAGATTATGTGTCCAACATCACAGTTTGCAGAGAAGTGAAAGGTTTGCACAAGTGAAAGACTGACAGTATGTTCTCAAATGATACTAATGAGGTAGAAAAGAGTGAGGAGAATAAAAATGAAAAATAGTAACAGCAGCAGTAATAATATCTAATATATTAAGCACCTACTATGTGCCAGGCACTGATCTCAGTGTCAAGCAAAAAATATAAACAAATAAATACAGAGTCCTTTCATTTGCTACTAGAGCAAGTAACAAACACAGTAGTCATTTGGGAAAGTAATTTCACAGTGACATTAGTGGCCTTAGCAAGTGTTCCAGCCAATTATCATGTTTGAGTGCATCCTCTGCAACTACCACAAAGGCTTCGTGTACAAACATGTTCAGCACTCGTTTATAATTCCACAAAACCTGGGACTAAACTAAGTGTCCAACAGTAGGGGGTTTGCTTAAATTATCTCTGTACAACCATATAATGGAAGAATGAGGTGGCACTCTTTGTACTAACATAGAAACCTTTCCAAGATTAACTATCTAATGCAAGGTGCAGAAAGATGTGTGGTATCTTTCAAATTTTACATCATATGCATATGTTAACTTTGCAATAACAATTTAAAGCAATATGCTAAACTCTCTGTAGAGTGTAATCCAATGATCTATTCAAGGACAAGAAAAATTGGGAAAGAATTTTGGGAAACTCTTAACTTGTTTTGTTTGGGTAGTAGACCACTGGATTTTTTTTCTCCAACTTTTCTATATTTCTAATTTTAGATGTGTGATAAAATGAAAGACTCTTATCGAGAAAAAAAGTTTAATAAAAGAAATCATGGGTCCAGGCTAGGGATATGCTTAGATTTTTAAAACCTCATAACACATACAAAAAGGGATTCATGATCAAGAAACAAACATCAAAGAACAGCAGAAAATGTCAAGAATATGATCAGAAAGCATAAATCCCAGAATAATTTGCCAACAACCATAAATACAAAGGCCTCTGAAAACTGAGTTTTAAAGAATCATTCAGAGGTTATTTTGGTTTTTTGTGTTTTTATGCTGAGGAATTTTCTGTTGTAATGGACAGGAACCCTAACTTAAACTGGGTTAAGGAAAAGACGGGATTTACTGGCTAACAGAATTGAAAAGCTCAGGGGAAGGACTGATTTCTGGAATAGCTTGGTTCTGGGGCTCATTCACATCTCGACTTTCTCTCTTGGCTCAGCCGGGCACTATGCAGGATTCAGTATCAGGCCCCAGGTAGTGGCTCCTGGGAAGCTAGGTTCACTTTACTTTTATTACAAGCAGTTCTAGAAGAAAAGCGCCTTTTGCCTCTTCCCCCAACAGACACAACAGCATCTTAGATACACCAATTAGGTCACATGCCCACCTCTGAACCAACCACTGGGGTCAAGAGAATGCAATGCTCTGATTGGCCAGCTGGGACACACAGCAGAGCCTCGTGTACTGAGTGGATTCAACACCATCTGAAGCACATGTTGCAAAAGAAAAGCGGGTACCAGGAGAGGAGTGAACTGGGCAGCATACAAAAGCTGTCCCTTCAGGTAAAAGAAAAAAATTGCAAATCCATGTGTGACCATCTCTTTGATTAAAAAGTTAACAGGAAACCATCCAAAAGACAAACAACAACAAATGTTGGCAAGGATGTGGAGAAGGGGGAGCCCTCATACACTGCTGGTGGGAATGTAAATTAGTTCAACCATTGTGGAAAGCAGTATGGAGGTTCCTCAAAAAACTCAGAATAGAAATACCATTTGACCCAGGAATCCCACTCCTAGGAATTTACCCTAAGAATGCAGCAGCCCAGTTTGAAAAAGACATATGCACCCGTATGTTTATCACAGCACTATTTACAATAGCCAAGAAATGGAAGCAACCTAAGTGTCCATCAGTAGATGAATGGATAAAGAAGATGTGGTATATTATACAATGGAATATTATTCAGCCATAAGAAGAAAACAAATCCTACCATTTGCAACAACATGGAAGGAGCTAGAGGGTATTATGCTCAGTAAAATAAGCCAGGCGGAGAAAGACAAGTATGAAATGATGTTACTCATCTGTGGAGTATAAGAACAAAGAAAAAACTGAAGGAACAAAACAGCAGCAGACTCACAGAACCCAAGAATGGACTAACAGTTACCAAAGGGAAAGGGACTGGGGAAGATGGGTGGGAAGGGAGGGATAAGGGGGAAAAAGGGCTATTACAATTAACACACATAATGTAGCAGGGGTGGGGGTGGGGTGGGAGGATACGGGGAAGACAGTATAACACAGAGAAGACAAGTAGTGATTCTATAACATCCTACTACACTGATGGACAGTGACTGCAATGGGGTACGTGGCGGGGATTTGATAATAGGGGGAGTCTAGTAACCATAATGTTGCTCATGTAATTGTATATTAATAATAGCAAAACAAAAAAGTTAACAGCAAAAATGAAAAAATATACACCATAAAGAGCTTGAAATCTACCTTAATAAAGATAAAAATAAAAAAAATAATAAATTTAAAAAAGAGCTTGAAATCTGACATAAATAAGCTTCTAGTGAGAGACATTGCTTTCAATGAGCTCAAAGGCCAAAGGAACAAAGTCTCACAATTCATGGTTATGTCCATGGAGCTGCCATCAGAGCCCTGGGCTTTAATACCTTGGGGAGAAACCAAAAAACTAGAGAGGCCACAAAGGAGACAGAGACAAGTGAGAAGTTGATATCCAAGAACCTGAGAGAGCCTTTAGTTTCTGAAGAAACCATTGAAGAGATTGTAAAATAGCAGATTTAAGAGGGCTTAGAGAAGTGGTGATCGATAAAACCCACTGCAAGCTCACCAAGAACGTGTTTGCCAAATGCACACTGCACAAAATTACCAGGTTGGGACCTCTTGGGAAGACCATTTCAAAAACAGCGCATGTAGTTTTCAGAAAGCATTTGAGAATGTGAGAACAAGTTCTCATGATAAATCACTGGACACACAGAAGAAACATGAGCATCACTTAATAGCTGATTGGTTATCTGTACCAAATTGAATGCCATCATCATTATCAAAAGAATGGCAATCTAGTGTTTTGACTATGTGCCAAGAACCAGGCTGCAATGAAACACTGCTTCACTTAATCCTTCCTAATAGAGGAAGCAGATATTAGTTTCCATTTACAGGTAAGAATGCTGAGTCCTAAGAGGTGAAATAACTTGTCCAACTAGCAAAGGATGGAGCTGGCCCAGATCTGTCCAACTGCAAAATTTTTCCTAATAACGTTATCCTAGACTGACCTGGTATACAGTGAGTGCTCGTAATTGGTCACTGGGCTCATGAGTTGTAAGCATTATCCTAAACAAAACACTGCCCTCTAAGTGTGAAAATGTACCCAGTCCACTCTTCTTCTGTGGGACCTAGACATTTAAAGGTGTCAAGAAAAGAAAGCACCTCCTTCAGGGCAGGAGGTTAATTTCTGAGGCTTGAGAGGAACAAAACACTTAGCCCAGGGTTGCTGTACATGTGCCTGACATTTTTCTTTCTAGAAAATCCACTCATTTCTGTTCCTCTTTCTTCTTCCTCATCTTCTGCCTCCCCTTCCAATTATCTGTGGAATTCAATATTAATACTTCTTTACCTTATCATAAACCTGCTGAGCAGTAGGTAAGTACATAGTAAAAAGTGAGCTTCCCACCCACTAGGAAACTGCTGGTGACAATTTGGCACTTAACCTTCCACCATATTTACTATACACATATAAGTGCATCATGTTTAATACAATGTTACATAATTATACAGAAGTGGTGAAATACACACCACAGTGGCAGCAGCCTTACCTAATCCCTTTAGTATACATGTGGCATTACTGAGGATACCTGCAGAAACCATGCTTATTGCCTATTCATTCATTATTCTACCAGTCAACAAATGTCTAAGTGCCTACTATGTGCCAGCTGCCAGGCTAGGTGCTGAGAATATAGCTGTGAACCGACTGACTACAAGGATGGGGGTCTAACACAGTTCAAGAAATGCATTCACTTTCTGTGCACCGGCCTTTGCAAGAGGGTGCAGGATATTACAGTTAAATCTGACACAGCCCCTGCTCTTAAGTGCTCAAGGAATGGTAGAAGAGAGACACCAGAAAATGAGATATATTACTTTGTATTATTTGTACTATATTATTAACAAAATTTATTAAGCACTTACTATGTGTCAGGCACTCTACTAAGCACTTTACATGCATTAATTCATTGAATCCTCACAAGGACCTTTTGAGGTAGGTACAAAGACTATCCCCATTTCACAGACATGGACACTGAGACTTGGAGAGGACAAGTAACTTGCTTGAGGTCTCACAGTTGGTGAGTGACTGGGCTGTAACTGGAGCCCAGAGAAATCTATCTCCAAGACTCCTTGTTTTTTACCCACTGTGCTATTCCATCCCACACATTCTGTTTTGGTCCCTCATCAGCAGATTCCTACAGACCCCACATGACTCTACTCTGTTCCAATCAATTTGTGCTTGAGTCTCCAAACTTGAGGGAAAAGCCTTGCTTGAACTTTATCAATGGCTATAATGACTGAAAACTGTGTCACATACAACAAAGAATATCTGTTCCAGAGCACCCAGCAAGACAGAAATAGGTCCATTAACAATCCTATATTCTGCATTCCAGTTGGAAGGTTAACATTCAGGGTCACATTCCCGCTGAGCTTAAAACCAGGGGCATTGAAGTAATGAGGGGTAGGAGCATTCCATGAGGTTCAGACTAATGACTTGTGAGCTTCTGTGTTCAGCCCTGAGCTTCTGTGATTTTTAGAGTTCAGCATGGCCAGAAAATTTGACAAGGATCTTGGTCAAAGGAAGTCTTGATCATTCAATGAAAAAAGCGAGCTAGTTAACATCCCACTATCAATATATTTTTAGACCAACCTAAGTCATCATTCTATCCATTATCTTCCCATCACCTCCCTGTCCCTGCCCCTCACCTAATCACTGTCAGCCGGCTCTAGAATGTGTTTTACAGCTTCCCCAAACAGTACTGCCTTGACTGCAAACAAGCCATTATCTGTCCCCATAAAAAAGTCTGTCTGCTGACTCACCTACCACTAGGCTGTTCCATCAAAATCCCTTCTTTCATCCCTTCCCCAAGCTCCTGTTGTCCAATCAAACCCTCCAGTTCATTTCAGTAATGTTCTACTGGGCATCTCTTCTAGTCTGGGCACCAGTCTAGGCAGGGGATAGAAAGATGAATGAGACTCAGGACTTATAATATCTATGGCACTCGTAGTCAGGAGACCGTAAATGACTGACAGCAAAATAAATAGTCATGTGTTTTCCATGCAGTAATATAAGGAAAAACAAGATAAATAGGAAGGGGTTATGTAGTCTCTCTAGAGAAGGATGAAAAGGAGTTTTCCAGGAAGAAACAAAGGCAGGAAATTGTGAAGTACATGCTTGGTGGGTTAGGGATGTGGGAAGAAGAAAAGAGGGTTACACATAATTTAGTAAAGCTATTACATCAAACATGGGGAGCAGAATGGCTGGAGATGACCATGAGAAATTGTAATGGTCCCCCAACTGCTTGGCTTGTTTAGTTTTGTAATTTTTTTTATATCTTAAAATAATTCCACACTAACAGGAAAGTTGTAAGATTCATATACAGACCTCTCATATATTCTTTCCACCTCACTCCTGAAAACAGTCAACATTTTTTACCACACTAGCTGTATCATCTTTTCTTTCTACATATATATTTGTATTTTTCTCTGAGCCATCTGAGAGTGAGCTGAGGTCATGATATTCCTTTACCCATAAACACTTCATTGTATATTTCCTAACCAAAGTCATTTTCTTAAGTAGCTACTGTGTAAAGTCAGGAAATTTACATGAATTTAATACTATTATCTAATCCACAAACCTTATTCATATTTCACCAATTGTCCCAATAATTTCCTTTACAACAAAAAATTGACCACCCTATTTTAAATTGGAACCTGACCACTCCCAACATTCCCTGGCCCTGTTTTTATTTTTCTTCATAACATTTGCCACCGTCTAACATATAACATATTTTTCTTATCCTTTCATTGCCTCTCCCCACCACCCCGCTAGAATATAGATCTCTATAAGGTCAATATTTTTGTCTACTTTGTTCACTGTCATGTCCCAACACCCAGAATGATGCCTGGCATGTGGTAGTTGTTCAGTAAATATACTTTGAATCACTAAATGGCCAAACCTGGAGGTTTCCCTTCCCAACCTGCTGTTTTTTGGTTTTTTTTAGCAAAACCAGTGGGATATTCATGTCAAGAACACTGAGGCTCCACGGTACTATTTTCCCTCCTGTGAAGTTCTTGTTTGAGTTCTTTTGTCCCCCTATAGGTATTTACCGTATAGTGCAAGGGAGAAGGCTACCCCAGAATAGTTACGGCTTCTCTGAAGGCTAGCCCAAGTCAACTGAGTCTCCTCTGGGCACCTGTATAGATGCAAAAGTCCTTGAAGTGAAGGGCAATGATATCCATCCCTCTGCAAACAGGGTTAGCATCTTTAGATCTAATTGAAAGACTGAAAGGAAACCCCCAACTGGAAGGTCAATTTATAGATTCAACAGTTAAATCAAGCCATATCCTTAAGCACATGGGACACAAACCTTACGTTAAATCAAAGATTTAATCTAAGTTAAGCAACCCTGGCTGGGAACTTGAGCTGGAGATCTGTAATTAACACCAGCTACTCAGCACCAGCTCTTCCAGCTGACAGTCCAGTCTAGATAACCTTGTTAAAATTTCCAGGGGACTTTGGAGATGCTCATCTTCAAGGCTACAGAGTTGGTGGGCTTAACTTCTGCCTGTCTGACCTCATCTCTTAAGACCACCCCTGAGCTCACAACACTCCAGCCCCACAGCCACCTCGTGCTTCTCAAACATGTCAAGGATGCTTCAAAGTGACTTATACTTGCTCTCTACCTAACTTCTCTTTGGATTTTGCTCAAAGGTCAAAGAGAATTTCCCTCTCCCCCTATTTAATTTGGTAAGCCCCTGCCACTTGCCAGCCCCCTCTCCTGCTTTATCCTTTCTCATAGCACACCCAGCTGACGTACTGCCCATCTGACTTACTCATATACTCTCTTCCCTGCAGCAGTATGCAAGACCTATAAAGGGAGGGGTTTTGCTCTTTCATTCAATGTGGCCTCCCAGTCACCTAGAATGGTGTCTGGTATATATTAGGCACTCAATCTAATTAATTAATTAATTAATTGGTTAGCTAGTTATTTGATTAAGTGGTTAATCGGGTGGTTAGTTAATTAATTCAGCTCCTATAGTTAACACAGTATGGCTATCTGGCTAATAAACTCCATTAAAGGGCTGGGTACTTGCATTATCAAGTCAAATAAGATCCACCTACAAAAACCCTAACCCCAGATGTCTGCAATATCCCACCTGAGTCACTGGTGCAGGTTGGTACCCATGAGACAAAGTTCAAATTCTCTGTCCCTAGAGTTCTTACCTCCTGGACTGACACTGGCCAATAGTTCCTCTACCCACTAGTGACCTAGAACTTCCTTCAGCTTCTCAAAAGTCACCAGGTTCTTCCACATGCAACGTCTCTGTTCCCAGAACAGTCTCCTCCATCATCCCCTACCCCTCAAACCTGGCCGACCCCTACCCACCATGTGCATCTCCATCACAGCACTCACCACACTCTTTGTTCATTGTCTTCTTCAGGATCAGTCAGTCCAACTAGACCACGGGTTCTGGGAAGCCAGAGCCCTTGCCTTCTCCTCTTTGGTTGTACCCCAGTGTTTAGGGCATTGCCACACTCCTAGTTGAATGCTTGCCAATTTGGGCAAGAGTTATCATGCCATTTCACACATGGAAGTTAAGTATAATATAATGATTAAGAACATGGCCTTGAAGACAGCTCTCGGTTCAAATACCAGCTCTTCCACTTAATGGCTACATGATCTCAAGAAATTTTTGTAAGTTCTCTGAATTCTTTTTCCTCTATAAAATGATGAACATGGCAAATTCATAACCCATCCAACACTGTTCTCAGGGCCGGAAATATGGCAGTAAACCATAGGGCAGTCCATCCGGATAGTTGAGCCACGTCCTTGGTGATGAGAAGAGGGCACCTACTACAAGCATAAAAGGATGAACATTTTAAGGAAAAAAAACATTGCACATCAAGGCAGTGAGATGGGAACAACCTGGTAGTATTCAGGGAAGAGAAAAGAAAGCCAATGTTCATCTAGCATTCTCAAAAGCAAGCCTCCCATACACTTGAGATGTACAGAGCCACTTTGCTGCTCTGTTTCAAGCTCCTCGCCCAACCTGCTCTTGGTCCACCCAGCTCAAACTCTGAGGTCCGTCTCCAGCTCTGAGGAAGGGTCACAGCTTTCTCACTACTCAGCCAGAGCTGGAACCTCCCTTAGGTCGGCCACCAGGGTACTTCCCACTAACCCTGCCTTCTCGGTCCCTTACGTCAGCGTCCCTTTGGGTATCACTGTTAACCAGGTTTGCCTGGCTCTTGGGCTGAAAATCTCTAAGCAAAAATCAGTGGGTAATGGGGAAATAAGTAAAACATGAGAAACTCCAACTCCAGACTTTGATGTCACTGGGATCTAGTTAGATCTGAGAATATAGCAATTCTATATCCCCGTAACCCAAATTTCTATCCTCCTGTAACTCCACTGCCCCAAAATGCTCAACGCTATGGCCTACACCTTTGGATATTTTATCTTTGATTAGAGTCTGCTTCATTCTGCTCCTGTTATGGCAATGATTCTCAGTTGGAAGCAGTTTTTCCCCTCACCACAGGATATTTGGCATTTTTGGTTGTTACAACTAGTGATATTTCTGAAATCTCTTGGGTAGAGGCCAGGGATGGTGTGAAACATCCTAAATGCACAGGAAAGTCCCCCCACAACAAATTACCCTACCCCAAATGTCAACAGTGCCAAGGTTGAGAAGCCACTCTTGAAAGTAACTCAGCTCACACACATAACCATTAATCATATATAAAGAGATGCTTAAATTGTATTTGTATGGAGAGAAATGCAAATTAAAATATTATTGAGATATTTCAAACTTAATATAATGAAGAAGCTCAAAAGGAACAAGTCTTTGCAGGGAGGAGGGGACTTAGGAACCCTCATGCACAGCTGGTGGGAGTGGATATTGGTGTGGCTCAGGCAACCTATTACTGCTTAAGTCAAAAAGTCACAGACCCAATGACCAGCAGTTCTGTAAGAAATTCTTACAAAGTCTTTAAAAGGACACATACGAAAATAATCATTGCCACATTATTTGTGGTTTCAGGAAGTTGGAGGCCATGAGGGTGTCCAACACTGGGAAAGCAGATGAGTAGAAGCAGATGAGTGAACATGATGGAGTGTTAGAAGTGACATTTTAGATGTACAAATAGCCGTAGAGCTGGGCCTTACAACTATGAGAGGTTTATTGGGGAGTAAAAACAGCATGAGGTCATTAGTACAATTTCATATACATCAATTGTTTTACAAGTCTACACAGTAGGAGAATACACAGATACAAGTATGCTGGAAAACTGTTTAGCAGTATTTACTAAAGCCAAATATAAATCCTATGACCCAGCAATTACACACCTAGAATTACATCCAAGAAAAATGGGTGCTTTTGTTCACCCAAAAGGCATGTACAAGTATGTTCACAGCAGTTTAATTCAGAATCAGCCAAAACTGGAAATAGCCAGTTTTTAACAAATAAATGAATGCATATCCATACAATGGAATACTTTACAGCAAAGAAATGGACAAGCTACAACTATATGCAACAGGGAGGAATCTTAGAGTCATAATGTTCAGACATGGAAATACATATGGTGGATTCTTTTAATGCAGTACAGAATCAGACAAAACTAATCAATAGTGTTAGAGGTCATTAAATTAGTTCCCTCTGGGGAAGACAGACTTTAAAGACTCACAAGGGAGATTTCTGCAGTGCTGGAGATATTCTATATCTCAACTGGGTAGAGATTATTTTGTATGTTCAAAAGATATAGATTCAACTGCAATACTAAGTACTGGCAAACACACAGCGCAATTAGGTGTTCTTATGTACGACTGATGAGATTCAAACTGGCACAGCCACTCTGTGAAATGGTGTGGCGGTTTCTTATAAAGTTAGACATACAACACAGCCCACTAGTCCCAATCCTAAGTACCCTAAAGAAACGTAAGCTTATGGTCACACAAAAGCCTGTACACAGATGTTTACAACAGCTCTCTTCATAATCACCAAAAACTAGAGACAATCGCTGTGTCCTTCAGTGAGTGGCTGGATAAACCAACATCCATACCAGGGAATACTACTTAGCAATAAAAAGAAACAAACCGCTGACATGGGCAACAGCCTGGATGAGTCTCGAAGCTGCAATCCTGAGTGAGAGAAGCCAGTCTTGAAATGTGACCTATTGTAGGATCCCTTTTATATGACTTTGCTGAAAAGACAAAACTATAGTGAGGGAGACAGATCAGTGGTTGCTGGACTTGGGGTGAGGAGAAGGTGTGATCCATGCAGGAAGAGCATGAAGTTCTTTGGTGTGAGGAAAGCCTGCATCCCAACGGGTGGTAGTGGTTACATGAATCTGTACATGTGTTAAAATCCATAGAACTACACACCAAAAAGAAAAAAAAAGTGACTGCACTGTATAATCATTTAAAATATAAAATAAGTAAGGTATTGATTCAAAGCCCTATTCTACAACTAATAGATAACCAGTATAGAAGTAAGACGAATAAGTCCTGGGAATCTAATGTACAGCATGATGATAATAGATAATAACACTGTGTCATATACTTGAAAGTTGATAAGAGAACAAATATTAAATGTTCTCACCATAAAAAGGAAATGGTAATTATGTGATATGATTGAGATGTTAGCTAACACTACGGCAGTAATCATTTTGCAATATATAAGTGTATCAAATCAATGTGCTGTATACCTTAAACTTACACAATGTTATATGTCAATTATATCTCAATAAAGCTAGAAAAAATGGAAATATATATATACATATGCACACACACAAAAAATACAGATGCTGCAAGAATGAATATACACAAACAAAAAGATATGCATTAAGCACAAAGTAATGGCCTCATACAGATAGTGAAAGTAAATGAATGGGGGTGAGGTATGGAGATAAAAGGAAATGAACCTACAGACAAGTAAATAAAGTAAGAAACACATTCACTGATGTGCAAGTAAGACTAACACCTAGAACTGAGAGGCAATTGTTCTCAAGCAACAGTTTACTACAGAGACCAGCAAGGGGAAAAGGACGTATCAGGTAGGGTCTGGAGGAATCCATGCGCACGCTGCTACCATTCTCCCCACCTTTCCCCCAACCCCAGAGATGCCACTGAGCATGCTTTTTCATCTGGCAAAATTCAGCAACACATGTGCAGTGTTTCTGCCCGGAAGGGCACTCAAAACTCAAAGTTCTGGGGTTTTATAGGGGGCTGGACTCGTAGACGTAACAACCAGACACAAATATTGAAACTCCAGGCTCCTAAAAGGGAAGCAGGGATTCAGTGCCCCAGATGGGCAAAACAGCCTTATCAGCTTCCAGGCACAATCCAAACGCCAAATTCCCTGATGCCAGCCGAGGGTCACATCCCAAAGCAAGCCCTGCTAAAGGTGGCAACCTCAGGCCTGCTTTTAACTCTTCCTTGCACTGGACCTTTGTAAAGACCACTGTTGATGTGTTATGAGCCTTAGTGCAACAAAAAAAGTAAAATAAAATCAGCACAGTATGAGTCAAATAACACAATGGTTTAAACAGATGCAGCCATGGGCATTCTGCTGTGGCTCTGCCTTCAGGGCTGCAACCACAGGGAAAGGAATCCCATGAATGCTCCCACCTCAGGCCCCCTGGGCCAAGTACAACCACTGGAGACAGGGAGATCATGGGGATGCCCACCTCCCATTTCTCACATTAAACCAGCATTGCCCTTGGCAAACTGACCTGAATGTATTTTTCTCTCACCTTTGCCTCACTGTGTGACAACTAAAGGTTACAAAAAAAATCTCTTGGGAAATGTTTAAAAACAGAGAAGTACAGAGGGCAGAGAAAAACTCACAAATCTCCTCAAGGCTAATCTAAAGATGGAATGGTTCTCGCCCTCCTGCAGTGATCTTGCTAACCCCTCAGTTCCAAAGCTTCTCAGATTAAAAGAAAAATTCTCTAATGTTTGCAGCTCCAATTTTTTTTAAGTTTCAGGCATGAAAGAGTTTTTGCTCCCTAAAGATTCCTCTCAGATGTTGCAGAACCTGGGCTCTGTTTAGCTTAACAATTGCCTATATGTTCACCACAGACTTCCCTCACCTCAAAGATAGATGCCCAGTAGGAGCCTGCAAAGTCACTGAAACTCTCTGATATTAATTGATCTGCTCTGAGTCACCAGTTCTTCTGATTATTATTTAAGCCAGGCTAGTATGCTAACCAGGCAGGATGGATGGATGGATGGATGGATGGATGGATGAATGGAAGAATGGATGCATGGATGGTTGAACAGATGGATAGATGGATGAGTAGATGGATGGATGAATGGAAAAATGCATGGATGGACAGATGGATGGACAGATGGAGATAAGGAGATATAGACAGAATAGAGATAAATAAAGAGAGATAGAGGTGATTTATCCATTCATTAAATAGTAGTTATTGAGTATCTACTATGGGCCAGGCACTGTTCTAGCTGCTGAGGATATAACAGTAAACAAAACAAACACCCCCTGCCTTCATGGAGCTTGCACTCTAGAAGAGGAGAGACAGCCTATAAACAAATGAGCATACCATATTGAATGTAGCTAGTGTTAAGTGCTATGGAGAGAAGAAATTAAAAGACTTGGGACTGGCTGGGAAGAATTTCAATTCTAAATAGTAGGACCTGGAAAAGATTCACTAGGAAAGTGATTCTGGGATAAAGATTTAAAGAAGATTAGGATGCTTGGGTTCAGCAATACTTTTTAAGTAGATAAACCAAACCACCTGTGGGAAAATAGAATTATACCAAAAATACCAGGACAATGGAAAATCAAAGGAGTTGGTTTAACACCAGCAGGACTCCACTGGAGATCGTGGAATATAAATGTTCAGTTGTTTACAAGATTTGGATTGGAGAAGCATAATATGGCTTGGGCACAACTGGAAGAAACCAGTGCATTATCACCAAGAAGAGTCTACCAGCCCCACGATAATTGAAGGTCTAAGCACTCTTTGTGTCAAAATAATGTGGTAACACAAAAAGATGGGGGACATGCCTAATTTGGTCATAGAAATAAGCAGAAGTGTGGGACCAACCAGGGATGATATAGACACTGTAGGGATGTACTAGGTGGGTCAGGAGAGGGGACAAGGACACGGAAGGCTGAAGTTCGGTATAAATATGGAAATGCAACTTAGAGGCACTTGACAGTCCCTGGGGATTTTGCAGGTCTGTTGCTTCTCAAACTGATCCATCATTAGTCACGTAAATAAGTCCATGTTGGCAGAGTCACATTTTTCACACTTCTACACATTCTGTATTGCTGCAAAGACTACTTTTTGGAGTAGGAGATGGTAGTGATCAGTCTTGATAGCAGTCAAATCAGAACTACAGGGATTATTAAAGTTGGCCGCAAATTCCTCCCATTCCTATAAGCACACCCCTCTGGAATGTAACTTTGCTGTTCTTCCCATTGAGGTCTGGAGTCTCTCTACCCTCTTGAATCTGAGCTGACCTGTAATTTGCTTTGACCAATAAAATCTCCAAGAAGTGAGGTTACAGTTCAAGCCCACACCTCAATAGGCTGGCAGCCTCTGTCTTCTTCCTTTTGGAACACTACCCACAGGGTGAATGCAACTTCGATTTTGCACCCTAGGCACCTGCGTGCTTCAGCATAGCCGAGCTCTGCACTATCCCTTCCACAGCCCTGAAGTGTGGGACGGTGAAAATCCTGAGGGGGAGGCTGGCTCGTTCCTCCAGGCTAGCGCCATGACTGGGCCCCCCTTTCCTGCGGTGGGGCTGATTATGGGCACTGATACAGGGAACCTTCTGCCACTTTCGGTTTCCCCGCTTGCAGAAATCCTTAATTACTGGGCTTCACCTATTGAATCTCTTTACTCAAAGTGCATGTGTATTTTTAAGTGAGAAAACAATTCGTTAGGAAGTGCCAACATCTTAGAAAAGGAAGAGCCCCCAATTAATTCCAGAACCATATTGCTTCAGCCAGGTAACAGCAGGCCAAAGAGGTGTTGCTTTTATCTGAACGCGATGGAGCTAAAAAAAAAAAAAAAAAAGACCGTCGGCAGATGGCAGGGACTCAGAGCGCATAGGGAAGGGCCATGAGGTCAGAGCACCCTTCTAAGCCTCCCTCCGTCCTTTAGAGGATGCCCCCCCCCTTAGTCCACCCTTTAGCTCGGTGGCCTTGGAATGACAGCACCATCCAGGCCTTCAGGGACCACCTTCAAAGGGCCGAAACTGCTTTAGCATCTTGTTAATATCAATCCATGTCTTGCAAAAGGCTAGCCTAAAGTCACTCATAGATATTCTGGCCTAATATGTCTTAAGGAATTAGAATTCAGATATAAGACAGTGGTTCTCAAACCTCATATCAGGGGGGATTTTTAAAAAATTCAGGTACCCAGGCTCCAGATTTGGATTTAATTGGTCTGGGATGTGGACCTGGGCACTGGTTTTTTTTTTTTTAAGCTCTTGCACTGACTCTAATGTGCAGCCAGGATTAAAAAACACTCTAGTACATACATAAGCAGCACTGTGATAGATTACAAAGTACCTCCTAAAGGGTGGGTCTGGGTCTTTCCACTGAATCACCCATGCCAAGCACAGGGCCTGGCACAGAGATTGTCACTAATACATGTTATGTGAATACAAATAATGTCAGTTGATTTATCATTTTTTTCAATTATTTTGCCTTAAACATATATCCATGCACATGTGTGACCAACTGTGTCATGTGTGGTTGTGTATGTCCCTGAGAGTGAGAAAGAAAGCTTTTACTTCCTTATCATTTGTTTTGCTTCCTTGCCCTGACCCCTCTCATTCCCAGCCTTGTCCTAAAACTTGTCCTGCCTGAAAATTCCCATCAACAGCCCCGTTTGTGATCTTCCATATATTCTCCACCCTCATTTAAGTCTAGGCAGACGTATGGACATATGTGAGAATGGGGGTCTCTGTATTATAGAAATGGGATCATATTCCTTGCAGAAAGCCCTCCACATCCCCTGATAAACCTCGACGTCACTCCCCCTGATGGGCACATACTGTCCCTGGGTAGATGCACCATAAATTCCTCAGCCATTCCCTTGTGGAGAGGCACCCACTTTGCTTCACATTTCTCCCCCATCAGAAAACATAGCAACAAACACAAGGTTGTCTGATGCTCACTCACAACCACCCTGTAAAGCACAAATATCCATGTGGCTCTTTCTTCCCAACCCCCCTCACATAGCCAAATGTCTGGCAAGCCCACCTTGACACCCTAAAACTCCATCTCTAGCCCAGGAGGATTATAATGAATTTTATGAGATCATATATACAAAAAGCACTCTACAGTCTACAGAAGGCTTTGTGTCAATGTCAGGCATTCACGCAGCATGGCCAGGTTTTCTGTGGCCAGCTCCATCCACAACATGGCTCTGGCAGAAAGCTGTTCAATAGCATCATTAACAGCCCATTGATCCAATTACATTTCTTTCTGTTCCACTTCAGCATTACAATCTCTCGTTTCCCCTGCAAGAGCCCAGATAGATTCCCGATGATCAGTGGAAGAGTTAGCTGCCATCAGGACTCGCTTGATGGACCCAAACACTCACCCAATTGTGGCACTGGATGAATTAATCTGGTTGACACATCAGACCTCTTTCCTCCATGGGAACTTGCCATTTTCTCCAGCCTCTTAGTTTTTCTGGTGAGATTCAGGGATGAAGCCAAACTTGAGTCAGCCCAGGGGCATCACTGGGCAGCCCTCATCTGGCATACAGTAGACACAGTAAATAACTGGCTAATTGAAAAATGCCTAAGAGATCATATACTGGGGCTTAAAGCAGAGCAGGTTCACTGAAAAAATGAGACTTGTACAAACTGTCTCTTTGCAAGAAGGGTCAGTACAAGAGCTGGAATCTGAATCCAAAGGTAATGCATAAAGTAAAAATATACTCTAAAATATGGCAACATCAAGACCTTGAGTGACAGCTGAAGGCAGGGTAGAGGGAACTTAATATTCATTGTAAGTCTAGTGGGCAGGATAATAAAGGAGAGAAATAGTAATAGGCACAGAATAGTAAGCATTCACTCACTTGACAACTGTATATTGAATACATACCATATACCAGGCACTGTGTTAACAATTGATGAGATGGGGGGATAGAAGTCATAATTCCAGCCCTCAACTGCTCATGGTTTTATGGAGAACACTAAGACATAAACACACAATTGACAAGACAAGACAGAGCTGAAGACTATGACACAGGTAAACCCAGGGAGATCTGAGAGTATCCAGGCAGTAACCTAAGCCAACCTGGGTAAGCAAGAAGGCTTCCTGGAGGGGGTGATGCATGAGGAAGAATTAGTAAGCTGAAGGGGAGGAGAGGGAAGATTGACAGGTAAATGGTTTGCACCTGTCCCCTTGAGTCACCTCAGCCTTTGACTTCTACATCTAGACTGGTGGATGGTGAGAATCTATGCCTATAATCATGTCCCTGGGAGTCATGTGTTGTGTGTTTTCCCCCTTCCATGCCTTTGTCCACACTGTCCCTTCTGCCTGGACAACACCAGCCTGTTTCTCTCTAGTTGGCAAGACCACCACCTCCATCTCCCACCAAGGCACAACCCAAATGCTGCCTCCTCCATGAAGCTTTTCCTGGAGTTAATCTCTGTCTCCCTCCCTGAATTCCAATAACACTTTGCTTGTTCCTCTCTTCTAGTACCCAGCACTCTTGACATTGTATTTTAATTATCTGTGTATTTGTCTTATCTCCTCTACTAAACTGTAAACTCCACCGGGGCAGAAAACCTCTTCTTAACCACATTTGTATTCCCCACAGTGCTTTATCCAAGGCAGGTGCTCAGTTCATGATGAAATAAGATTATGTTTACAAGATTCCAGGTAAATGAGAGGAAGTTAACAGAGAGCAGAGCTAGAATCAGTGGACAGGTATTATTATGGGCAGGCTTAACTTTCTAACAACTAAAACCGGCTGCTTGCTAAAGTAGTGAATTTCCCATGGTTGGACACAAGAAGCCTTCAAAAACAGCTGGACTAGATGACTTCTAAGCTCATTTTTCCTACGTAGGTTACTACGATGAAAATGGTTGATGAACAAGCAGAGACAAGAAAATCCACTAACAGGTGAGACAGGAATAGAGGTAAGTTATTGTCAGTGTTATTGCACCAAGGCTGGATAAGTGCAGGGGCACTTATTAGAGTATTAAATATTTAATCAATTAAAGTAACATAAAAGAGATTTATCCTTAGAGAAATGATGACAGTGTGTCATGAACAAGGATTATAATTAACCTAATTCTGAACATCTGAGATTCATTTTAGAAGTTTGGTCTTGAATAATAACTGATCCCAAGACCTGATCTGGTGTGTCAATGGGGTAGAGCGGTGAGGACTTTCTAGAGCACAAATCCCAAATGTCATTCTGCTACTTAAAACCTTCAGTGGCTCCCCAGTGCCCCAGCACACGCTCCTCAGTCCTCAGCAAGACATCTGAGGCCCTGAATGAAGTAGCTTTTGGCAGCCTCACGGTCCACCATTCCCCTGACACAATCAAACAAGAGGCCCAACCCAAAAGCTGAACAATTTCACAGGTCCAGCCCCTTTTTCCAGCAGGAATACAGACTCAGTATTGTGAGCTCTTGTAAGTTTTCAAAAGAATTGGGCAATCCCAATTCTTCTGTCGAATCTGTCATTTTTCAGTACTGACTCAAAATTTTTTAAACACTGCACAGGCCAGATACACCCCAGCTGTGGCCCATGAATTCCTAATTCAATGCTTTACTTAGAATCTTTTTTTTTTTCCAATCAGCTTTGTGTTACTGTAATGTGCTGTGCTCACTGACCTCCATAATCCCCTCCTCCCTGATAATTTTTCCTGCCTACACCCTTCCTCCCCATCTCCTTTTCCTGGATTCATTCCTGCTCGGCCTTTAAGATTCACTTCTAGTAGCAGTTGCTTCTGCAAAATTATACATTTCTTTATAGTTTTATGCTTTTTCACAATTTTTTAGAATGAGTAGCAGATGCTTTCCCTGCTCTCCCATATCCCCTAGGATCCTCTGACATTTTCAATCACAGCAGTCCCCATGTGCTTTTACTCTCAATGGCCTCAGGCAATTGGAACTCTCTTTCTCTTCCTGCTTGGAGAGCTACAAGTTCCTTGGACTTTATGTCCCACAGGAGCATCCCCTAGCCAATGAATGGCAAGTGCAGGGTGTTAATACTCAAGCTCATCATGGGGATAACTCCAAAATATGCTGTCTCTAGATCTCTCCACTGCAGGACTTTGCTTGTTATCACACAGTTACTTCTGTTTTTCCTGGAAACATTTCTTAATACGTATGTTTCAAATGACTGCCCCTTCCAGGATCTGTTTTGGGGATCTGAAAAAGACAGCTTCTGACACGGCCTCCAGTGATCTTCATCTTGGGTTCATGCCTTTGTGCAATCCCCTCCCTTGAGTGTGACTTACTCCTGGGTCTAAAGGTGATGAATGTCACTTCCATAATTAGGTTAGACAAGAGTATGACTTTTTTCTTGTTAGCAGAGTCTTTATTGTCTTCCTATCTTGCATGTGTTAATATATGCCATGTGGGAGAGACCCATGTGGCAAGGAACTGACGGTGGTCTCAGACCAACAGCCCGCAGAGAACTCAGTGCTGCCAACAACCACTAAGTGAGCTTGAAAATGGATACATCCCCAGTTGAATATTCAGATGAGACCACAGACCTTGAGCCAACACCTGACTGCATCCTTCCTTGTGCAAAGCCATGAGGCAGAGAATCCAACTAACCCACAGCCAGACATCCTGACCCACAGAAACTGTGAGACAACAAATGCACATTGTTTTAAGCCCCTCTGAGTTTTTGGGGTGATTTGTTATGTAGCAATAGATAACCAATACAGGATCTCAAGAAAACATGTAATAGATATATTTTTGGGATCTTTGGGAAGGAAAAGTCCTGATACATTTCTTTATCTTATCATCTAAGCATTGTATATGGTATATAGTAGATGCTTAATGGATGCTTATTAAAGTAATTAGTTTACGTGTTAATTGTTTCCACCATGAGATTTTAGCCAAATGTCTCCCTATATTCCATCATTCTCTAGATGCCAAATCAAGGGTACAGCAGGCCTTCAGTCCCAAGCAAGATCTGCACGCCATGCATCATCCTTCCATCACTTTCTAAGCAGCTTCTCCTTTTCCATCACAAGGGTGCATATCAATTTCACATTGACACTTCCTCCCATCTGTTCGATTCATCTGTTGGACGGTCACTTGCTGCCACTTCAGAGCCACAGGGAGTTCACTCTTCCTTTCACACCCTTCGGGGAAACCCAGGGAAATTAGCTCTGATTGATGGGATTTCTTCTTTTGGTCCTAATGACAAAATTACAGAACGATCCAGCCCTATTTTGCACCACACTTGGAAGAAATCTGCTGAGCTTTTGTCTGCCAACCACAACAAAAACTTGATTAAGCAGGACTCAGCACAGGGTGGTTTGTTTTGGTTTGGTTTTTTGCAGGGCAGGGGGGCGGGGGGGCAGGGAAGAAGGGTGTTTTTCTCTGGTTACCTGAGAGATAAAACTGAAAATGCTATTTGTTTCCTCCCTTATTACTTGGGAAAAGAATCAATAGGTTAGCCCACATTGCTGCTCATGTAAATAAATTCCCCCAAAGAAACTGAGTCTCTGAGAGAGAAGAGCAATTTGCAGGCCAAAGGACTAAAGAAAGTGCTAGAAAATTAGGCTGAATCAGCAGAGACCTCAGGAACGTGGAATTTTTATTTTAGAAATCACTTGCTCTCACTTGTCTTTGCCCTTCCTCTAGAGGCAAAGGGTAGAGTGTGTGTTCTGGTTATTTAAGGATTCCAGATTTTTGAAGTACGGCTCATATAAGTTGCATTCTAATTAATATGGTAGAGACTCTTTTACAGACATCTAAGCCTAGGCTTAATTAATAAATTACTGTCTCATATTCTGTCTGCTCTGTGGGCATTCAGAGTCTCCTGAGCACGTTGGGCCCTCTTCCCTCTCCCTCTGAGACGCGCAAAACTCCTACCTGGCTCATTCCCACGGTCTACAGCATTGTGAGAAAAGGAGACCTTCTTTGTTAATAAACTAACAGATCCATTTAGCTTTAGAAGAGGACAAAGAAGCCAGATGATAATTTGGTACCCTGACCAAAATTCAATCCTATTTTAAGGGAAAGGAATTGTAAAGAAAGGAAAGAGATTACTGAGCACTGACTCTCTGCCAGGCACTAGGTTGAGAATGCATGTTTTTCACTCCTGATCACAGCCTATGAGGCCCAATGTGACCCAGCCCCTGCCTACCTTTTTACTACATGTCTGCCCATGCCCCCACATCACTTATTATGCTACAGCCATGCTGGCCCTTTCCATTTTCTAGAGCATGTCAAGCTCTTCCGACCTCAGGATCCTTGCACTTGCTGTTCCTTCTGCTGGCAATGCTCTTCTCCAGATATCTGCATGGCTCGTTCTTTGTCATCCCTTATTGGTCAGTTCAGTGTCATCTCAGGAGGCCCTCCCTAGCTAAGTTGCCCACCTGCCATGGCCAGCCATTCTTTCTCATGTTCCTTTATATTGTATTTTCTTCATTATCCACTGCCATGTTTAATTAATTTACTCAACTGTTTTCTGCCTTCTTATAAGAATATAAACTTTCTCAAAGCAAGGAACGCTTTGCTGTCTTACTATTGTGAGACCACTATGCCAGTACATGCCTGCCATGTAATAAAAGCTCAAGTATTTGTGGAAGGAATGAATGAATAAATAACTTTCTCTCTAATCCTCCCAAGATGAATATTTTTATTATCCCCATTTATAGATGAGGAAGTTGAGGTTCCAAGCAGATAGGGAAACTCTACTACAAGTTTACACAGTTAGTAGGTGATAGCCAGACTTTTGACCACAGAACTAACTCCAGAGCCTGAATTTTCCATCACTACTAGATACTGCGTGGAAAGACAGGAGATTATGCTTTAATCAATTGTTTTCCAACTTCTGTTAATGAAAAATGTCTGAACAGCTGTGACGAGGAAAGAAAAAGTCTCTTATTAGCCTACAAGCATGAGTATGTCATACCAGGGACTGTTTTCCAGATCAAACATTTCTATTTTGTTAAGTATCTGGATAAAATGGAATTTCAAGAAACCATTGCACCTGTGCTTCTCAGATGCACCCTGCTTTCTTTGGGATCCTCTCAACAGGCAGATGAGGTCCAAGCAGCAGAATGGGTGATGAAGGCATCTGTATAGGCTGGTTGGAGTGGAAGGATTTGCTGAACCCTGTATTTAATGTAGGCTGTCTGTGCTCACCCCAAACCCCACCAACATGACCACCCACCCATCATGGAAGCCGGTGGTGCAAAATAATGGGAATCAGGCCCTATAATCCCACTGGCAGTTATTTTTGGGGGGACTTTCTTCTTTTATTAACACCATTGTTTATCTTCCATTTTCATTTTAGTTAACATTCACCCAAGCATCCCACCCTCTGGTTTATTTCTTCTCTCTAACTCAAAGCTCAAAAGCCTCACAAGAAAGACGCGGTTTTTACTTTGTGGATCTTGAACCTCGGGGCCACCTAAAGAAGTGGCTTGCAGGCCGCACCTCTGTCTTCTGGTCGTTTAGAGAGTGACTGATCTAAGGAATTGCTCCAGCCCAGCTTTGGAGCCTCAAACAACAAACCCAGCTCCAGATATTCCTACCCAATTTTCACTTAAAAGAAAATAATCAGTTACCTCACCATACTTACTGAACTGAAATTTTCTGACCCGAAGAATTTTACGGAGGTGACCTAACATTAGGGAGATGCTTACAGCTACAGAATCAAAAAGAGAAATTACAGTTCAAAGGCAAAGCTTGCTCTGTCTCCTGTTTTTTCTTACCCTTAAGTCTTTTTTTAAGAGACTCATAATGTTCTCGATCTACATGACACTTTCCATCTTTAAACATTAATTAATTGACTGAAATGGTGTCTCGGGAGCATTTATCATCTATCCCATTAGCCAGAGAGCCAGGCAACTGTCTAATAAAAGCTGTTGAACTCAGTGGAAGCTTTGTCTTTCCACTTCCCTTCCCAGAAATGTTTGTGTGTGCGTCTGTGTCAGAATGTGTAACAGAAAAAATAAAGAGAGGGTTTTGCTTCCACCAACTACTATAAAAATCTACCTCTGGGAGACATGGAATTTCAATTGTAAAATAATCAGTCTTGGAAATTGTCCTGTCCTCCAGGAAAAGAAAAAATAAGTAGTTTAACAGCGGTTGCCCTTCAAAACAATTACTAATTATAATGTCTATAAAGAAAAATACCCTCGATACCATTACTCCTAATAAAGCTGGGCAAATCTATAGGAAGGAATTAGCTGGCACATCTAAAATCTGACGGGAGAGCTCTTGGGAGTGGGTCAGAAGGAGGGGTGTGCTCCAACTGGCTTATAAACCTGAATCCAAAGCTTTAAGAAGCTTACCACCTGGGGCAAGCCCCTTTCAGCAAATTAGGAAGATTAATGCATGCCTCATGGAAATCAGGCCAGAACACTTAAGAGATGAGAACCCAAGTTACTTTTTCTGACCTCCTCCCAGCCTTCTTCACCCCCTCAAGCAGGTGTCTGGGATTCCACTTCTGAGTCATGCTTTAGGATTCATCATCACCCTCTCCCCACGGGCCTCTGAAAGCTGCAGCAATGCCTAGGAAGGGTGACATCAGAGCCCTAAACCTTCGGAATGAATCTGTCAGAATTCATCTGTTTGGGACAAAATGTGCTGCGGGACACAGATATTGAAGGAAAGAAAGAGACTAAAGGGGCCCAGAGGGGAGAAACAGGTGGCCCGCTGAAGATGGACTATGGGAAAGGGCCTGGTTTCAGGTTGTCCACTTCCCTACTGTGAAACCTGAGACAAGCCATTTGAACCCTGATCCTCAGGCCTCAGGTCCTCACCAGTAAAATGGGGGCAGGGGCCTGAGTATGGGAAACCTATGGCAACAGAAACCACTCCAACTACTTTAAGCAGAAAGGAATTTATTACAAGGTATAAGGTAATTTAGAAAACCAACGGAAGGGCTCAAAGAGCTGCACCTTCTAAGAAAAACTCCATGCCCCCAAACTCTTCCAAGTCCGGAAGCCAGGGGCTGCAGAGCCGCCAGGACTCTGCAGTGATCCTCCCAGCAAGGTGGATCACATAATGCCTTTCTCCCCTTTAACTAAGTTTTGAATTCAACACTGACAGAGATGCATCTAATATGCAGAATCTGAGTCCCATCCAGGATCCTAGTTGCAAGGGAGTCGGGAATGTACTTTTTAGCTTTCCGGCATCTGCAGTACACATGGCAGCGTTGACAGAGGACGGACTGGAAGGAGACCATCTACATGGTGCATCACTCATGGTACAGGGGTGTCAACGGGCTCAAATGAGGTGGTATTTATAAAGTGCCTCACACATTGTCTGGATGTCAGTAAGGTCTCAATAAATGTTAGTGTTCCTTCTCTTTCCCAATATTTTGCTACTTTGGTCCTGTGAATCACCCCCAAAATAGCAGAAGAAAGGACCCTGGGAGCACAGAATGGACCTTCCTGACTCATGTGTGAGGTTTGTTTGGGCATCATCTAAGGCAACCTTGTCAAACATCAGAGTTACCTTCACGTAAGGCATTCTCCTATCTCCACAGAAAAATGGGATCATTTTAAACAGTAACTTACAGTTTTACTCTCTGTAAACAAAATTTTCAGAGGATCCTCCTTCTGGATAATTTCATTTACTTTATCCATTTAACCAATATGAATTGGGCACCTAGTAGAAGCCAGACAGATGTGACTCCTCCGATTCAAAGAGTTATGGGTCTAGGCAGAACAGTTGTACAAAACTTGAAAAACTACAAATTCTGATAAAAGCTAGGAGAAAAGTACAGGGTACTACAAGCCAGAAGAAATAGGATGAAACCAATTCTACACAGGGAGTCAAGAAGAACCTTGCTGAGGAAATAACATCCAAGACCTGAAAGACAGTGAAGGGTTAACCAAGGAAGGGGTTGGAGGGAAAAGCCTTTCTGGTGGAGCAAACAGCATGTGCAAAGGCTGTATGTTTGAGAAACATATTCTGAGTGAGGAGATGCTTCTAATGACACTATTTGAACATATGGGTCCAACTAGCTCTATCCTGGGTTTTTCAGTTATGGGTCAATAAATCCTCTATTTTTGTTTTTGTAAACCAGAATTTCTCAGCCTCACCACTACTGGCTTTTCTTGACTGGTGGTTGCTGGTGGGGGGGATGTGGGGGTCCCACTAGATGGGTTCTACCCACGAGATGTCAGTAGCCACCCTCACCCTACAGCTGCTTCTACCAAAAGTATCTCCAGTCACTGCCAATGGTCCCCTGGGGAACAAAACCACTTCCAGTGGAGGACCACCAGTCTAAAACCAGTTTGAATCAGGTTTCTACTGCCTGGAACCAAAAAGAGCCATGACCACAAACCAACCTATCAAATAATTCCCTACCTAATTTCCAGGAAAACTTTTCACTCCCACATTTCTTTACTTTCCATGGAACCTGAAACATTTCTCAATGGGCATTGCTTTCCAAAGCCAGTCAGTCTATTTCACATGTTTTAAACACTGGAGTAAATGAAAGTAAGGCAATCAGATGAAGAACTGAGATCTCGGGTCCAACAGTACTTGTGTTAAGTGGAAGGTTTGACTACATTGATTAGCCCTGTTGCTCCTCCTTAAAAATTTTAACATCTTCTCTCATTTACTTTCTTTATTTTAGAATTTTCAGCAGTCAATTTTCTTTTATCCACAGACCTTGCCTTCAATGGGAAACTGATCAATAAGAAATTATATTTTTGCCAGGCTATTTTAAAGTAAGGTAACCAACATCTATCTCTTTCATTCATGGCTTTATTGATTGTGAAATGAAAACAGAAAGCCAGTGGAGGTTCCATATTGCATTCCTGAAACTCCCATTTCATTATGCTCCATCATGGCTAGCTTACATCCACTGGAGCCATTTCTCCTGGTGCTCTTACGCTGGGTGAAGCTTGTGTTTGATTATCAACCTCATATTGCAAATTTAAGCTCAGCTAGAAATGAGTGAGTCCTTCAGAATGAGGGATGGCAGGGTGGTAATTAACAGCAAAATTCAGGCAGACGGAGTACATCCACTAATTCTATCTGAAGCTCCTTTTTTTTTTTTTGCCAGTTATTAGTCTTACCATGATGATGCTGACCCACATTTTGACTTCTCACTTGCAACATCCCTTTCAAGAAAACGTCCCATTGTGTAAGAGGAAAATAAAATGAAAATGAAGTTTCAAGAGGAGTACAGCTACCCTCTTTTCAACCATCTTTTAAAACACCAGCCAGGAGAGCTTTTAAGACACAGGTACAGTTAGACATGTGGATCCATGTCATAGACATATTTATGTATCTGAAGACAACCGTGATGCCTATGAAGATGGAAGGGGAAAGAAAATAGACAGTGAATGCACTTCACCTAGTGCACACAGTAGGTGCCTGGTGCCTGGTGGTCTGACCCTGTTTCTCAAGATGGGGAAAGGAGTAAGGGATTTTGTTGCTGAGACCATCAATGATATTCATCATAAAGTTATGCTGACCCTTTGTTAGAGGGAGAGAGATCCTTCCACTTGGGACAGTAACTTGAGAGCATGTCACTGAATCAAAGGCACATGCACGGGTCGCTGGACTCGGGGAGCATGCTGACCAAACACGGCAGAGCATGTACGCTGTGCAGCCACAAGGCCAGCAGGGGCCAAGAACTCCTGTCAAGTTGAAGGAAATGAAGCAGGCAGTAAACGAGACCTCCCTGGATGTCTAGCTGTCACAGAACTCCACCTCTGGCTGCACTGGCTGTGTGCCCTCACCTTACCCCTCATGTTAATGATATCATAGAAAAAAGAGCCACATGCAAATGAAGAAAGTAGTAATAAGAAGGGAAACATGTGATCTAGCCAATTCCATCTTGAAAGCAAATAGAGGATAGAAGTCAGACAGGGTTTGTCCATTATTCCTTCAACAAATGACTTGAGCCTCTAGTCTGGGCCCAGCAGTGTCTCAGGCTCTTGGGATACAAACAAAACAGAGACCCCTGCATGCACTGTAAAAGGCAGAGTAAAATCTCAAGAGGATGATCAAGGGCTGTGGATGAAAGGATTGTATTAAGTGTGAACACTTCCTAGGTCTTACAAATCCTGTAGTAACTCCCACTGACTTTTGTCAGAGGGGAGAGTAAACACCCACATGTTCTCCTCCATCTTATATGCCTTGGAAGCAAACTACCATCGCCAGGATGAGCAGATGGAAAGGCAGCTCCTCCTGGTGTGGCAGCAGTGGTGGGCTAACTCGAGCTGTGACCAAATTTGACAATTCTCTGCATAGATAACTCACCATCTCTAGCTGCCATCAATGAAATTGGAGCCTCCATGGAGCCATTGGGACTAATTCACAACAGGATGAGCAAAACAGCAAGCACTGACACATGCTCTGTCCATCCCTTTATGTGATATGCATGCATTGTTCCCATCTCACAGATGAAGAAACTGAGGCTCAGATAGAATAAGTGACTTGCACAAGGTCTGAATGACTCAAAAGTCCATGGCCTTTCTGTGTCCCTATGCTGCCCATTTCACCCAGTAAAACCCAAGTCATTAGCACGTGAGTGGTAACACATCAGTAACCTGAACCTTTCCTGCGGCTGGCTGGCTGGCTATCTATCACCACAGGGGCAATATGAGGGGCATGGAATTCATGTGCAGTCTTTGCCCCCATGGAGGTAACAGTCTGGCTAAGGAGATGGGGGAACACAGACTCATCCAATTTTTAACAAACAATAGCAACATTACACCACACCCACCTTATCTTGTACCAATACTTGGTCCCAGAATGTGCCATGCCTGGCAGAGGCCTGTCATGCCCTTTTCCCTCTCCTCTCTCCTCCTACCCAAATCCTCCTTATCCCCCAGCAGTCAGTTCCCCTAGAAGCTCCGTTAAAAACCTCAGGCTGGTTGTTTGCCTCTCCTCTATGTACCCTGAAACTCCCAGGGCTTGCCTCCACCAGGAAACTTATAATATCTCTAAGAAAGAGAATCAGTGAGAACCTCAGGAGTCAGGAACCCTCTGGGAAGGAAACAAAAGCCTGAGATGAGAAGGTGGGAAAAGATAAAGGGGATGAGGGATATGTATTGTGGTCCAAGGGGGAACCATACAGGACAGGAAACTGATACCCAGGTAAGGGCTGTATGGAGCTAGGAATAATGTGCTGGTAAAACAGAGAAGTCAGTATACACAAAGCCCAATTAATTACAATGGTTTACTTTCATTTATTTTCTCTAAGTGTTTCTAGCTCAAGAAGTATATATATCTGATCATCACAACTATGAGGTGGGTCATCCCCATCAGATAGAAGAAGAAACTGAGATACACAGAGAGGTTAGGTGGGCTGCCCAAGGCCACACAGCAGAAAGACCCACTGGCAACAGATCCAAGTGGTAAAGATCACACACTCTGGTGTCAGGCAAAAAAAACAGCTCTCAGCTTCCTAGCCCTATGACCTTGAACAAGAGATTAACTTCTCTACGACTCAGTTTCCACATCTATATAAAAGGGGACTAAACTCTCTACTTCACAGAGTTGTTGGAACCATCAAATAACTATATGGGACCTCATTTGGTACTTAACATCTGAGACAAGACTTTATCCCACCTATTACCACTGCCTTGTGTGAAACTCTGGTCCCAGCTATGTTCTAGGAACATCAGGGCTTCCTCTTGAAACAAGATGACTTTGGACCCCAAATTTCTGAGCTCTTCTCCAACTGCACATCCTTTTCCTTAAAAGCCACCAGCTTCGCATTTCCTTTCTAAGCTGCCAGGAAACAAATGCCAGGGGCTTGCTTTAAGGAACAGTTGGAAAATAATTAGCTTGCCTTCCACAAAGGCCACAGTTCACTGCTGAGATATTTAAAACTCTACTGATGGCTTAAAATAAATATCACAATGGAGATGTCAAAATAGCTGTGTGTTCTAACACATGACATTTGCAGGGGGGAGGGGAGAGTAAAAAACAGAAATGGATTTACTGAAATAATCTTAAGGTTAAGACCTTTCAGGTTTGATACCACAGAAATGTCATATTGTTTCAAGTGTCTTTCTTTTTTGTAAGTTTATTTTTCTCCTTTGAGAGCACTGAAATGTTTGTCATGCAGAAGAATCAAGAACCGTTTTCAAAAAGGAAAAAAGCATAATTATATTTTTTCAACCAATCATAACAATTTTCAGCAGTTTCTTAGGAGCTTAATGCAATTCCCAAACGCAAATACAGGAGTCCCTTGTATCCACGAGGGGATACATTCCAAGAACCCCAGTGGATGCCTGCCACCGCAGAGAGTACATACATATGACAAAGCTTAATTCATAAATTAGGCACAATAAGATTAACAATAGCTCATAATAAAATAGAAAAATTTTAACACTATTCTGTAATAAAAGTTATGTGAATATAGTCTCTCTCTCTCTCTCAAAATATCTTATTGTACTATAGTCACCCTCCTGTTGAGGACACAAGATGATAAAATGCGCACGTGATAAGAAGCAGTGAGGTGAATGATGCAGGCACTGCGGTGTAGCGCTGGGCTACTGCGGACCTCCTGACAATTTGTCAGTAGGAAGATCATCCGCTTCCGGATTGCTGGTGCCTACTGAGACCTGAACCTTAGAAAGCAAAGCCATGAAGAGGGAGGAATGTAACTGATTTCTCCAATGGGGAGATGCATTGAGTACTCAATGGATGCCAGGTTCTGGGCTACATATTGTAAATATTTCTTTCATTTTAATCCTCACAGGGACAGGGATGATTTCTCCCCTCTGTAAAGAAGGTAACGGGAACCTCAGGTGCTTACTCAAGGGCCCAAGTCTGTCTTTATCCTGACTCTAAACTCTTTCCAGCTATTTCCAGAGCCTTCCATTCCATTCAGACCTATGAGGGCCAACCATCCAACATTATCAGACAAGGCAACAAATACAATCTTATTAACTAGAGTTTATGGCTAGTATAAAGCAATAAAGGGTAAATGTCAAGGAGAAAGAGTTCTAATAAATATCCATAAACTCAAGAATACATCCTGTTCCCCCAGCCTGCCTGGCATAACCCTCTTCTTCATCTCTCACCATTTCCTGCTTTGCTCTTCATGCTCTGGTAAGCACCAAGTCTCATGTATTGCTCAGAACTATCCACATCTCATGTTGCTGTGCTTCTGCAAATGTTGTTCCTTTTTTCCAAAGCTCTTCCTCCACAACTACTTGGTTAACTCCTATTCACCCATCAGAACCCTGCTGACGTGTAATCTTTTGAAAGAAGTCTTCTTCATCCATCTCCCACTCATACACCCAGTGGAATTCTTTTCCTCCCCTGTATCATATCCATGCTTACATTTTTGTAATTATCACAGTGTTTGGAGTTTTGTTCTCTTCGTTGGCTGATTGGTTTGGTGAAAATACCTGTTTCCCTCACCAGAGTGACTCTCCTGCTGCAGGTAGGAGCAATGCTTTAATCCACTTCTATATATCCCCCACGCCCAGCTCAGTGTCTGAGTCAAAACAAGCATCTAAATGAATTGAATGGAAATTGAAAATGAAAACGAGTATCATGGAGAATTAGAAGAAAGGGAAACAAGTGCTCATATTGTGGAAGTCTGTTACAGAGCAATCAACCAGACCATGTTTTCCTAATACAGATTATAAAACTGGCACAGAGGCAAGACAGAGCAGCAGTGGGGACTCATACTCTCCAGACATCTGCTGGGCGTCTCATCTGATCAAGCTTCGCCTTGCCTTGCTGATGATTTCATCTTTCAGAAGTCAGAGGAAGTGACAAGGGAAATGGTTACTTGGCACTAAATCCTGGCAAGAAGGAAACATGGTTTGATGAGATGTGGAATCCTTGGGAGTTAATGACAGTGCAGGAAAGGAAGAAAGAAAGCAAGCATCATTCAACATCCACTATATGCCATCCACTTGACAAGGGTTACGACACTTAATTCTCACAACAGCCTCAGAGGGTGGGTATAATAAGTCTCTTCAATTTGCAGAAGGAAAAAAAAAAAAGAGAAGATGCAGAAAGGTAGAGTCACTTGCCCAAGGTCATCCACCCAGGGCTGTCTGCTTGCAGCCCTCTAGTTCTAACCACCCACAGTGCAGCTGACCAAAATAGCATGGCATTGCCTGACTTGCAACCTGGGCTTGAAGAAAAGTAGTTGATCAGTATAGGCAAGGTAATGCTGCAATACCAAAACACACACACACCCCAATATCACAGTACTCTGATACAACCAAAGTTATTTTTTCAAGCCGTAGCAGCTCTCTAGGATGGGCAGCCTTTATGACTCAGAACTCATGGAGTTATGGAACCTCCATCTCAACAGGTACTTCGGGGCTTGCCTCAGTTAAGGGAAAAAAGCCCTGGAAGGCCTCACCCAGTGATTCAATTCCTCTGCCTGGAACAAGCATGCATTATTTCCACTCTGCATGACCTAACCTAATGCTAAGGGGCACAGAAGTGCAATTCTCCACCCAGAAGGAGAAAGAACCAGAAATAGTTCCATATCTAAAGTCCCTACCACAGCAGCCTTGTAACTTTGAGAAAGCTTCCACATGCAGCACTGAACACTTGATGAATCCTGACTCAGTGACTGCCAAATGAGAGAAGAGGCAACACAGAAGCAAAAATTAGTAACTAGAGAGTAAAGTTCAAATAAAGAGAAAGAGGATACTCCTGACAGGAGAATTTAGTTGTGGAAGATGATTTCACGACCAAGAATCACCAAGTATCTGGGCAAGGTGGGTGCTATAAACAGGTCTTCTGGCCACAACTCAAGAAGGAAATACTGTACAAAATGCAGGGGAATTCTCAGTCAGTTCAGGCTGATACAACAAAAACACCATGGACTGAGTGGCTTAAATACGGTCATTTATTCCTCAGAGCTCGGGGCTGGAAGCCCAGTACAAGGGTGCCAGCACAGCCAGGTTCCAGGGAAGGCCGTCCTCCTGGTTTACAGAGAGCCTCTTTCTGCCTGCGGCCTCACAAGGTGCAGAGAGAAAGCTCTGGCCCCTTCTGCTAGAAGGGCACTAAACCCCCACGATGGGGATCACCTCATCTAAACTGAAGTGCCTCCCCAAGGCCTCACCTCCTAGTACCTCCCCACTGGGGGTTGGGACTTCAGCACCTGAATCTGGGGGAGACGCAACACACAGCCCCTCACAGGGAGACCTAGAGAAATCGTGTCTGCCCATTCCATTTTTACCATTCCCAATAAGAAGGAAGATGAGGCATCAAAAGCAACTGGCAGGAATACACAAGAACTTCTGAACTGTTCTTATTTGAAAAGCTATAAGCAAAAGCTGGAGGTTGGAATGCAACTAACCATTGTTTTGAAAGGGTGTGGGATAGCATGACAGAAAAGACACTGAGCCTTTGCACTGAGCTGTGTGACCTTACAAAACTGCTTAACCTCCCTGAGTCTTGATTTCTTGTAGGACCATTCCTAGTTAGGACTGCGTACCTACAGACGATACACAATCTACCCCAGAGGGTTGTCATGAGGATCGAGAAGACTCTAAGGCAATGTGCTTGTCCAAGTGTCTAGCAAAATGTCAGAGCAAGGAGAACAATGGTAAGAATAAGGATGATAGTGACAATAAATCCTTTGTTGGGATAAATAGCCATTTGGTTGCCCCAGGAACCTTCAGTCCAGTTAACACTCTGACTTCATTTCCCATCACCCTGTTCTTGCCTGAACGTTTCTTTGTTCTAAACATTTCCTGTTCTTTGCTCCATTCCAGGCACATAGACCTTTTGGCTCTTATTTGAACGTACCAGGAATGCTCATAGCTCAGTGCCTAGGCACTTCAGGGTTCCCTCTTCCTGGATTGCTCTTCTCTGGACATGGGGGCATGTCTTGCTCAGGTGTTACTTACTCACTGAAGCCCTCCAGGACTACCTACTTGAAATTACAACATCCACCCACACCATGCACTCTTTATCCTCTTTCCTTACTTTATTTTTCACATGGGCAGTTATTATCCCCAATACAGAAAATAATGTACTTACTCATTTTGTTTATGTCTGTGCCTCCCATTAGGATATTTTCCTGAACCTAAATGAGCCTCCAGCCTAGGACCCCAGTTTGCACTTACCACTGTGTGCTGTTGTCGTTGTGGCGATGACTCTGCATTTCTTTTCTCTGATCCACTGCTTATTAATTTCATATCTGAGCAACAAAGTATATGCCTTATTTCTAAATGCTGGATCTCCTGCACCTTTTACACCTTTCACCCTCACATTGCAAGATTCTATGACAAAACATCCTGAAAAGTTCATCGTGTCAGAGTGCAACCCACTCTTCCCACGTTGTCCTGCAAAGACCTGTCCTTACTTCATCTTTCATCGTATCACATCACACTTCCTGAGCTTCAGAGCTGCCTGGACATCTGCTGGTGGTAGGTGACCAGCATCCAAAATGCCCAAGCCTCACAAAATCATCAGCATCAGTTCCAGCAAATACTGTGTTCCCACCACTGTGGATCAACGTGTATCTGTGAATGTCTGGCTTTACCTATTCGTACCACCAACGTCGTTTTTTTCAGGGAGGAAGGGAGTTCTTTATCTAAACTGGATTACAGCTCATGTGATTCTGTACCACAAGTCATGTGCAAGTCACGGGCTCTATAAAGAGTCCTTGCACTGGTTTACAAGTAGTTATGACATCTGAATTCCTTAAGCAATTGCTGATTTCTCTTGCAACACAGTAACAAAACATGGGGGCAATTTTAATAGCAGATGTTATTTAGGTGAAAATATCAAAATTCCTAGAGGTAATGGAAAAACACCCAGCTACAAATTATCTAGGGGGTACCCTTTCCACTCCCTTAAGGAAAAGGGACCCACAGATACTGAGTACTTTGCAGTACCAGGCCCCATGATGAGCACCATAAATCTGTTACCCCATTTCATGTCCACAACAAGAGTATGGCAAGAAAAGTTCTATTGGCCCCATTTTAAAGACTTTTTAAACACTGAGGTTTAGAGCAATTAAGATTCCAAGAGAAAACATCATGAAGAGTTCATTGTCGGAGTGCAACCCACTCTGGCACTTTGGGGGTGCCTCTTCCTGGATTGGTCTTCTCTAGACATGAGCCATGCATTTAGCAAGAAGCAGGCCTAGAATTCAAAGCTAGACTGCCTGACTCTAAAGACTGTACTTTTTCTAACAAAAGATGGGAATTGGAGAAAACAAGGTTGCTCAAAAATAAATGCATGGGAGTACTAGCAGGCCTTATTCTTCGTGCTCCTTGAAGGAGCTACTCTGAAGCTACCACAGCCAGAGCAAGGTAATGTGTTCAGTCTAGATAGGTCGCTCACTCCATCTAGGAATTAATCATTGCCCCCTGTCAACTCAATTCATTGAAGGCATTTAATTGAATCCATTCATCCACAATTACTAACTGGCCTCCACAAGCCAAAAAAGAAGGATCTGTTCATCCAACTGACTTTGGGACTAGCTCACCCTTGACCTCAGTCCAGATGGAGAGAAGTTCCCCAGGCCATGACTGGGAAACAGAGCATCCCTGCCCAAAGCTGGCAGCTTTTTGAAAGCCATCAACTTAAAATCATAAGAGATGAGGAGAGACAGACACAAGGGGAAAGTACCTGGAAAAAACCCAAAGATACACAGGGCAGAGGAGCAACTTACATTTCCTACATTCCTCCAAACCAGTAGCATTCTCTCAATCTGATTGCTTAAGAGCCAAAGCACCTTTCCCACAGCTTGATAAGCTCAGCCTTGATTTTTAAATGACTGGAAATTTAGGAGACAAAAGAGTAATGAAGAGTCTTAGCTCAGAGTCAGCCAGAGCTGCGGGTCTGAACCCCAGTCCACCGCACACCAGCTGCAGGACTTCAGCAATTAATGTCTGCAAGCCTCAGTGCCTTTATCTCCAGAAAAGGAATAAACATAGCATCTCAGGTTGTGAGTTAAGTGAAGAAATGCAGGTAAAGCCCTTGACACAGGGCCCAGCACACAGCAAGTACTCAATAAATGTTGGCTATTACTTCTGAGAAAGAAAAAGGTTAGCTAGTCTATAAATTTTATAGGACAACATCAGTACTGAAAATGACTCTTCACTGTACCCTGAATCTTCTTTTCTTGATAGACATGCTTAGGATTTCTGAACTTCAAGTTTCTCTTAATTCACTATCTGAGTGTCTCTGGGGTAGTTAATATTCCCCAGGACTCTTCCCTTAGTACCCTGATTGACTCATGTTCCTCTCGCACAATCTCACCACATTCTGGTTATGGCCATCTACTAATTTCCTCAAATATTTATTAGCCATCTATTTGTCACCAATTACCACACTCCACATTGGAGCCAGGCACCATATATCCCGCTCATCTCCACTTGGACACCCCAGATATCTGAAATGCTAAGTGTCCAAAACAACTTTCCATCTTCCTCTTACGACATGTTTCTCCCCCTGCCTCCTTCCTTGGCCAGTGTCTCCACCAACCACCCAGACTGGCATCGTTCTAGATTTTCTCTCCCTCCCTCACTCTCCTCTTCCCATTGATCCCCAGTTCTTGTGGACTCCAGGTCTCCATGGCGCTCCCATCCATTTTTTCTCCAGTCACAGCTGATGCAGACTCTCATTCAGGGCTCGAGTGCCTTCTCTAAAATACTTCCAGCAGCCTCCACTGGGGCCACGGTATTGCCAGCCTTCCCCATGACAGCCCCCACCTGTGGCTCAAAGCCATCTTCTGAAACATGACCCTGAATCTGCCACTTCCCTGTTTAAAAACCTTCAAAGATTCACAACATATCCAAAATAAAGTCTCCTCAGTCAGAAAGGTCCACCATGACCTAGCCCTGCCTACCTACCCAGCCCCATCTCTGGCCATTTCTTAACAAACCTCCTTCATTTGAGATGCGACAACCTACTTCCAAGTCCTCCATATGTTCTCTCACACCTCCAAGCCTTGGAACATGCTGTTCCTAGTGCCCACAATTCCCTCCCCACCCCTTGGCTGCTAACACCTAATCATCATCTTTCATGAGTTCAAATCTCCCCACAGGCATTTTCTGATTTCTACTCCCCAGGCTATAGAGTGCCACCTTCCTTGCACAATCTTACCATATTCTGGTTATAGCCATCTACATAGCCCTTTGAACATATCCCTTCTGTAATAAGTATGATACAGTATTATAGCTTGTTTTTTTTTCTTCTTCTTTCTCTACTCCCACACCCCAACCAGATGATCATCTCTTGAGGATAGAAATCATGTCTTACTTATTCCAATGTCATGTGTTTTAGGGATAAAAGTCAAGAAAAAAGAGTTTGCAGCTGTTGGGGGAATCGTTGTGTATTTTCCTCAGTTCTTGTTCCCACCGCAACAAAGAATTGAACGGCAGAGACACAGTAGTGAAACAGAGTAAAAGTTTTATTTAAAGTTACTTAAAGAGAGAAAAGATGCAGATGACCTCAGGGAGGAGAGGCCCCCTGAAAGGTTTAAGAGAGAAAGTTTAAGGCTACGCACTTAGAACGTGCAGGTGACCTCAGAGAGAGGAGTGTGCTGAAAGGCTTAGGGTCTGAGGTTTTATAGGTGGTTGAAGATTTTTCAGGAATATGACACAGGGCCTGGTACAGACGAGCCATATTGTCCCAGAATGTTCATCTTCGATAAGACATTACGTTTCTTCTTTTTTAACTTAACACAAGAAATATACTGCTTTGATTCCTTTCCAGGATATCAGCTTCTGTCTGGAGGCATATCACGACTGTCTGTCCTGCCTCCAAGGGGGGCTGAGCCGCCATCCGTTTGATTAAAAATGCAATCTTTACTTTAAGATAGAATTTGTCCTGAATAAGCTGGGCCTTTTAGCAGGCTAAAGTAAATCTTACAATGGTATGTTCTAATTGACACAGTGAAAACATTGGTTATGCTGAGATATTTTTGTTTATCTGGGGAGTATTCAAACTTCTAGGCCAAGTTGCTCTCGGCCTTCTGAGCTTTCTATTTTTAACTGGTTAACTCTTTGAGTTTCTTCTAGTGGGCTTTACTGGCCTTATTCTCTTTCCACCCTGCTCATATCTATTTTCCTGCCTAACACAACAGTGCAAACCAGAAATTTCCAAAAGCAAATGTTTTATGCTTACCAGGGGAATAATTCTAATGATAATAACAATACCAACTATTTCTAAGGGCTTAATATGACTAAACACTTTTTAGGCATAGCTCACTTAATCCTTGTAACCACTCTTTGAGGAAGTAAAATTTTTGTTCTCTGTTTTTTGAATGAGGCAAATGAGGCACAGAGAGATCACACACTCACACACACACAGTTTTGGAGTCAGAAAGGCATAGTTCCTAACGGGGTTCTGTCATTTACCTTCTACATGACCTCAAGCAATTCACTTAGTCCCCATTTGTTTCTTCATCTTGGGCATGGGGAAAGATGTGTTGTGATAAATTAAAATACTATTTATAAAATTACTGGCATTTAGTAGCTATACCATGTTAATGCCTTTTTCCCCAAACAATGGTCTCTGACAACTATCTGAATTCTGATTATTCAGGAATATTATTAAATTACTAAACTGGAGAAGTAGACCTCTGGTTGGTTGGTTCAGCTCTGGCTTATCCAACAGACCAGCTCTGAGTCTCTTCCCATCCTTGCCCCCACCCCCATTTCTTTCATAGTCCCACACCAACACTAGCTTCAGGTGTAAAGTGGGGCTCAGGGCCAGTGATCTGGGGTGGGGTTAGAGTGAGCATGAGGCAGTTTCCCTGATAAATGTAAAAAAGCCAAAACCTTAGCAATTTGATTTTGAGGTTGTGAAGCAAATGTGAACACTTGGATGTGTATTTCTGTCAACCGCATCTGAAAGGCTGAGTCTAACACCCTGGATCCAGGTGTGGAAGCCCAAAGATGATCTAAGCGAGGATTTGCTGTGATGGGATTTAAATGGCAAGCTGTTCTCTTGGAGCCGCTGAAGCTGCCTCCCCATCCTGCCCCAGCCCCTCCCTAAAGCTCCTTACCGAGGACATTGACATTTCTAAATGTATTGATTACAGGAGCAGGCAAGGTTTGGGCAGGGGAAGGGGGAGAAATGGATTGATTCTATTATTTGTAGGAAGAAAAAAGAAGAAGAAACAAGGGAGCTTTTGTTTGGAGGACAAAACCAAAATTATCGGCTGAATGGGGCTGAATCAAGCACTTGAAGTTCAATCCTTCCAGACTGCTGACAGTGCAGGTGGAGATGATACGGAAACAATCCGCACCTTGGGGGACCCAGGCTCTGGTCATTAACGACTGATTATACCAAGTTCTCTACAGGGTTGGGTTAGTTCGCTCAAAGGCTGTGATGCAGCAGGACTTGGCCATGTCAGATCCAGGGAGGGGATTTGGTTCCCAGAGCAACAAGTCCTCGGGATCAAGGAACTCAAGAGACACATTGCTCTGGGGAACCTGCTTTACAGTGTGCCACTCGCACACAAATTAGAGTATAAGAAGCCACCTCATTTTTATCCAAATTTTAAATTATGAAACTACCAACATCAAGGCGAATTATTTAACCAGGGGCATCAGTATAGCCATACCCAGTGGTTAAAATAGTCAAATCCTTCTATACTAGTTAGTCAACACCACCTTTGGTACCTCCCAGAGCCCTGTCCCCCATGAAAAGCGTCCATTCTAACGAGTCAGTGCTCATGTCCTGTGGATGGCCAAATATTCCGAATATGACCCTGATCACAGTGGTTTTCTATAATCATTTAGTCACCAACAGCCAGTCAATAAACACAGATGCCTTCCTTTGGGAAAGGGGGTATTTACATACATAAATAGCCACACACACAC
The DNA here is from genome assembly GCA_032199065.1 of Smutsia gigantea. Lineage (NCBI taxonomy): Eukaryota > Metazoa > Chordata > Mammalia > Pholidota > Manidae > Smutsia > Smutsia gigantea. Next base: position 97,398 of record JAVSCE010018195.1, on the reverse strand, counting down.
ACTACATATATATAGCTATATGTATAGTTTTATATATAATTATGTATGTATTATATATGGTTTTCTGTATAGACAGATAGATAAGTAGGTTATTTAAACTTGGTATGTTTGGGAGATATTTCCACCTTAGCACATAGAAGTTTACTTCACCTTTTTAACTACATGGCACTCAATAGTATGGGTATACCATCATTCAGCCACTCCCTTATTGATGGATATTTAGGTTAGTCCTGCTTTTTCACTATTACAGACAATGTTGTAATGAACATTTTGAACATATGTTGTTCCACACATATACGTGAAAATTTCTGTAGGACAGATTCCAAGAACTGGAATTGCTGGATTAATGAAATGTGTATTTCTAATGCTGATGGTCCTGAAAAACTAGTCACACTTTCTTTTATGCACAACTGACGACAGCTTGTGCCCCTGGTTAATCTGGATGGTTTGCAGAAGTCAGCCCTACTCAAAGTGGTCTTCAGTCAGTGTGAAGCACCTCCCTGATGTGCCCATCTGCATTAATGATCACAGAGTCCACCAAGCTCTTGTGTGTATAACCCGGCACACATCTGCCCACAAAGAGGCTGTGGGAAGCCTCACTGCTGTTTCTAGCTGACAGATTATTGCTGATTCCCCCAAGCTTCCAGTCTGTTGAGTTGCCTGCGAATAGCAAATAACAAGGCTCCTGTAGAGCCTGAGAGAATGGCACTGCCACCAATACTGTGTCATCAATTGTCACCCAGGCCCTGAAGCTGCTTTGCTCATCTCCAGAGCCATATGAAGTCCCTCTGAGACGTCTGACAATTTCTGGCCACCACACCTTGCCTAGGATATCATCAGACCTCCCGTGAAAGACAGTTGTCAGTCTCTGTCCCTCTAATCATAGGACCTCAGACCCAGCCCAGAGGGCTAAATGGAAAAGAGAGGTGCTAGACCCTGCCCTCCGTCTTCCTCCTTCCCACAAAATCTCCAGGGCCTGAGAGGGGCAGAGGAGATGAAAGTATTGCCCACGGTAAAAGCATCTAGATCCCCAGCTAGGTCAGCCAAAGTGCCTCACTACACAAGCATTTTTATTCATTCCACGAAGGACTGGAGGCAGCTTCCAAGAAGGTACACAACACAATAAAATTGGAAAATGTAATTAAAAGACAAAGCCAGGGAAAATATATGTGAGACAGGAAGTGAAGACCAAGGGGAAATACATCTATGCAATCTGCTAGGTTCTGCATGATTTTTAGGCATTTGGACTCCCTGGCGGCCAAAGCAAATTCGAGGAAGGAGGAAATTACAGATTTAGTATCCAAATCCACAAGGTGCATGAAGAGAATCCCCACACTGAGATTTTAGAATGATCATGAAGAGAAAATAGGAAATAAAGATGGCAGGACTCAATTTCTCAGAACAGTTCTGTTTCTCCTTTGAACATGGATCCCAGCAGCTGAAAGTCCAGACAAGCTCCCTCTCCAACCAGCAGGGCAAGACCTTCCCAAGCTGGCATGATCTGCTGTGCCATGCCTGCCACTCCCCTCAGGCTGCCATCTCCCCTCCCTCTGTACTGCCGCGCAAACCAGAGGAAAGCCCAGGCACCAAGATTCAGCCAGGATTCCAGCCTCCAAGATTCCCAGAGATCTGCTTAGTTCCCCAGAGAATATAGACCCTCTTCCTCTCTAGCCGCCTGGGTGACCAAGTGTTCTTCTGTTCTCCATCTCTGATCGTCCTGCATGTGCACACGCACACACACTCACACAGGAGGCTATGGTAGAAAGCCATTATAATCTGCCCACACCAGAGGCCACAGAGAATATTTTTACATCCCACACCTTTGTTTTTTAATTGGCAACTTAAACATTAGGAAATATCACATAAAAATCCACATTCCTCAAACTGAAGGAACAAAACAGCAGCAGACTTACAGACTCCAAGAAGGGACTAGTGGTTACCAAAGAGGAGGGGTGGGGGAGGGTGGGTGGGAAGGGAGGGAGAAGGGGATTGAGGGGTATTATGATTGGCACACATGGTGTGAGGGGGGTCACAGGGAAGACAGTGTAACACAGAGAAGAGAAGTAGTAACTCTGAGGCATCTTACTACGCTGATGGGCAGTGACTTCAATGGGTGTAGGGGGAACTTGATAATATGGATGAATGTAGTAACCACATTGTTTTTCATGTAAAACCTTCATAAGAGTGTATATCAATAATACCTTAACAAAAAAATTATAAATAAAAAAAATGAAAAACCGCTGTGGACAGCAGAATAGTGGCCCCCAGAGACATCTGTGTCCTCATCCCCAAAACCTGGCAACAGATTACCTACAGCAGACAGGACTTTGCAGATGTGACTGAAATTAAGATGGAGTTTATCCTAAATTACTGAGGTGGGCCCAGTGTAATTGCAGGGGTCTTTACAAGGAGGAGGCAGGAGTATGAAAGTCAGAGCAATTGGAAGATGCTACACCCTGGCTTGAAAAATGGTGGAAGAGGCCATGAGCCAAAAATACAGGTAGCTGCTAGAAGCTGGGAACAGCAAGGAAAAAATCTGTCCCCTAGATCTTCTAGAGAGAACCAGCCTGGATTTTAGCCCCACAAGGCTGCTGACCTACAGAACCCTAAGATAGTAAATTTGTGTTGCCTTAAGTTTGTGGCTACTTGTTGCAGCAGCAATAGGTAACTAATACGATTGCTGACCTAAAATAATTCTTTACTCAGACAGACAGAAAGTCAGAGAGTTAGCAGGCCTGCAGCAAAAATAGTGTAAAGGATGCGCTTCATGCAGAGAATAATCTCAGATATAAGGTCAGGAAGGGCAAAGTTTGGGGTGGAAGAATGAAGAAAGTGGCCAGTGTGGAGAAACCTAAATGAACACAGACTGTGTATATAATAATGCTTTAAATAAATAGCTAGAAATCATATTTTAAGAAACATGAAAGTAAAATATGAACCAGAAACAGCATTATAAAGCAAGAGGGAAACAGAAGGGTATTGATTAACTCTGGTAAGTTAAGGAAGCACCTTGTCACTTCCAGCTAAAGCACTGAAGGGATACAGACAATGCCTAACTTACCGACGTGTTGAAAGAAAACAATGGATCAACCCGAAAGACAAGAAAAGAGAGGGGGAGAAAAAAATCCATATTCCTCACTTCTTGAAAGTAAATAAATAAATGTTTAAAAATCAGGCCAAGAATTTTTTTAAAGTTGGCGATTCAGCAGCTCCCAACAGCTGGAGTTGAGTAACTTACAGTTGCCTCCTTAGGTGGAGACCAATGCCTCCAATTTGCTGCAGTCCTCTGCGCTCCCTGTATTTTACCCCAGCCCACCTCACTCATCACATTTAAAACCCCAACCTAGGCAACAAATACATAAACTTCTTTTCCAACAAAGGGAAAAGGCAAATGGGATGATAAAAGTGACATGGAAACACCTGAATTCAAATCCATGACTTTGCCATCCATCTTCTAGATCCACAAGATGAGGGGTCAAACACCATAAGAAACTCTTTCTAACTCTGACAATTTTCTTCTGGTGGGGCAGAGGCTCTGCTTTCCAGGGTGGGGGAATGTGCTGACATCTGTAAACCATGGCAGCTTTGATGAGAGGGTCAAGAGAGGGGCTCTCCCTGATGGGGCCGGTTTTCACTTTGTTTGTTGCTGGAAATGTCTTACCCTGCAGGTGCCCTCACCCACCTTCACCCTAGGATTTGGCCAGCATGTTAGCCTGACGCAGCCACAAAGATGAATGGCAGGCTTAGAGGTGGTGGATTAGTTTTGCAAGCAGAAACAAAAACAAAACAAAGGCGAAAAAATGGTTTCTGTCTCTTCCTTTCCTTACAATAAATTGCTGCATAAAACCAGTAGCCTGCTAACCAGAGGTAGGCTGGAGCCCCAGGTGTGTCCTGGAAACCGAGCCTCGAGCACCATCTAGGTGCAGAGGGTGGCACTGCAGGCTCTAATCCTTAAATTTACCCCACCAATACTTCCAGACTGTTCCCCTCCACTATCCCTTCTCCCACTGCCTGTAGGTCTCAGTAGAGGCAATGAGCTATACAGTGGGGAGCCACGGCCTTTGCAAACGAACCCTGTCTCACTCACTAAGTGTGGAGTTTTGGACAATTCATTTCCTCATCTTCAAAATGGGAATAATCATGCCCATTTTATTGGGTGATTGGAGAATTTTTAAAAATCTACATAATCTGGAATAAAATTTAGAACCAGTAAAGTTTCATTTCCTCCCTCTGCTACACCATAAATTCACACAGCCCACAGAGAAGTAACTCTGGAATGCTTCTTTTGCTCATCTGTAAACCAGAAATGGAAAACTCCAGGGTTGTTAGAAGCAGAAGGAACATGGGATATATACAATTCCTGGCACAACACGAATGTTCAACTGCTAATAAGAAGGGAAGAAAAAAGTAAATCTGGCCCTGATCAGTTAGAGGCACTGAGGTTATACAAAAACATGAGACACTTATAAAAATAAGTAAGACAGTCTCTTACGGAGAGAGCCAAATATAAATAATAATGCAAGGTAATAAATTCAATATATGAACAAAGTACATGTCCATAGTGCTTTCCAGGTATATCAGTTGCCTCGCTTAATCCCCATATGCATCCTGTAACAAAGGATTGGCACCCTCATTAGAGATGAGTAGGGGAGGCCCAGAGAAGGTAATGGGCTATTTTTTAAATTATAATATAATATATATATTATATTATAATAAGTATTATTATTATTATTACCCTGGGCTTAATGCTGTTCATGTCCCCACCTCTTTTCTCTGCTCCTATTCCAGATCTGACCCATCATTTTCTTTCCCAAAATGTATTCCCCATTCTTCCACTGAAATAGAACAAATTAAAAATCTGGCTCTTCCTTCCCATCTCTCCTCTGCTCCCAGTACTTTGTCAGCCTGCAGTCATCTATTCCAACTCTTAATGTCTCTCTTTATATTTCCACTCTTCTCCCCCCAGCTAGACCCCTCCACTCCACCCTTGCAGGAGCCTCCTGTCTGGGCTCTCTGTTTGCCAGCTCTTCTCCCTCCAATCCCTCCTGCAGGGGCTCCCAGGGAATCTCATGCTGGCAGCAGGTGCCACTGCAAGTCTAACCTCTCACCTTCCTCCAGCAAGCTTTTCCCAACTATATTACCCCACAGGCATCTCTGCTTTCCCTAAACACGGACAGTTAGTTCACAACCCTAGCTAGCCATTAGAATAACCTGGAGAAGTTTGACAAGTGTTCACCAAATAAGCACACGGCAGAGATGCTCAACATTGTGAAACTTAATAAAAGGAAATCTCACTAAAGTAGAGTAAAGGGGAGGCTTAAAGGGGATAGAAGGGGAAGCCTGAACCACTCAATGTCAGTAACAGGAAGAACCGTCAATTATAGACCTCCAACAAAAGACTCCAACAGGGAAGATTCATCAATTACAGGCTCCAACAGAAAAGATGTACATTCCATCTCCCACAAGAAATCTATTCCAGCAACTTAGCCAATAAGAAACCATTATCACCCTGAAACTCTTGCTCTTCTCCAAGGGGCTTTTTGTTCAAAAAAACCCTTCCCAACTTCCTCCTTCTTCTCCATAAAATAATGTTCTTCTCTTTTGTACGTTGGAATTGCCTGTAGTTTTGCCATAGCTTGCATCTCCTGAATTGCAATTCTCTGCTGCTGCAAAATAAATCCATTTTGCTCGCAAAATAACTGGCTGTTTTGTTTTTAAGATTAACAACATCATTAGCCATCAGGGAAATGCAAATCCAAGCTCCAGTGAGATACCATTTCACACACAATAGGATGAATATAATAAAAAATACAAGCAACAATAAGTGCTGGGGAAGATGCAAAGACATTGGAAGCCTCATGCACTGGTGGCTGGAATGTAAAATGGTGTGATTCCTTTGCAAGACAGTGCAGGCAATTCTTCAAAAGGTTAAGCCTAGAGTTAATTGTATGATCCAACCATTCCACTCTATGGATACATCCAGAAGAATTAAAAACATACCCGCATAAAAACTTACACACAAATGTTCTTAACTGCATTATTCATAATATCCAATCCTGTATTAAAGTTGAGATTTTAATCATTAGCCTCCTGGAATCTGCAGGTTTAACAAGTGTCTCCTCACAGACATCCTGAAGGTTGAGATGCACTGACCTACAGAATCAAATTCACCCAAGGTCTGTATCATAGCCCACAAGACCATACCTTTACAGCCTGGCTCTGCCTGCATCTCTGACTTCATCTCCGACCATTCCTGCCCAGCCCTGTGCGGCTCCACCAACACCCCCTGCTCCCTGTAACAGAAATGACCTTTCCTTTCCTGAACATTTGGCTCCTGCAGCTAGCCTCCTGGCCCACCCTTCAGTACCACCTCCTGTGGCAAACTGTGCCTAGCTCCCAACCTCCTCCAGTGGCACTTACCATAGCCCAGTGCTTCTCAACCAGAGGTCACAGTGCTCCCCAGGGGATGCTTGGCAAATCTGGAGATATTTTTAATTGCCACAATGGGGGTGGTGTGCTACTAGCATCTAGTGAGTAAGGCCAGGGATGCTGCTAAACAACCCACAGTACACAGGACAACCACACACACCGAAGAATTATCCAAAATGTCAACAGTGCTGACATTGAGAGACCCTACTACAATCTATTGTCATGTGAGTTCCTTAAGGGCAGGGAAGGTCAACAACGTAACCTTGGTACCAGGTACAGAGCCTGGTACACAATAGAAGTGTAGTAAATATTAGTGGAATGGATTATCTGTTTCCCTCATTTTGCACTTAGTGTGTTCATTTATCCTCCATTTTATTTAAGAAAAGAACTGTAGCTGCTTAAAAAAGCCTATGCAATACAATAAGATAAAATAAATGAGCATGCCTTACAAGAGGACAAGACGAAGCCATAGGTGGGTTAGGATCAGGTAAGCATCAGAAATGGTGATTATAGCCCTAAGGTAGAGAAAAGCTGAAATTTGACTCTGGGCTTTCTGTTGGCTATAGCAAAGAGGGAAACGTGAGATTCATGACATCCATCCAATAATACTCCAGTTGCTCAAGGAAAGCAAAATTTTCTCCAATGCTGAGACTAGACAAACACAGGGAGGTGAAGTAGGCGACCATCTCAAAAGAATCAAGGTATTATCAGGAGTCTTTAAAAAACAGGAGACTATTTTTTAAACCTCCTGAGTTATGAAGTTCCTAACTCAGCAAATCCCAATGACCTACAGTAGCATGAGCAAGCCCAGCTGAGTTCAGCAGAGCTTCCCCGGCCATCTTCCCAGATGTACAAGCTAAATACACGTTCGCCGTTACATGCCATGAGTACGGGAAAGGTTTGTTACCTGGCATTATTCTGGCACTAGCTAACTAAAACATCCCCCAAGTGTAAAGTTAGAGGATAGCACCAAAGCATGGCAAGCATAAATAAACATAAGCAATCTACCAAATGATTTCACTCATTTGTGGTGTATAACAACAAAGTAAAACTGAAGGAACAAAACAGCAGCAGACTCCCAGACTCCCAGAAGAGACTAGCAGTTACCAAAGAGAAGGGGGTAAGGAGGGTGGGTGGGGAGGGAAGGAGAAGGGGATTAAGGGGCATTATGACTAACACACATAATGTAGGGAAGTCACGGGGAAGGCAGTATAGCACAGAGAAGACAAGCAGTGACTCTATAGCATCCTACTATGCTGATGGACAGTGACTGCAATGGAGTGGGGTGGGGGGGGACTTGATAATATGGGTGAATGTAGTAACCACAATGTTGCTCATGTGAAACCTTCATAAGTTTGTATATCAATGATACCTTAATAAAAATAAAATAAACATAAGCAATCTTTTGCAGAGATGAGATAGAGTATATTGTTCCACATTAAATCCCCCCCACCGAACTATACAGTAACCCCTTGATGACAGACCACATTTCTCCCTATATGACCACCACAGAGCTGGGCACTTAAAGACACTTGATGTGTCAGTTAGTATTTGATGGGTAATATAACCAACCCAGGCATTTCAGTAAAATGCTGGAATCACTCAAATTCACAATACTTGCAAAGCAAAACAATTGACTGAATCAGACAGTCTATAGATTCATCCCTCCATCATATCAAATCTGCCAGAGGGCTAAAACAGATAATGCAATGGCAGGTCTCCTAGCTCTTAGCTCCCATGTGGTATCCACCCTCCTGCATATGGTTGGGTTGTTTCTGACCACTTCAGACCTTCAGAAATGGACCTAAGAATCCTCTTCATCTCTCATTCTTGCACATGGCTCTACTTCCAGCTCAGACAGTTCTTGTAATTCTCTCCATTGGGTGATAGGCTTGAGATCTCTGGCTTATCTGCTCAGAAATTAAAAGGCTCGGCCCCATTTCATATTTATGTTCTCAACTTTTCATGCAACAGAATAATTAAAGGCATGAACTGCGGAGTTAGGCAGTCCTGGATGTCTATAGTAGCTCTGCCATTTATGTGCTGCATGACCTTGGGGAGGGACTTCACCTCTCTGAGCCTTAGTTGTCTTAACTATATAATGGACTGTATAATAATTTCCTACCTTAGAGTTAGGAAAGTAAAGCATATAACGCACTTAGCACAGCCCCTGGCACTTGGTGTTTAATGATTGTGAGCTACTATCATTTGGCTTTGAATTCAAAATGGACTGGTCAGATAGAGCTTCTGTGGGGTGGAATGGGGAGCAGAAGCAAGAGGACCTACTATGAGCATCTACTGTGTGCTGGCAGCTGGGCTAAGCCCTTGAAACATGCACTCTCATTTAATCCTCACCACCACCTACTTTGTTATCATTGCTGCTGTAACAGGACATCAAGTGGGAATTTTCCTATTGTTCTGGAATTGATGATCCCTTTGGGCAGCTGGCCTGTCAGGGTAGGAGAGGATGGCCATACATCCAAGGTTTACCTAGGATGGTCCAGATTTATATCAGTTGTCTTAGCATAACTATCTAACTCCCCACTCCCTTCCATACTCAGAAATGTCCAAGTTTGGACAATAAGTTATATGGTCACCTACCCTGGATCTGGGAATGGGGGTGACCACAAGAAGGGGGGCTACTGTTCCCAACCCTAAGCTGCAGAACCACAAGACCCCTCCAGGGTGGTCCTCAGAGCAAAGCCCAGTAATGATTCCTGGGGAAGTGCACTCTCAGCAAAGTGAATAAGAAAAGGATGAAGCAAGCCTCCCACCTGAATCTCTTGGCCCTTGGAGCTCTTCAAGGATGCCTGAGACTCTGTGGTACAGGAGAAAGCCAGACTGACCTGGGAGCATCCAAGGAGCCACTACGTTTCAGAGTTTGGGGCCATAAAGATTGAAAGGAGCCACAGGGAAGCAGGGTGGCCCTTTCTTAGGGGTCTCAGTGGCAGATAGGGCACAGGTGAAGTTGAAACCAAGCCCACCACCGATGATGAAGCCACTTGCAAAAGTCTTGAGCCACAGATGGACCTGGTGTCAGGCAGAGTGAGATCAGAGCTGCCACCAGACAGCAAAAGCTTTGCCGAGTTAAGTAATGGTTCTGCCTACCCATTTCCCTCTACCTCCTCCCCACCTCAACACATCAAGGAGAGGGATGGGGAAGAGCTAAACACCCCCCACTTCTTCAGGTCCCTTCATTGGATCTAAAATTGGAGGTTTACAGGGACCTGAGATTTCTAACAGCTGAATGTAATGAAAAGGCCTAGGGACCTGCCACCTAGTGGGGTAGAGAGATTTAACACACAATTGATAATAGGATTGAAAAAACAAAGCCAATCTATGTCTGTACCCAGTGGTGTTGAATCCTCTCCCTAAATTACCTGTCATTTATTACATACATCATACTACATGCCTTACATATTTTAGCTCACTAAGACCCGACAACCATCGTTACTCCCATCTATGAGGCGTCCCATCCAGATGAGGAAACTGAGGCTGGACTCCAGCTAAAAACCTAACAGCGCAAAGATTCAAACATAAGTCTGTCCACCCACACAGCCCTGGCTCTTTCCCTTACATTGAACTGTCTTTTCCATTTCATCTTTACCCACCTCAGGTCACAGATGTCCCCTGGGCTTCCTCAATTCCCTGCTGCAGGTTGTAGCCCCAGCCCGTGACGCAGCCTCTCGGGGAGAAGCTTCTAATTGTGCCTGACCACAAGGTCTGCAGGGAGTTAGTAAATTATTCCAAGAGAACATCTGAACTGAAGGCCCTATTGACTGGAGTCCATTTCCTGAGCTGGCTTTTTTTTTTTTCTCCCAGCAACTGTTGCAAAGCAAGTGCAAGTATAAGTCTTGAATGTCTTGGTTTGGGGCCCTGTTTGATTGGAAGGAGCCAAAGGCAGGCAAGGCTGAGCATCGCCTATAGGGTCCCTTGCTTGTCACCAAGGACACATCTTCAAAGCCTGCTTCCCAGTCAAAACCACCACAAAGGTACAATCCCTTGGGTAAGAAGACATATAACTTTTAGGGGTTCCCAGGTTTCCATAGAAAAGGCACTTCGGTTCCATTCTCTATGGGATTTCAAATAAATATCACTTTCTCCCTCCCAGCCTCATGTTTTTCCCTAAGAGACCCACAACTGATTCACTGCAGTATTATAATACTCAATAAATAGAAACAAGCCCAATGGCCATCAATGGGGGGAAATGGGTGAATAAACCAGGCTGCACCCACCCAACAGAGTGCTATGAAACCATACGAAAAGAAGGAAGACATCTATACCCCCAGTATGGAGGGCTCCCCAATTTACATCCTTTAAACGAAATTAGCAGTGTTCATAAGAGAGTATATATCTTTGTATAAGAAGGAGATGAGAATATATATATATGTGGGTGTGGAGAGAAGGATAAAGGTCCTATGAACAGAAGCAGGGCTTCCCTGAGACAAACAACGAGAAGGTGCAGAGAATGGAAGGGGGTGGACAATAGGTGCAGTGTACAAAGAATGTATAAAATGATAATTGAGCTACAATAATAAAAATAAAAGAAATGCAATGTGGTATCCCGGATTGGGCCCTGGGTTTAAAAAAAAAAGACATTGGTAGAAAAACTAGTGAAACAAATAAAATTCGTCATTCAGCTAACAGTATTATACTGATGTTAACTTCTTTTGACAAACGTTTCAGGGTTGTGTAAGATGCTAACTTTAGGGAAATGGGACAAAGGGTAAATATGGGAATTCTGTCTACTATCTTTACAACCTGCCTATTAATCTAAAATTATTACAAAATAAAAGGTCTAGTATGAAAGTTATATGAGATGTACTGAATGGCATATGAATGAATAAGCATTATGAAATGAGAGGGGGGGAAATCTACAGAAGGTCATCAGCTTTTTATCATCCCTGTGTACTGACAATGCTAAGCGACATCAGCAGCAAGGCACCCCACCCTCCAGCCAGGGCAGCCCCTCAGCCCACGCCCCTGTGCTCTGAGGACACCTTTACTAATGCCATTCTCAGTTTGGAAAGATAAATATTTTACGTGTACAAAAATAAAACAAAATTTGAAAGAGCCACAACACTGGGCATCAATGACCCAAATCTGAGGACCACCACCACGGACCCCCGGCTACTTCAGGTTTCAGCAGCTCTCACCAAAATGTCATGGCAGTGAAAATCATGGTAGAATTCAAATCCAGGTCCATCTAAGCCAATACCCCACAAGCTTTCTGATGGACCTTCTTGGAGATAATGAAACACAAAGATAAGATCAGAATGGGCACTGGCAGTTCTTCCGTCCTTTTTAGAAGTGTCAACAGGGACACAAAGATTTCATTACTGACAGGACTGGCACTTTGTCCCTGTATCAGGAGTCTACTCTCCCAGGGAAATCAAGTTGGCAGAGCCTCAGGTACTGAACTAACACCAAGAGGCAGGGGGCACATCAGAACAAAAGCTGAACACGTGCCCTTTCCATTCAAGTCAGCAAATATTCCCTTGGAGCACACAAATCTCAGAGTTTTTCCCTAAAAGGAAGACCCCCTCATCAAGACCCCAGAAAGAACTCATTACCTCAGCTGCCCAACTTACATATTTAATTACAAGACTTCTATTGTTGCATGTTTTATGATTATAGCCACTTTTCCAGGCCCTGCAGACATGTGTCCACCTACAGCCTTTGAAACAGCTCTTTTCTCTGCCCCACTTTCTCCCATATATCTGCATGGCTCACTTTGGTTTATTTGGGTCTTTATTCAGAGCCACCTCCTCGGGGAGGCCTTCCCTCACCACCCTATCAAAGCCGAGGTGCCCCCTTCCATCACTCTCCATCGTGACACCACTATATCTTTCCTCATAATGCTCACTGTCTCTTGACATTTATCCATGTGCTGATGTGTGTGTCTTTCTCCTGTGAGCACTCTTTAACAGCAGGCTCTGCTGATGCATCACCAGAGCCCAACAAACCATAGGTGCAAAGGCCCCAAGGTGCACATGACCATGGCATGCTAAAAGAACAGGAAGAAGGCCAGTGTGGCAAAAGAGAGAGGGTCAGGAGAGAGGTGGGAGGGTTCACGTTACAAAGGCCAGTGTAGATTACAGTAAGTGATTTGGGTTTTATTATGAGTATAATGGGTAGCCTCTGGAGAGCTGTAAGCTGGGTGGGTGACATCCTCTGATTATTAATCTAAAGATTACTGTCACTACTATATGAAGAACATGTGGAACAGGGAGGGTAGTAAAGCAAGGGATGAGTTATAAAACCTCCTGGAGCAGACCAGGGGACAAAGATGGCTAGGATTAGAGGGTAGCATTGAGGATGGACAGGAGTACATACAAAGCTTGTGGATGTATCTTGGCCATTTGCTGATTAACTGGATGTGGAATGTGGGAGAAAGAAAAAAGGCTAAAGATGGCTCCAAGTTTAAGGACCAGAGCAACTGAGTAGCTGTTAGTGGCATTTACTGAGATGGGAGAATCTGAGGGAAATGCACCTTGGCTGGGGGGTAGAGGAAAAGAATGAAAAAATGTTTACCTATTGTACCATGAACACCAAGGGACCCAAAGGGCTTAATACAAGCTTTTGGAAACCACTGACCACTCCTCTCTACAGAACACACAGTCCTTCCCCTTCTAGCAAAAACTTTCTCCTTGCTTAGCCAAGACTAGGTTCCTCACACATAGAAGAAAGGAAAGAGGTTGGTTTGATTCACAAAAGGATGACAACCGAATTTCTCTATATTTAGATTTTGCACCAGAATCCAGCAGTTCCTAATTTCCAAAATAGCCCTCAGCATGTCAGGCATGCTTCACATGAAAAAGAGGGGCTCTCTCTCCTCTCCTTTAGGCTGGGCTGGCCTTATGACAGCTATAAGCAACAGAATGTGACGGAAGTGACATGCCAGGCCTTCCAAGCCTTAAGAGGACTGGCAACTTTCACTTCCTGCCCTTTGAAAGCCAGCTGCCAAGCAGGGAGAAGCCCAAGCCACACAGAGAAGACACACAGAGCGTAACTGAGGCACTCTGGTTGGGCTCCCAGCCACATGAGTGAGCCATGCTGGGTGCTCCCGGACAGTCAAGCTCCCTCCCACATGACTGCAGCTAATGTCACACAGAGCAGAAGGTTTGCCAGCTGAGCCCAGCCAACCTTCAGAATCATAGTAATAACAAATTAGTCTTAACCCACAAATTTGGGGATGGCTTAAGATGCAGTCATCAATAACTGAAACACTCAATCTTAATAACTACTGGGTTTCCTTGATTCTAGGATTCCTCTGATACAGTAATGAGCCTACATTAAGTGTACATACCAAATGAGAAATGCATCATAATTTTAGAATCCTTAAAAATCTGCTCAATGTATGTCTCAGAATCAAGACCACAGCCACTAGATGACATATACACATACTCCAAGATTCTGTGTCCTCCACATTCCCACATTTACTCCTCAATTACACAGAGATAACAGAACGATTCTTTAGACAACTCAGATTGCATCTGGCTTATCACCTGGTTTGTCCCTAAATTTATTGCTTCTTCAGAGTGAGCAGACATGTCCCACTCCCCCCCACCCCCAGGGCATATTTCAACACTACTCCTTTTTGATGAAGTATTCCAAGCCCAGAAGCAGTCCTAAAACTCAGTTTATGGAAGTCGGTGGAGACCAGGGTTTGGATTGAAACTCCCAATCTTGCCTAATTAATGACACATATTATTGCCCCTATTCCCCTAACTGAAAGCAGCCTCCAAACCTGGACGTGTTTTCCCAGAGATAAAATGCAACAAAATGAATTAGTGTCCCGAGGGACCATGGTGTAGATAAAGGGAGAGCCATGAAAGATAGATGATGTCTCAACTAATTTTATGATTTATCGATCTCCACTTGGCTCATTTTTCTGCCAGGCCCACAGTGGTGTCACCCTCACTAATAGATATGATTACCATCCCCAAAACTGTGTTTGTGAAAATAAGTGTGGCTTCTTCCTGATGCTGACCTCAGCAGTTTTCTTTTATTATGTGTGCTGGACCTGCCAAGAACCGAAATTGATGCACTTACCCAGGGACTCTGTTGGACAGTCGCAAGTGTTTTTCTCATTTTTCTTCCAAACAAGTTCATCTTTAAGCAAGTACAGATTCATGGTTTAAATTACTGAGTTGACACATCATCTGTTCTCGCTGTGTATAACCTCACAAGGAGGATCTTTTGTGTGGAGGGAGACAGGAAAAGGAGTGAGAAGGGTCCCCACTAACCATTTTTGTCCCATGTACTGACCTGAGTTTAAAGATATATTTGTCAGGACACAACACAAACTTCCATTCAGCAAATACTGATTGGGAACAGGTATTAAGGTACTACGTGTTCTGGGGGTGGTCAGTCATTCATTATATATTGATTTGGTATCTATTATATGCTAAGTGGCTGAAATCATAGAATGAACAAAATGGACATTGTCTCTTATGGAAACTGTGGACCAATGAGACAAGATGGAATTTCAAGAGCAATGACTATCACGAAATTAATGTTTGATTGTATTCATCCACTGTGCAACAGGAGTAGCATATAGCCAGTGGCTTACAACATGAGCATTTATCTGTCACTCATGTAGCGATGGCAGGGCTTAGCTACAGGCTCAGTGCAGGTCTGCCTTCTGCATCTCTCATTCTTTTGAGACCAGCAGGTTAGCCAGGGCATGTTGCTCCGTGAAGAGGGCAAGACCAATGGCTCAGTCATATTCCAAACCCTGTTCCTGTCATGCCCACTAACTAATATCCGATATGTTAAAACCAGTTATATGGCCAAACACAAGATCAGGGGTTAAGAAAGTAAACTCCACCCACAACTGGAGGAGAAGAATGGAATGAGTATTTGTTGGGCAATATTCCAAACTGTCACTCAGAACGATAAGATTAAAAAGTGATCTGTGAGGGAACAGAGAGAGGAGAGTCTAGTAAGAGGGAGAGTTCATCAGAATGATGTCAAGAGAGGCAGGCAGTGGCCAGACCCTCTTGAGCTTTTGGGCATAACAATTTTGTCATTTCAAATGACCCCTTTCACTGCTATATAGAAAGTAAATCATAAGAGGCACAAGAGTACAAGTAGGGAGTGTAGGTAGGACACTGGTGCTGCATGCCAGGTGGGACATGATGGATGGCATGGACTTGGGTAGTAGAAGTGGACATGGAAGGAAGTGGCTAGATTGAGAAGCAGAAGGAAATGGACATGACAGCAAAGTGGATAACATGTGGCCCCTGACCTTAAAGAGCTGATAATGTATGAGGTGAGACAGGAGGCATAGAAAGAGTCCTGGTAAAGTGAAGTATGAATTTTAACGGGGTCATAAATGAAGCACTAAAGGAACATAAAGAGCTGTGAACTTTGAGGGCATCAGGAAATTTCCAAGAGAAGGTGACATTTGAGTTCAAAATATGTCATCTCAAATGGCACCAAGTTGGAAAGCAAGAACCATCTCAACCAGACAGACTGGGTATCACAAAACCACACCTATTAATGGCATGTCCGGAAGAACAGCAGTCAAGCAAGGAGAGGACAACTTCCCATGCAGATGAGGGTTAGTGGTTTAAGAGAACAGGCTCTGACATGCTGTGGCTGTGGCACATACAAGGAGGCCACCAGGCAGTAAGGTGGGAAATCAGTCAGTACTTCACATGCTACAGGGGATCTCCTGTTACTTCATACCCATTAGAATGGCTATTATTAAAAAGATAATAGATAACAAATGCTGGTGAGGATGTGGAGAAAAGGGAACCGTTGTGCACTGTTGGTGAAAACATAAATTGGTACAGCCACTGTGGAAATTATGGAGGTTCCTCAGAATTTTTAAACTGGAATGACCATATGATCCAGTGATCCCACTTCTAAGTATACATCCAAAGCAAATGGAAACAGGATCTGAAAGAGATCTGCTCTCCCATGTTCACTGCAGCATTAGTCACAACAGCCAAGACATGGAAACAACCTAAGTGTCCCTGTCCATCAGTGGATAAATGGATAAAGAAAATGTGAGACACACACACACACATATACACAGAGGAATAGAATGCAGCCATTATAAAGAAGGGAATACTGCCACTTGTGACAACATAGATGAACGTGGAGGACATTACACTAAGTGGAATAAGCCAGACACAGAAAGACAAATACCATGTGATCTCACTCACAGGCAGGATTCAAAAAAGCTAAACTCATAGAAAAAGAGAGCAGAATGGTGGTTGCCAAGAGCTGGGAGTAGGGGAAATGGGGAGATGTTGGTCAAAGGATACAAACTTCCACTAATAAGATAAATAAGTTCTGGGGATCTAATGTACAGCATGGTGACTGCAGTCAACAATACTACACTGTGTATCTGAAAGCTGCTAAGAGAGTAAATCTTAAAAGTTCTCCACACACACACACAAAATTGTAACTATGTGAGATGATGGACTATTAACCAACCCTACTGTGGTAATTATTACACAGCATACACATCTATCAAATCATCACATGGTACACCTTAAATTTACAATGGTATATGTCAATTACATATCAATAACACTGGGCAAAAAAAAGGAGACCTGTGACTCAGTATGACCAAAGTGGATTTGCTGCCATTCTGCAAAAGGGGAACCAGAGATTGAAGGGAGACAGCCTGGCAAAGATAGACTCAAAATTACTCAGAAATGAATACACAGATCCACCTCTGCTCCCAACTAATGTAGTGATTTCTTTGTTCTTCATTTCCTCATATATATGATGACAAGAGTAGCATAACATAAGCAGATAGATGCACCATGGTAAATACTTGTTGAATAAATGGATTTCTAATGCAGCATTATTCATAAATTTTAAAATGTAGATATTATCCATAGACCCTCCCCAACAGGGCAATAAATAAATAAATAAATAATGGCATGCCCATACCTTGGAATAATATGTAGCTATGCAAAATTTTTCATTATAAAAATTCATTATTGAAATGCAGAAAATACACAAGATACCAAGAAGAAATAAAATTCACTCCCCAGAGATAGCATCTATTAATGTTTGGAGGACGTCCTTCCATTCTGTGTAGTATTTTTTGAGTACATAGGCATTCGTGCACACGTGTATTTATCTAACACAACTGATAGCCTATCAAACTTATGAATTTAGATCCTGCTGTCTCCACCTTAAGATTATTTTGAGGTGTTTCCAAAGAGGTTTAATAATGTGAGAAATTGGTACTGATTTTATGAGGATGGAAAACTAGAATGCAAAATTTTATACTCAACATGGTCTCAAGTACATAAACATTTCAGAAAGGCAGGCATGTGTGGGTTTTGTGTGTGTATAAAGAGTTCTAAGGAAACTGACCCGACTGAATAACAACTGTCCTTGGACTTGGAGGGTTATGGTGGCCATTTTCTTCATTTCCC
Source organism: Smutsia gigantea (assembly GCA_032199065.1). Classification (NCBI taxonomy): domain Eukaryota; kingdom Metazoa; phylum Chordata; class Mammalia; order Pholidota; family Manidae; genus Smutsia; species Smutsia gigantea. The sequence goes on along the minus strand of JAVSCE010018195.1, from coordinate 79,558 downwards.
CAATCTCCACTTGCATGCAAACACATACACACACAAACACACACACAAGCCCTACGGTCCACATACACCAGGCCTTTTCATAATGTTCCCTCTGCATGCAATGCTTTTCCCTCATTTACACTTACTTAAGTTCTTCACATTTCCAAAGGCCTCCTCTAAGAAGCCTTTTGAAAAACTGTTGAGTGATTAAGCAAGAGCTTTGTTCGAACAGGTTCTGTCTCAGTCCAGGCTCCCCTCCCTACTGGTTGTATAAACTCGGGCAAGTTGAATCATCCTTTTGACCCCTATTTCTCATCAGTAAAATCAGATTATAATGGTAGATTCCTCAAAGGGTTGCTGTGAGGATTAAAGGAGATAATGTATTTCAAATATCTGCCCAAAAGTAGTCGTTAATTTCAGGAAATGTCAACAAATGTCAGGTCCTATGTCCTCCTTCCTGGTATCAGTCCTCCACCCCATATTCTGGATAGAATTTTGACTACAGATTCACCATCTTCTGCCAGTTTCCTTTTAAGTCTTCTGGAGTCAGGGATAGCACAATTGCTAAGAACATCCCCTCCAAGTTAGACAGAGTTGGGTTGCATTCCAGCTCTGACATCTAGCTGTGTGATCTGGAAAAAATCATTTCACCTCTCAGAGCCTCAGTTTTCTCACGTGAGAAATGTGTTTAAGGTTTAATGTTGGAAAGGGTAAGTGACTTAAAGTACATAAGCTTTTAAAGCAGTGTCTGGCACACAGAAAGTGCTAAAAGGGTTTGTTATTACTCCCTCATGGGGTTGCAGTGAAGATCAAACTGGCTTGTGCCTACAAGGCCCAAATCCAATTTTGGCTGGCCCCTAGCAAGCCCTCCATAAACATGAGTAGTATAATCTGGCATTTGGTAAACAAGTCCAATGCCCCTCTCTCCACCCCCTGAGCAACTGTATAGATGTCAATCAATCCCTTTTCAGACTAAAAAGGCCTGTCCTCTCCAATTCACTGGGGTCCCCTGGAGCTAATTTAGCCATTTCCCCCCACTCCTGGTCCTAAACAGGGGGACTCCTGGAGCCAAGCGCACCATGAGGGCCCAGAGGCCAGGTAACGGGCCATCTGGCTAATTGGGAGCCGAGCAGCAACTGGCAATGGAAGACATCCACCAGGCCTATTGCATTTCCTTTCCCCATAAAGGAACCCTACGGTCCAGCCCAGTCAGCTCTTCTCATTGACCAGCTAATGGGGTTACAAGATTCCACTCCCCAGGAAGCTGACTTTAATAATGGGATGCCAAGGGAAGAATGGTGCTAGCAGGGAGAGGGAGTGAGGGCAGGTGAGGGTACGAATCTGTGGCTGAGTGACACATCCTATATGAAGCTGATTCATGTCGGAGCAAATCTGGGCAGGGACCAGCTGATTCCGGCGGTGAAGTTATTGCTCTGCCAGTTTAATATTTCGCCATCTGCTAACTGAAAGCTCTGCTGCCTGCTGGGTCCTATAAAGACTTTTATTTATTATATTACACATGGCAACATCTGCCACCGGATGAGGCTGTACTCGGCTCCCTAATTAAACAAACACACACTCCTGTGATGGCAGAGAACTGGCTCTCACTGTGAACCAGCAGAACTGTTGCCAGTGGTTAAAACTTGGAGTGTCCCAGCCTGAGGAGTTTTCCTGGGAAAAGGCGACAAGCAGGACATTCAGCTCTCCCCTCCTGATGGCTACTAAAGATTTGCAGCCAATTAAAATAGGGGGGAGAAAAACACTTAAAAAAAAATAGGCTGGGTTTTCATCTCCTCCGCCCTGCCTCACTTGAATTTTAGGACTTCGTTTGGCCAGCACTCAGAATTCCTGCCACCCTGTCACATTGTCTCCTGCCGCATTACCCTTCAATCTCATTTCCTCTAAGAAAGACTAACTGTTCTTGCTGATACAAGAAGCCCTTCAGAGGAAGAAAATGAGCTCTAGGTGTTCCATTCATTTTTTCTTATTCACACATTCATTCGATAAATACTGAGTCTATTAGGTGAGCTGTGAAGGAGTTCAACTATATTTCTGCCGTCAAAACACACACTTGACTGGAGTCCTCTAATGGACACACAAATAGACAAGATAATGACAGACTGTGATGAGTGCTAGAACAGAAAGTGGGTGTGTGCATATGGCGGTATCAGTGTCCTATTACTGCTGTGTAACGAGTTGCCACAGACAGGAGCTTCAAACAACACAGATTCATTCTCTTACAGTTCTGTAGTTCAGAAGTCTGATGTAGGTTAAAATCAAGGTGTTGGCAGGGCTGTGTTCCTTCTAGAGGCCCTAGGAGAGAATTCATTCCCCTGCCTTCACAGCTTCCAGAGGCCACCTGTATTCCTTGGCTCACCGTCCCTTCCTCCACCTTCAAAGGCCATAACATAGCATTTTTCTGATCTGGCATCCACTGTCACATATGTCTTTCCTGACATTCCTCTTCAGCCTCCTTCTTCCACTTTTAAGGACTAATGTTATTCCACTTATACCCACCCAGATATCCACAACAATCTCCCTAGTTTAAGGAGATTAGTCATCTTGATTCCATCTTCAATCTTAATTCCCCTTTGCCAGGTAACCTGACATATTTACAGGTTCCAAGGATTCAGATGTGGACATCTTTGGGGGGCTGCTATCCTACATGTCACAATGGGAAAGGAGCTATTTTAGATACAGAGCCTTATCCGGAAACTGGTATAGGTAAATAGTCAGACTTGAAGGGGCAGCGGCCATGCCCTCACATGAAGAACCGCCATCGGTCTGTAGATGGACCTAACAGACATCTACAGAAGTCTACACTCAAAAGCAGCAGAATACACATTCATCTCAAGTGCACATGGAACATTTTAAAGAATGGATGATATACTAGACTGCAAAAAGAGCCTCGGTAAATTCAAAAAGATTGCAATTGTACCAACCAGTTTCTCAGACCACAAAGGTATGAAACTAGAAATAAAATATGCAAAGAAAATGAAAAATCCCACAAACACATTGAGGCTTCACAACATGCTCCTAAATAACCAATGAATCAATGACCAAATAAAAGCAGAGATGAAACAATATATGGAGACAAATAACAACAATAATTCAACACCGTAAAATCTGTGGGATGCAGCAAAGGCCATGCTAAGAGGGAAGTATATTGCAATACAGGCCTACCTCAGGAAAGAAGAACAATCCCATATGCACACTCTAAATTCAAAACTAACGAAACTAGAAAAAGAACAACAAATGAGGCCCAAAGTCAGTGGAAGGAGGGACATAATAAAGATTAGAGAAGAAATAAATAAAATCCAGAAGAATAAAACAATAGAATCAATGAAAGCAAGAGCTTGTTCTTTGAGAAAATAAACAAAATAGATAAACCCCTAGCCAGACTTATGAAGAAAAAAAGAGAGTCTACTCACATAAACAGAATCAGAAATGAGAAAGGAAAATCACCATGGACACCACAGAAATACAAAGAATTATGAGAGAATACTATGAAAAATTATATGCTAACAAACTGGATAACCTAGAAGAAATGAACAACTTTCTAGAAAAATACAACCTTCCAAGGGTGACCCAGAAAGAAACAGAAAATCTCAACAGACCAATTACCAGCAATGAAATTGAATTGGTAATCAAAAAACTACCTAAGAATAAAACCCCTGGACCAAATGGCTTCACCGCTTTATTTTATCAAACATTTAGTGAAGATCTAATACCGATCCTCCTTAAAGTTCTCCAAAGAGTAGAAGAAGAGGAAATACTTCCAAACTCAATTCTATGAGGTCAGCATCACTCTAATACCAAAACCAGGCAAAGACACCACAAAAAAAGAAAATTACAGACCAATATCCCTGATAAACATAGATGCAATAATACTCAACAAAATATTAGCAAACCGAATTCAAAAATACATCTAAAAGATCACCCATCATGATCAAGTAGGATTTATTCCAGGGATGCAAGGATGATACAACATTCGAAAATCCATCAACATCATCCACCACATCAAAAAAAAGAAGGACAAAAACCACATGATCATCTCCATAGATGCTGGAAAAGCATTTGACAAAATTCAACATCCATTCATGATAAAAACTCTCAACAAAATGGGTATAGAGGGCAAGTACCTCAACATCATAAAGGCCATATATGACAAACCCACAGCTAACATCATACTTAACAGCAAGAAGCTGAAAGCTTTTCCTTTAAGATTGGGAACAAGACAAGGATGCCCGCTCTCCCCACTTCCATTCAACATAGTACTGGAGGTCCTAGCCACAGCAATCAGACAACACAAAGGAATAAAAGGCATCCAGATTGACAAGGAAGAAGTTAAACTGTCCCTGTTTGCAAATGACATGATATTGTACATAAAAAACCCTAAAGAATCCACTCCAGAACTACTAGATCTAATATCTGAATTCAGCAAAGTTGCGGGAAACAAAGTTAATATGCAGAAATCTGTTACATTCCTATACACAAATGATGAACTAGCAGAAAGAGAAATCAGGAAAACAATTCCATTCACAGTTGCATCAAAAGAAATAAAATACCTAGGAATAAACCTAACCAAGGAAGTGAAAGACCTATACTCTGAAAACTACAAGACACTCATGAGAGAAATTAAAGAAAATACCAATAAATGGAAACACATCCCATGCTCATGGATAGGAAGAATTAATATTGTCAAAAGGCCATCCTGCCTAACGCAATCTACAGATTCAATGCAATTCCTATCAAAATACCAACAGCATTCTTCAACGAACTAGAGAAAATCATTCTAAATTCATATGAACCACAAAAGACCCCAAATAGCCAAAGCAATCCTGAGAAGGAAGAATAAAGCTGGGGGGTTATGCTCCCCAACTTCAAGCTCTACTACAAAGCCACAGTAATCAAGACAATTTGGTACTGGCACAAGAATAGACCCACAGACCAATGGAACAGACTTGAAAGCCCAGATATAAGTCCAGCCATATATGGTCAATTAATATATGATAAAGGAGCCATGGACATACAATGGGGAAATGACAGCCTCTTCAACAGCTGGTGTTGGCAAAACTGGACAGCTACATGCAAGAGAATGAAACTGGATTATTGTTTAACCCCATACATAAAAGTAAACTCGAAATGGATCAAAGACCTGAATGTAACCATAAACCTCTTAGAAGACAACATAGGCAAAAATCTCCTGAATATAAGCATGAGCAACTTCTTCCTAAACACATCTCCTCGAGCAAGGGAAACAAAAGCAAAAATGAACACATGGGACTACATCAAACTAAAAAGTTTCTGTATGGCAAAGGACACCATCAACAGAACAAAAAGGCATCCTACAGCATGGGAGAATATATTTGTAAATGACATATCCAACAAGGGGTTAACATCCAAAATATATATAAAGAATTCACACGCCTCAATACCCAAAAAGCAAATAACCTGGTTAAAAAATGGGCAGAGGATATGAAGAGACAATTCTCCAAAGAAGAAATTCAGACGGCCAACAGAAACATGAAAAGATGCTCCACATCACTAATCATCAGGGAAATGCAAATTAAAACCACAATGAGATATCACCTCACACCAGTAAGGATGGCCAGCATCTAGAAGACTAAGAACAACAAATGCTGGCGAGGATGCGGAGAAAGGGGAACCCTCCTATGTTGCTGGTGGGAATGTAAGCTAGTTCAACCATTGTGGAAAGCAATATCGAGGTTCCTCAAAAAACTAAAAATAGAAATACCATTTGACCCGGGAATCCCACTCCTTGGAATTTACCCAAAGACAACAACTTCTCAGACTCAAAAAGACATATGCACCTCTGTGTTTATTGCAGCACTTTTTACAATAGCCAAGATATGGAAGCAACCTAAGTATCCATCAGTAGATGAATGGATAAAGAAGAGGTGATACGTATACACAACGGAATACTATTCAGCCATAGGAAAGAAACAAATCCTACCATTTGCAACAACATGGATGGAGCTGGAGGATATTATGCTCAGTGAAATAAGCCAGGTGGAGAAAGACAAGTGCCAAATGATTTCCCTCATTTGTGGAGTATAACAACGAAGGAAAGTTGAAGGAACATAATAGCAGCAGACTCAGAAATTCCAAGAAGGAACTAGTGGTTACCAAAGGGGAGGGGTATGGGAGGGCAAGTCGGAAGGGAGAGAGATCGGGATTGAGGGGTATTATGTTTAGTATACATGGTGTGGGGGGTTACAGGGAAAACAGTGTAGCACAGACAAGGCAAACAGTGAATCTGTGGCATCTTACTACACTGATGGACAGTGACTGCAATGGGGTATGGGTGGGGACTTGATAATATGCGTAAATGTAGTAACCACATTGTTTTTTCATGTAAGACCTTCATAAGAGTGTATATCAATAATACATTAATAAAAAGAATATTTAAAAAATACATATGTAAAGAAATAACATATGGAATTAGAAAAATGAGAAAGTAATCAATTATTATTAAAAATGACCAGATATAGTTGAAGAAGAACCAAATAAAAATTTTAGAAATATTACGTAAAATTGTGGAAGTTAAAATTTTAATCCAGACTTTTAAAAAACAGCAGAAAAGAGAATTAAAACTTGAAGAGACATCTGAAGAAATTACCCAGAATGCAACACAAATAGACAAGAAATGAAAACTATTAAAGAGAATCTCTTAATTATTTAATAGAGAAGTTAACCTCTCTACTAAAGAGAGGTTTGATCTCTAGGTTTCTATGAAAGGATTGAAAGAGACAGACTATTTAATATATGTCTAATTGGAGTTTCAGAAGGAGAGAGCATAGAGTGTTGATGAGATACAATACTTAAAGTGATAACAGATGGGAATTTTCCAGAAATGGTAAAATACGTAAATCTTCAGACATAATAAGCACAACATATATAAGCAAGATTAATAAAAAGAAATCCATACTGAGACACACTGAAAGGAAACCACAGATCATCAAAGAGAGAGAAGACCTAAAAGCTCCCAGAGCAGAGTACCTTCAAAATAGGAATGTTTAGGCCATCACCTGAGTTTTTAGCCATAACAATAGAAGCCAGAAGACTCTGGAAAAAGGTCTTCAAAGTTCTCAGAGAAACCAATCATCATTCTAGAACTGTGTACCATGCACACCTAATTTTTAAGAAGGAATATGATATGATGACATTTCCATATAAACAGAAACTGGAGATTTCACCAGTAATCAGATTTCACCAGATCTTCACTGAAGGAATTTTAAATAAAATGGAAAATGGAAAATGGCCCAGAAAGGTCTCAGGTGCAAGAAGAAATGAATAGATAGCAAATAAACTCTTAAACTGGTAGGTAAATAAAAATATTATCTGTATAAAATATTAATTATATTCTAATTTATGAGGTTAAAAAAATAAAATTGAAAAAATTGATAACATTGATATTTAAGTCAGTAGGAAGGCATAAAGTATTGTAAAGTCCTTCTATTATTTGGGAGGATAACTATTTATAGTATCATACTATTTTTATAAGGTTCTAAAGCTAGGATAACTAAAGGTCTATAATGAATAATACATTTATGATATAGTTAATAAAACAAAGGAAGAGAATGTAAAACAAAAAACAGGATGGTGGATTTCTGTGTAAGAATGGGATGGGAGATGGGAGAAGTAACAGATAGGTAGATACAGTAGTTGTGGTATTTTTAGTTAATAAGTTAGGCAATGATTCCATGGATTCATTTTATTAATATACTTTACAACTTAAGGACCTTATATATGTTCTTTTGTATGTTTCAATTACATTTAAAAATTATAAAATAAATTAAATAATTGAAACAATAAGAGGAGAAGTTTCCTGAGTGTAAGAACAAATTTAAAGCTGTTCTATATCCTATTTCTTGTGCACACAATGAGCCCTCAACAAATAATCTGCTTACATTTACTTCCAGGGAATTTTTTTTTTCCTTAGTGAGTTACAAAAGAATGAGGAAAACCAAGGCTTCTAATAAGCAAATGGCAGTGAAGCAGAAGGGAGTCTAAATTATGATAATATAGTATATAATATAGTATAATGGGCATGATATTGATAATATTATCAGAAAAAATAAATCAGTTTTTCAGCCATGAATTGCACTGTCTCTGTGGCTTTAGGCAGGAAGCATGCCCGCAGCTACCTTGGACTTCAGGTTGTTAAATCATGATGGATGATCCCAGAAGGAACCAAACAAGATCAGTGGAATTCATTCATTTGCCTGGCACCCTGGGAATTCTCTCATTTCCCCCAGTCCTGAGTGCCTCCTCCCATTACTGGAGGCATCAGTGGGTCCATACCACACAGACTAACCATAAGGTGTCAGAGAGAGCCAGAACCACAAAGCTAGCATCCCACGACTTGCCACAAGAGTTAGAAAATAAAATGTCTCACATGCAGTCCAAAGGAACATCAGGGTGGTTGGGGAGTTGGGGACGGCACACATAGGAATCTAATCCTGCATCTGCAGCTTGCTGTGAGTGGATTATTTTGCCCGTGCAAGACTCGGTTTTCTCATTAGGAAAATGGGAATAATAATGTGTAATTCAAGGATTATTAGGAAGACATCGGCTTGGACCAGGTCTAGCACATAGGAAATACCCCAAAATATCGGTTGTCTTTCCTTAGTCAGTTCACTACACATCTTCACCTCTACTCCCCAACTTTAAATAAAGAAGAGAATGCAATCATGAGTGACAGAGAAAAAAAAATGCTATTTAAAACTACTACTGACTGCAGCTGCTTCTTCCCCTAAGAGAGAGACATTATTTCTCTCCAGACTAAATATATTTTCTTTAGCAAAATACTTTGATAGGCAGCTCTGGTTATGAAATGTGAGGCCTCCACCCCAGGGCACAGTTTAGAAGGAGGCAGTGAAACAAAGAGGTAACTAAACAGCTCTACATTATAAAAATGAACAGAAATGCTGGGTTTGGGAAGCATGCTGAAAAGCAGGGTGATAAGAGAAAACACTGCAACAGCAACCCCACTGCTGCCTGACAACCCATCCTAACCTCTTCCCCTGCTTTACTTCTCTCATTGGAAATGTGAGGGTAGAATTTTTATCCTTTTTATTCGCTGATGTTTCCCCAGAGCCCAGAAAGGTGCCTGGGAAACAAGAGGTAGTCAACACATTTTATTCAATAAATGATTAAGAGGAGAATTTTGAGGAATCTTGAAGCAGAATTGCCATAGCTAATCTCCAGATCAATGGGAATAAATGACCATTGTTTTAAGTCTGAGGGGTTTGTAACTACGGGGAAAGGAAATCTTGGGGCAAAATACCTCTAAAACCAAAATCAAAGGGAGAAATAAAGTTTAAAACCCGTTTATTGCTAAAATCTGCAGTCTGGGACTGTCTCTCTTTCCTGCCCCAGCAGAAGCAAGCAAGACCTCCCCCTAACCTCTCAGGTTCAGATAAGTCCTCTTTTGCCCAGATAATTACCCACTGATATGGAGATGAGCCTTTCTCTACCCCTGACGAATGCCTGTTGATATGCAGATGCACTAAAGCCAGGCGAGATACTCTGGAAATATTACAATTTTACCCACAGGGTTGTTTGTCATGCAGCATTACTGTAGCAACAGCTGACTGATACAGGTAACAATACTGGCTGGGTTCAGATATGATAAAAATCACATCAAAATTGTGGCTGACTGAGGTTTTGGAGTCAGTCCAGCCCAGATTTAATTCTGTCCTACTGCCTTTTTTTCCTCCTCTGTAGGGAGTATATTCTTTATAACAAGGAGCCAAATGATAACCTTCCTCACAGGTAATTATGAGGATTAAATTGCCATTTTTTTCTCATAATAAGCCATCAAATGGTAGACATTATTATCTGCTCAGACAATTCTGATGCTTGATGGGTTCACTTAATCTCCATGTGAAGTCTGTCCTCCTAAAAAAATTAACATAAGATTGTGATCCTGTACAATATTTGAAATTAAAGATGTGGAGTCCATAATATTTTTGTCCAATAAATGAGCAAAATAAAATTAATTTTAATACTCAAAGCTTATGAAGTCAAATGGTTATTCTCATTCAATGAAAATTGGTGTTGCTTCCTTTTTTCTTTCTTTTTTTGAAAGTAGTTAAGACTACATTTTATTAAGAACAATGAAAATCTGTAGATATTTTAACCTTGTATCTACCTTCTAGACTCTATACTATGAAAATTATCATAAAATTTTTAAAAGACTTTATGAATGCAAGTCTTTAAGTATAATTGATTGGCATACCACTTTGAACTTGGAAAGGGAAATTCACCATAGGAGGTCATTTTCACCCAAATAGCCAAAAAAACACAAGTGCACATGGACCATTCAGCAAAACAGACCATATTCTAAGCCATACAAATTTTAATGAATATCAAGAATAGAATCATACAAAGGAACACAATGGCATGAAATTAGAAATCATTAAAAATTAAGTGCCTAGAAAATCCCCCAAGTATTGGGTAATGAAAAAATACTTTCCTAAATAATCCATGGCTTACAGATGAAATCACAAAGGAAATTAGAAAATATTTTGAACTAAATTAGTAATGAAAACACAACATATCAAAATTTGTGGGATAAAGCTAAAACAGTACTTAGACAGAAATTTATATCTTTAAGTACTTATATTGGAGAAAAGTATAAAGTTGATTAGCTACTCTTCCATCTTAAGTGAAGTAAGTAGAAGAAAGAAAATACTAAAAGTAAAGTATAAATACAAAGTCTTAACAATGAACAAGAAAAAACAGAATATGAACTAACACCAAGAATGAAAATGGAACATCACTACAGATCCTACAGATGTTTAAAAAGCTAAATATTAAACATGATAATAATTCAACAACTTATATTAATTAAATGAAACCACAAATTACCGATCCTGAAGACAAAGAAAATAAATAACCCTACATCTATTAAACAAATTGAATTTGTAATAAAAACCTTTCCACAAAAAAAACTTCAAATACATATTGTTCACTAGTAAATTCTACAAAATATTTAAGGGGGAAATAATACCAATTCTGCACAAACTCAAAAATAGAGGAGGAGGTATCACTTCTCAACTTTATGTACAAGGCCATCATAACCTTGATAGTGAAGTCTGACAAAGATATTAAAAGGAAAAAAAATAACAGGCCAGTATCTCTCATGAACACAGACACAAAGATTCTAAATAAAATATTAGCAAATGGAATCCAGAAATACATAAAAAGAATATACATCATGACCAAATTGAGTTTATTCCCAGAGCAAGGTTAGTTTAACACCAAAATAAATCAGTGTAATTCATCACACTAACAGAATAAAAGAGAGATCATTTGATCATCTCAAAATAGGCAAAAAAGCATCTGGCAAAAATCACCACATTTTCATAATAAAAACAGCGAACTGAGAACAGATGGGAATGCCTTCAATATGATAAAGTACACCTATGAAAAACCTGCAATTAACATTGTAATTAATGGTAAAATACTAAACCTTTTTCTCCTAAAATCAGGAATAAGGCAAGGATGACCACTCTCATCACCTGTGTTCAATATTTACTGAAGTTCCTAGCCAAGATGTACTAAGGCAAGTAAAAGAAATTAAAGGCATAAAGTTTGAAAAGAAGAAGTAAACTGTTACTTCAATACTTATTTAAAATCTGAAAGCAAAACTAATGCCCAAAATTTATGGATACTTTGAATAAATTTTGGCAAATCCATTCAACAGATTTTCATAGTCATTTAAGGTAAGATTCTATAAAGAGTGTTAATAAAATGAAAAAAAAATGTTTGCTAGAACCAACTGTAAGACATTCCGGGGAATTCTGGAGAAATACGGACATTTTTTTTTTAGGTGATTTTAAGGAATTATGTTGGACTCTGTTAGAAATGATGGTGGTTATGTGGTTACATGGAAAATTTACATTTAATTAACATTTGAGGACAAAGTGTTTCAACCTCAGCACTACTGACATTACGGATCAGATAATTCTCCGTTGAGGGACAGTGCATGGGCTGTTTTGTGCATTTTAGGATGTTTAGGAGCGTCCCTGGGTTCTACCCACCGGATAAGCATTCCCCTGGTGAAAACCAAAAATATCTCCTGATATTACCAAATATTCCTGGGAAGTCAAAAATCACCCTCAGTTGAGAACCACTGTTTTAGGGTTAAATATCAAGATGTGTGTGATTTATTTTAAAACACTCCAGGGGAAAAAAAACCCACAGAAATATAACAAATATTGGTGTTAAGTGATGCATGTATGGGTGATTATTATACTATTCTTTTTTTTCAGTATGTTTAATTGTTTCATAATAAAAATCAAAATAATGATAATGCACTATAGGTGGAAAATGCAATACTCACAATAGTATGTGCACTAGGGTTACAAATATGTAAAATCACATATAGAAAAATTCTCAAGGAGATACAGCAAAATGGTTGTGGATGAATTAGAATGTGGTTCATGGTTGATTTCCCTTCCCAGATTTTAAAAACAGTCTATAATTATATGCTTTTAGATTGCAAAAAAATTGACAAATCTAAGAGCGCTGAAATGCAATATTATTAATCATTCATGGTCTAATATTAGAAGAGAATTAGCAATAAACACAGCAGCGACAGAAAACTTTCAGACTTGGAAGCTCTCCTCCACTGTAAAGAAAGCATCTAAAGACAGAATGGCTTTGAATGGGCATACATCTGCATAATGACTTTCCTTTGTTCTTTTCTTGCTGGCTAATTGAGTAACTTGTTAAACAAACATGCCTTCAGACTGCACACCAGATTAGAACCCTTTGTAGATAAAATTATAGTTGGGAATATGATTCCCCTAGCTGGTAAATAAATTTAGGAATTTAGAGATTTGGCATTGCATGTCACGATGTCTAAGTAAATCTCAAATTCTTCCATATTTACAAGTAAATGCCAAGGATCATCAAATGCCGTTTCCTCCCTGGACAAAACAAGCTCACCAAGCTCACCTCTCTCTGAATCAGAGATGTCTCAGATCAAAATGCCCCACTTGAAAAGTGGTCCATTTTTCTCCTACCACATTATATACTTATGGATGGTCACTGATGTCATGCTTTGCAGGGATATTACTGGTTTCTATGACAACAGGACAATAAAATCTCTTGGGATTCTGTAGCAAAGAGTCTCTTCTGAATTTGTGCATTTATCCATTTCCATGTAAAATGAGTGTCTTCTATGGTGGTAGGTATTTATTTAATCACTGGTGTTACAACAGTGAACTAACCAAAAATCCATGCTCTCACAGAGCTTCTTTTTGGTATAACTCTTATTTAAATTCCCCAATATCACAGGAGTTATGACCACACAAACTTCAGAGGATGGATCCTGGGTATCTTTAATCATGAGGTAAGTTGTTTGGACAGTGCATCTATTCTTCACATAAGGATAAAAGTCTTCATTTGATTTTATACTCATCACACAGCATAAGTCTTGGATCATTTTAGGAGAAGCTGACCAGGAAGTGCCCTTGGACCTTTCAATCAGAATGGTATCTGCCCAAGAGATGAAGAAGCTGAACTTGGTCACACTGAGCTGACTGCTCTTGGGGATAAACACTCTACCCATCGTGGTCTTTTCTCTCCAGATAACCAACTCCTCACCCACCATGCTGGAGCAGGAAGAGCAGGAAGTGATGTCAGAGGAGCCTTCTGAGACAGGCTACCCAGAACAAATAAAAGCTCTGCCTCTTACTTGCTGTGCTTCACTGAACAAGGCTCCTGACTTTCCTGCCTCCATTTCCTCATCCATACAGTAGGATAACAAGAGGCCTTCAGAGTTGTCGTGAGGTGTAAGCAGAATGCTTCACGGGAAGCATTAAGCACGGGGCCTGCCACTGAGTAAACACTCAATAAACATCAGCTACTCCCCACTAGTACAGTATATATAGTATAATAAATAATAATACAATACTGGTTAGTTATGAATCATTAGTCTTAGTTACTCATCCGGAAGCTCCAGGTATGGAGTGAGCACTGACTATGTGTCAGACATCATGCTAACTGCTGTCTATATGCTCTCTTTTAATCCTCCCTGCAGCCTACGAGGGAAGTATTACCGTTTCCCTTTTACGGGGGAGGATACTGAGCTCAGAGAGGTGAAGCAACCTGCCCAAGGCCACACAGCCATGATTAAAACCCAAGCCCACCTTACTTGAGATTCCATGCTCTCTTCTCAACACAATCTGACTTCCCCATCTTCTGTCTTTCCAATGGCACCATTATCTCCAAGCCTTCATCTCATCATGTTCTGTAAACACGTCATTCAGATTTTATTTATATTTTTTATTTTTTTATTTTTTTAAGGCTGGCAACTACATGTCTTAGTCCATTAGGGTTGCTGTAACAAAATAACATCAACTGGCGGCTTATAAACAACAGAAATTTACTTCTCAAAGTTTTGGAAGCTGTGAAGTCCAAGATCAAAGCTCCAGAAGATTTGATGTCTTATGAGGGCCCGATTCCTGTTTCACAGACAGCTGTCTTCTCACTGTGTCCTCACATGGGGTAAGGAGAAAGGCGATTCCTTGGGCCCCTTTCATGACACTGATGCCATTCACCAGGGCTCCACCCTCATGTCCTAATCACTTCCCAAAGGCCCCACTTTCAAACACCATCATACTGGGGGCTAGGTAGCAACATACGAGTTTGGGGAGAGGGAACACAAACATTCAGTCAATTTCATCTAGGAAATGACCTCTCCTAGCTGGCAACTCATTCTCATAGCTAAATCACCACCCCAGTGCCTCTGAACCTTTGAGCACTATCAGAATACAAATGCACTCACCCTTCGATTCAGCAGTTCCACTTTAGGAAATTTATCCTACAGGTATACACACACCTGTGTACGGTAAAATGACATTTGTGCGATGTTATTCAATGCAATGTGGTTTGTAATAGGAAAAGACTGGAAGAGCCTAAATGTCCATCAAATGGGGAATACTAAATAAAGGATATATCTGTAATAACAGAAAAACATATCACTATAAATGAGAAGAAAAAACTCTTCCTATACTGAAGTAGAAAGATAAAAAAGATATATTGTAAACTAAAAAGACAGGATACAGAGCTCTCTGTAATAAAATAAGGAGTGTATATACATTTTAATTTGCTTATATATGCCTGAAATTCTACAAAGATAAAGAAACTACTAACAATAGCTGTCTGTGAAAAGGGGGTATCAGAGTAAGAGGGACACTTCTCACTGGATACCCTGATATCCTCTTACTTTAAATTTTTTGAATCATGTGAAGGAATTGCCTATTTTAAAAAATGAAATAATAAAAAAAAGTTTTAAGAGCATCATATTGGAAATCCAAAATCTGCGTACAGGGCAAATTTGGACAACTTACGTTTACCACTATTATCCTCAGTTTCTTCATCAGCAAAATCTCCAAGCCCTAAAATACCATTACCTAATAATAGCATCATCATTGTCCTCAATGCTACCATTCATTAAATAACCTACTATGTGCCAGGCCCTGTAGTAAACTCTGTGAACAATTACCTCATTGAATCATCTCAAGCAACACAGTGAGGTAGGAACTATTATTACCCCCATTTCACAGATGAGGAAACTGAAGTTCAGTGGGGGGAATATAATTTGCCCAGGGTCTTACAGCTAGTATGCAGCAGACCTAGAATTTGAACCCAGGTCTCTGGGTCAAAGGCCTGGTTTGCTGCCCCCCAACCTAATTGGTAATTTTCCTCATTGAGTTCTCTGCTCATCCAGAAATTCCCTTCTGAGTACTGTCAACCTCCACCAGACTTGGCCCTCACTCATTTCCAATCACCCTTTATCCACCATAGCTTTGGAAATGAACTGTTACTAATGGGTAGTCATATGTCAGCCTAATGAATGGGATGCAGACTTCCATTAAAATAATGAAATTAGTTGAGTTTTGAATTTGGTTACATTGCATGGCACACAACTTCAAGTAATTACCACCCCATACTCTTTCCCTCGAATTAAAGTCACTTTATTTATTTAAGGTCTTTGGCTGGGCCATCTCTATTAGGCTCACATCATCTATTTGAGGAAGGTTTTTTTTTTTTGGCTTGTTTGTTTAAATGATGTTCAGGCTATTCCCCTGATTAATAAAGTCTTAAACACAGCCAGAAGTAGTTTCTAAACCATGGGCAAAAGCAAAGAATATAAGTCAAAGAATAAATCTTTGGGGGTTTGGGTTTTGTTTGGTGGTGTTGGGGTTTTTGCCAAAGGATGAAAACAATGAGAAAGAAGCTCTTTGAGCTCCAGGAACTCCAATTATGCTGACATTTCTGCTGCAGAAATACACCAAGATCCGTTTTGCAGGAACCCAGTGAACTAGCTAATCAGATTTCCTTGGATAATTTGCTCCAAAGGTCAGCTGCCTTAAAAGCACCCAGTGCCTCATTACTCAGTGAAGCCGGCTGCACACAGGCTAGGATTTGGAACTCAGCCTCCCATGGCAAAGAAGTAAATCTGGAATTTTTTAGCAGATCCTGCTGCCTTGGCCTTGGCCGAAGTCTCATCTTACTTTGTGATGAGCCTACAGACAAAATCACCTCCAGGGGGAGCACCTGAATTTATGAGATCTCCCCTTCTCCAAATTGGGTCTCTCCTGAGTTCCAGGGACACCAAAGTTGGCAGACTCATCTGGAATTGTCATGCCATTGGTAAATTTCAGGAGAGGTCGATTTTACCAAAGTGTTGGGTGGGTGGCCAGACCTTAATTAAAATCACCAAGTCCAATTCTATAACACCTGTCTAGTACTCCTCAGAACCACTGAGACTGTGAGAAATAAGGAAAGACCAATAAATTGTCAGATCAGAGGGGATGAAGGAGACATGAGGCTAAAGGCAACATGGGGCTCTGGATTGGGTCCTGGACGGAAAAAGAACATTAGTAGCAAAACTAGTGAAATCCAAATAAAATCTGGAATTAGTTAATACTTCCATTCTAGTTGGTGTCTTACTTATGACAAATGTCCCACAGTAACATAAGATGATAATATCAGGGGAACCGAAACTGGGAACTCTCTGTGCTGCCATTGTAAATCTTCTAAATCTAAAATTACTTCAAAATAAGAAAAATATTTTTCAAGTTTTATCTACCATAAAAAATTTCACTGTGTATTATATACAGTTTGATGAAAATAATTAAGTTCAAGTTTATTCTTTAATAAATTTGGCACAGTCATCTGAAAACAACAAAACCCCAAATCCAAAGAGGAGGGCAGAGCCAGTCTTATGACTCCTTTTTTTTAATATCTGTTTTAAAATCCCAACAAAGACATAAAGAAACAACATAAAATAAAAGTAAAATTGAATTAAAATACAGTGGATGTTCACCCTCTACCAGCTGGGACAGGAAAAACCCTGATGAAGAAACTGGTTTCTCAGTTTTTACTTACCAGTCCCACCAAGCCTTGCTACCCGGAGGGATTACTATGCTGCGAGAGAGCTAAAAAAGTAAATGGCCCTGCTTTGGCTCCCATTCTCATGGATTTACAAGATCTCCAGCTCCACTATCACCCTCTGATCCCTCCTCTCCATAAGCTACTTCATGGAAAGAGATATATGGAGGCATCCTCTGTGCCCCACCAAGTCAACTAAGACCACATACTGGTCTTAAGGAGTCACGGAAACGTTAGTGAAGGAGTGTCGGAGCTGAGTCTTGAGACAAGTAAGATGGATGAAGAAAGAGAAGAAGATTCCAGAGGGACAGCAGAATGCATGCCAATGCACCAAACCACAGGACTCAGATGCACACACAGATGTGAACAAAACCCAGGTGGGAGGGGTTCAAAAGGGCTCCCTCGGGGAAGTGCCTTAAACAATAAACATTTATTTCTGGAGGCTGGGAAGTCCAAGATCAGGGGGCTTGTGGATTCATTGTCTGATGAGAACCCACTTCCTGGTTTAGAGACAGCTGTGTTCTCACTGTGTCCTCACATAGTGGAAGGGGCGGAGGAGCCCTCTGGGGTCTCCTGTATCAGGGCACTAATCCCATTCATAGGGGCTCAACCCTCATGACCTCATCACCTCCCAAAGGCTCCACCTCCAAATACTGTCATGTTGGAGATTAGCTTCAACATAGGAATTTTAGGAGACACAAATGATCAGTCCATAGCAAAGGTTTTGTGTGCCAAGAAATTTAAGTTTATCCTGAAGGTGATGGAGAGTTTTAACCTTCCACCACCATTAAGGGAGTGAAATGGCAACATTAGCATTTTAGAAAGATTCAACAGATGAGTGTGGATGGAAGGTAAGGCTGCAAGCAATAAGGCCACGATCCAGGCCAGAAGTGTGAATGAATACCCTGCCCGGAGACAGTGGGATAGAAAGATTTCTCCAAGGTCACTTGCTGTAGAGATGCTGCAAGGAAGAAAGGTCCTTGCCACAAGCAGAACCAAGGTTACTGTCTCTCTAGTAGCTTTGGAGCTCAGCACCCATCCCTACTCAAGCTGCGAGGTACCCTCTGCCATCTCTCCATTCCCTACTCCGAGACCCCGCCCTGCACCATGTACCTTTTACCACCACCCCTCTGACTCTGTGTTACACTGTATCTTCAATCATCAACTTAAAGATTGAAAGAACAAGGTAATCATGTGTGCTTAATAATGTTAATAGCAGTATCATGATATGAGCACTGACTATATCTAGGTATTATGCTAGCCTTTAAGCTGCAAGGGATGATATGGTTATCCCTATTTCACAGACAGAAGACACCCAGAAGTTAAATAATGTCATCGTACAGCTCTTAATGAGGGCAGGGATGGGATATGGTTCCAAGAATGTCCAATTCCAACCACCCTTTCCATGGCTTTAGTTTCTCTTTGCTCATTTATTCCAAGTTTTCCTCTGCCTTGGAATGAAATACAAGACCATATGGCTGGACCAGAATAAAGTCTGAATCACTACACATAGCTGTTTTTGAAATGTCCAGTCTTCCCTGGCACATCTCTGACATCCCAACACTCCAGCCTTGGAGGGCTGGCTAAACAGCAAAGATAGTGGTTCCCAATCTCTTTTCCAATGGATAAGAGGAACAAAGCTGGTATGCCATCTAAAAATCACATAGTATCTGCCTTTTCCTCATTCCTGAAAAAAAATTATATAGATGGATGGGTGGAGGGATAACTAAATGGATACATAGAGTGGATGGATAGATAGGTGGGCAAATGGATAAATGGATGCATAGATGGATGAATGGATGAAGGGATGCACAGATGGATGGACAGACAGTGGACAAATTGATGGATACATATGCATTTATATGTATAGAATATTTCCAAAAGGGAACCTAGGAGACTCTAAATAGTGGTCATCATTCCCGGGAGATAACAGAGTAGCTGGAACAAGGGTGGGAGTAGGAACTATCTTTTACTGTACAATCTTTTCTATCTTTCAAATTCTATCTTTTCAAATTCATAGGTGTGTGAAATACCTATGCTAAAATAAACAGCAACATAAAAATAATTTTAAAACACCTTGTTATATGCATGAATCAGTGGCTGTAGAATAAATCCTGAAAACAGAAAAATTTTAAAGTAAATTTTAACTGTTAAAAACAATTTCATGTTTCTCTCCCATTGATTTTTCTTTCAATCTTGATACTAACTTCTACTTATCTGTATAAGAATCTAACATAATGTGGTATCCAAGTTGGCACATAATCAATTACAAAATTTGGCTATTTTAAGTAAAATATGTCAATAATGTGGTGTTTTTCAAAGAGCATCTCATCTTCAAGGTTTGCCCACACAAATCTACCCCAGACTGTTCCACAGTGATAGCAGGACAACAGGGCAGAGGCCTGGAAACACGATCATACCCAATTTTTAAAATTTAAGCTGTAATTCTCTCATGCGTCAAACCCCACCTGCATGCTAGGCCTCTGAATACTGCCCCCTGCATCACTGGAGGAGCATAAGGAACGGCTATGAGTAATTGGACCTTGCCTAGGGAGAGATAATGAGATAAACGTCTTCCCCAACCACCATCAATAGCATTTCCAGAAAGAAATAAAAAGAACTGACTCTTGACCATAAAGGATTTATTGCTTTCCTTTCCATCAGTATGGAAATGGAGCACGACTACTTCAAAGCTGGGTTTTTTAATTTCCAGGGAGCTGTGTGGCAGCTCGGAACACTAAACATCCAACAAGACTTCCTGGAGCTTCTACTGAGTTACTGTGGATCCCACATCCTGACCTCATCCAAGGCACAAAACATATACAAATATTGGGAGGCAGTATTTGGATGTCAAGTGTCAATAGCAAGTGCTGAATTACTTCCATGGATGGAGGATGGTGGCAAGTATGTGACCTGCTCTTTCCAATTTGCATGGGTGTGAGGGCAGAATTTTTAATGTGGGGGGGGGGGGGCGATATGACAGGGCTATCAGAGGCATGTGAAGTCACCTGTGTTAAACGGATACCCAGTCACAAGACTGTGTCTTCTGGGTCAGTTTGGAAATCACAAATTTCTCATCAAGAAAGAAAATGAAAATGAAAAACCATGTTGGTGTTAGGGTGCCCCAGCGGACAGTGATGGCTGCATAGTGCCATCTTGTGGTGATCCCAGTCCCCATTCCATGAGCGGTCCACAGCCCCTCTCCCACCCTTGCCCAGATGTTTTACTCTTGGTGTATCTGAGTGCCAGCAATGCAGAAGGGATCTGGACAAGACAGATCATCCTATAGGCTGAAAGAGTAGCAAAGGCATGTTAAGTAGGAGAAATGTGAGCTGGGTCCTGAAAAAATAGATATCCAGGAAGCAGGAAAGACACTTCTGATGAGGGACATAGCATGCAAAATGGGTAGCTGGAAAATATCAGTACTTACATGGTTGAAAAGTCAGTCTGGGCTCATGAGGACTCACTCTTCAGTTGCTGTGGGTATGAGGCCTCCTAGGGAGATGTGGACCTCTGGTATAAGCAAGGCATCTACTGCTTCTCTATGCTCCCATCACCCGTGATCCTGGGGAAGGACATCTGTTTCCCTTGAACAGTCCCCCCTTCCCTTGGCATCTCCCACTCCACCATTATGACTGTCCCTATGGACCAGCACCATGCTAAGTCATGTACATGCATTAGCTCATTTAGTTCACCACCTTAAAGAAAGGATACTATTATAACCTACATTTTACAGATGAAAAACGTGAGTCTGAGAGAGGTTAAAGCACTCACCCAAAGTAACTCAGCAAGTAAGCAGCAGAGCCAAGATTTGAAC
Source organism: Smutsia gigantea (assembly GCA_032199065.1). Lineage (NCBI taxonomy): Eukaryota > Metazoa > Chordata > Mammalia > Pholidota > Manidae > Smutsia > Smutsia gigantea. Next base: position 58,323 of record JAVSCE010018195.1, on the reverse strand, counting down.
CAAGTTTGCCTGACTCTAAAGCATGCCCTTGTTTTTCATAAGAATGCTCTAATGTGCAGGCCTCTGCTATTGCTTGTGACAGAGTCATCACATAGGACACTCACTCAATCTGAAGAACTTGTGCTTGCAACCTAAGTGGTTGCCAAACACTCTGTCCATGTAAAGCTGAAACTTCTCCTACAGCCCTGCAGGTTGGGGTGCTGGACTCTCTTGCTGCCTGGCCAGTGGATATGGCAAAATAGGAATGGTTGGGAGGCCTGGGGTCCAAATGCCAGCTCTGTCCCTGGGTACTTCAAATATAACATTTCCAAAACTGAGCTCCTGATCTTTCCCAAAAACTTGTTCCTCCCATGTGGACCTCATTACTTTCAAGTACTCCACACTCACCCACCTCCAGCCACACAGTCCTCTTTGTTCTTCCTTAAACACAGGCAGTCCCTGTCCTCAGGGCCCTTGCACTGGCCATTCCCTCTGCCAGGAAATGCTTTTCTCCCAGATATACAGACAGCTCACTCCCTCACTTCCTTCAAGTGGTCACATAGATGTCACCATCTCAATGAGGCCAAGCTGGCCACTACCACCCCCACATGCATGGCCCAAACCATGTATTTCCCAGAGCAGTTGCCACCTCCTACAATACTATATAATTTACTTATTTATTTTGTTTATTGTCTCCCTTACTCCACTAGAATAAAAGTACCTCTGACATAGCTCTGACCAGTGAAAGGAAGGCAGTGTGTACTTTTAGCCCTTTGGCTCTTTGTCCTCCCTCAGCTTACATACTGACAAGATGCCTGGAGGTTAAGCAGCTATTTTGCAACCATGAGGACAGTCATGAGTGGGCAAAACAGGAAGATGACAAAGATGGGGTCCCTAATATCATCTCTGACCCATTCTACCAGCCCTGACCTATCAACTACTGAGCTTATTATTATTCAAGCCCAATGAAACCCTGCCCATTCAAGCTGTTATAATAAGAGTTTTCCAATATTTGAAGCTATGGGCAATCTCATTGTCCCATGCAAGATATTAGTGAAATGGAAGGAATGAAAGTGAAAAATTTTAGGCCCACAGCATAGCATGTGCAAAGACCCAAAGATGCAAGTGAACAAGTCAATTCAAGCAACAGAAAGAAGTCCAGCATAGCCAGAAAGGAGTGGATAAAAAGAAGGTAGTGAGTTTTGAGTTTGTAAAAGTAAACAAGGATTCCATCCAGCAGGGTTCAATAAATCAAATTACAGAAGCAGTGAGGAGCCATGGTAAAGCTGCTAAGAAAAAATAGTTAATTTATGTAAAGTGTCCAATATACATAGTTGCCAAAAAAATGGTAAGCACAGGATTGCTTTCTGTTAAACCACGTATTGAGGTATAAGTGACATGTGAAAAGCTATACATATTTACTGTGTACAACTCAATGTGTTTGAGGATAAGTACACACCCAGGCAACCATCACCACCATCACGGCCGTAACATATCCTTCTCCTCCCAAAGGTTCTTCTCATCCCCGTTACTGTAATTATTGTTATTTTTTGTGTGGTAAGAACACCTAACATAAGACCTAGCCTCTAGCAAATTTCCAGTATACAATACAGAATCGTTAGTTATCAACTCTGTGCTGTACAGTAGAAATCAGGAACCTCTTGATCTTGCATCACTAACACTTTGTGCCCTTTCGCCATCACCTTCCTTTCTGCAGAAAAAAAGGAAACCATCAGCAAAATAGTAAGACAACCTACGGAATGGGAGACGATGTTTGCAAACCATCTATCTGATGAGAGGTTAATATCCAAAATATATAAGAGACTCATACAATTCAACAGCAAAACAATAACCCGACTTTTTAAATGGGCAAAGGACCTGCACAGGCATTCCCCAAAGAAAGCACACAAATGGCCAATAAACATATGAAAAGGTGCTCATTATCACTCACCATCAGGGAAATGCAAATCAAAACCACAATGAGATACAACTTCAAACCTGTTAGGATGATTATTAAAAAAAAAAAAAAACATAAGCATAGGAGATGTGGAGAGCACTATTGGTGGGTATATAAATTGGTGCAGCCAGCATGAAAAACAGAATGGAGTTGCCTCAAAAAACGAAAACTAGAACTGCCATATGACCTACTCCTGGGTATTGATCCAAAGGAATTCTGTCAGGATCTCAAACAGATACCTGCATTCTCATGCTCAATGCAGCATTATTCACAATAGCCAACCACCTAAATCCCCACTGATGGATGAATGGATAAAGAAAAGGTGGTATATACATACAATGGAATATTATGTGGCCCTAAAAAATAAGGAAATCCTGCCTCTTGCGACACCATGGATAAACCTGGAGGACATTGTGGTCAGTGAAATAAGCCAGAAAAAGGAGGACAGAAAAAGTATGAGCTCACTTTTATGTGAATAGTGTTTTACCTCTGAATACACACAAACAATGCCTCCAGCAAAATGGAGATGCATCGCTTTGATTTGCAGGCCCACCTGAGGTCACAGAACACTGGGAGGGAATACAGCACTGGGAGACAAAGAAGAAAAACAACCCATCCAGGACAGGTCAACCACCACCGTATTCGCATTTGCCACTGTCAAGATTTATTCCCACACAGTGACTCACCCACAGCACCAACTTCAAGGCCCATCTCTAATTGACTGTGCTGTCCAGGGACGTTCAAGATCATCTCAGAAAACAGCAGCAACTCCAAGGCAAGGTGGCCTCCTGAAGTGGCCTTTTCCCTTCCTTCCTTGTCCCTGGACTGCTTCCAGCAGACAGCAGCAAACGCCTAAATGAGGGTTTGATCAATGGAGGCCAGGTTGATATTGATAAAGCAGCTGCAGTTTCTGCAAATCACCCAGCACTCATAGATATTGAAGATTAATCTTTACAAATATGGGGCAAAGGGGGAGAAAAAAACCAAGTCGATTTAGTTTCCAATTATTACTTTCTCCAGAAAGCACTGAAGAGTCAAAAGTTTAACTGATGTACATTAGACAGGGAGACAAATCCAGAAATATTACCCAATTACCTGGTAGCTTCTAGAAGGTATTTTTCATGACAGCAGGTGGATTTGCCTTTTCTAAATTAGGAAGGAGACAAGACACCACTAAAAGGATGTTGACTTGGCCCAGCACACAAGTGCTAACCTCAGACAAACTTAAGCCTGAATATTTGTCCTTAGTCTACAGTGTCCTTGAAAACACATTCCCACTGACTTCTTAGTTATTTTTATTTTATACTCTATATGTCTTTTAAAATGATACTGAAGATGGATTTTTTTTTACTACAAAGGTATAATAAATAAAAGTGCTTAGCCTTCCTAGGCCTCTGATTTCATATCCAGAGAGTGGGTACAATCCCAGGATGTAATGTGCAACATAATTTATCAACCTTGGTACTACTGATATCTGGAGCCCAATAATTCTCTATTGTGGAGGGCTGTCCTGTACACTGCAGGATGTCTACTTGCATCCTGGACTCTATTTACTAGCTGCCAGGAGCAACACCTCCCCCTCATCCTCAGCTGTGACAACCAAAAATGTCTCCAAGGATTGCCACATGTCCTCTGGGGCACAAAACTACTTGCATATAGTAATGGGCAAATACATGACATAAATAGGAGTTGGAGAAATGCCATTCAAAAAATCTGCATGTTATATTCACATAAGCAAACAAAATCAAATTCCACACTTGAGGCCAGTTATAACCTCTTTATTCACATCTATGTCATAGCCAGAGAACCTGGGGCAGTTTTTTGAACTGTGGATCACAAAGCAATTTCCTGAAGTCAGGGTCAGCTATCCATGGGTGTACAACCGGTGCAATTACACACAGCCCAATGCTTAGAGGGTCCCACTCTGTTGCTGGTATCTTGAAATTACTAGTAATTTTTTTAACAAGGAGCCCTGCATTTTCATTTTGCTCTGAGCCCTGCAAATTATGTAGCCAGTCCTGCCTGAGGTGCTTATTTTAAACTCAGCTTCTTGAATGAAATCATTATCTCAAAGAGATATCTACACCCCAGGGTTCACTGCAACACTATTCCCAATAGCCCGGACATGGAGAAAACCTAAGTGTTCATCAACAGATGAATGGATAAAGAATATTTGCTATACACACACACACACAAACACACACACAATGGAATATTATTCAGCCACACATAAAAAAAAGGAAATCCTCTCTTTGGGGACAATACGGATAGAACTTGAGGGCATTATGCTAACTGAAATAAGTCAGAGAAAGACAGATACTGCATGATATCACATATATGTAGAATCTAAAAAAGCCAAACTCATAGAAACAGAAAGTAAAATGGTGGTTACCAAGGGCCAGAGGTGGGGGAAATGGGGACATGTTGGTCAAAGGCTACAAATTTCCAGTTATAAAATGAGTACATTCTGAAGAGCTAATGGACAGCATGGTGACTATAATTAATAATATTCTATTGTATACTTGTTTTTAAGAGATCTTAAAAGTTCTGATCACACACACATACAGAAAATGGGAACTATGTAAGATGAGAGAGGTGTTAACTAACTTTACTATGGTAATCATTTCAAAAGATATATGTATATCAAATCATCACCTAAAACTTGCACATTATTTGTCAATTATATCTCAATAAATAAATAACAAAATAACAAATAAAAAACATAAAATAAACTCAGGTTCCTGGACCTCTCTGTTTTTCAATAGTTCAACTTGATATCAAAGTCTACAGGAGATACTTCTTTGATTCTCTGACTTAAAGTGAGAGAGACATTTCTCCATAAAACCTAGGGAATTCCAATTAAAAGTAATCTCTCACTTTAAATGCAAAAAATGTACAGCAGAGACACAAGATGGGTTGGAAGATAAATCTCTGACACCAGTCACGGAGGGTTAAGTGGCTGCATGAAAATGAATACAAAAATATTTAAAATATTTAAATTGTCTAAATTTTCGATTTTTACTTCTAAATGAACTAAGAAAAAAATCAGATCATTTGAAAGGAATGAACAAGAGCAATTTTTATAAAACCAAAATCACACTCCTGAATTCTCCACTTACATATAGGGAATGAAACTAACCTGGAAATTTCCTCCTGAGAGGGTGAACCAGCTCCTCAATCTGGATGGATACTTTGCTGGTTAGATTTCAAAAGCACACAACAGCATTTGCTGAACCTGATTTGAGTTTCTTAGTATCACTTTTCATTTGTAATCCAACTATTAATGCTCAACCCCCCCAAAAATTTTTTTTAAGAAAACACCGAAACTCTCAGGAACCTTTCTATGAGAGGAACCTTCTAGACTGCATTTAGATGCCATATTTAATTAGCTATAATGAAAACAGGACAGAAAGTACTTCCAAGGAGCTAACTCAATGTAACGACATCACCCTAGACAGATCTGACATCATACTTGGTGAGACGCAAGATCTCTATTTCAGAAATCAAACCAGATGCAGACCATGCCACAAATGCATTCCAAGCAGTTGACTGTGTGGGTCCTGAAACTCACCTGGCACAAGGAAGAGGTAAAACTTAGAGGATTTGGCAGAATCACAGCATGCAGGAAAATGTTCCCAAAGGGGGCTTCACCTGATGCTGCAAATAAGATTCATTATTTTTGTTTAGAGGAAAAACATTAAGAAGTTTTATTTCTTTCTTTGGGTCCTTTTTTTCTTTAACTGATGAAGGGTAAGTCCCTTGCTCAGCTGAGGCCCTAGAAGCATTTAGGAAAGGAAACTTGGATATGGAAACTGGAGATAACCTGCATAATAAAAGGGAAAAGGTTGGGGGCTAGGAAAAGGGGGATGGACGGAGTATGGAAGAGAAAGGAAGAATCTACACGCTTGTGTGTGCCAGAAAATCATCCCATCCTGAGCCTCCAGTATTCAATGGAGTCCCATGAACTCACAACCTGTGAGTCGGTTTCCTGTAGGCACTGGGAAGACACCAAGTTCTGTGTTTGGGCTCACATGGGGTAAAACAGATATCATGGCAAGTACCAGGGCCAGAAACAGATGACCCATCCCCCCAAATTAGCAGGAATTAGCTAGAGTAAATTTTACCTAGATCTTTGAGGATCAAGGGGATCCCAGCTGACATCCGGGTTATTCTTGTTATAAGATGTTTGGCAGTTTCCAACCTTGACTTGGGACCATGAGGCACTGGAAGTCAGAGCATTTCTCAGTTATGCTGGATGCACATCCTTGGTGTGGCAGTCCCTACCTGTGCACAGTCTGTCTTAGACCTTACCAGTAGGATCCACACTTGCCCAACTGTCCACACTCAATATATGCATCTCTTTTCTTGAAGCAGAACCCATTGATGGTGGCCTAGGCCCACTCTGCCTGTGCATGTGGCGGGTCAAAAGCACTGGGGAGGTGACACAGCCCTGGAGATAGGACTCAACTACTAACTCATTAGAGGGTGTATAAATGCACCTTCACTCCTCAGGTGAGGTAACTGGAGTGCTTGTTCTACACAAACTTCTTGTGCAGAGAGCCAGGCAGTAAGTACCTTAGCTTTGTGGGCCATACGGTCTCTCACAGCTACTCAGTTCTGGTGCTGTAGTACAGAAGCAGCCAGGGGCAATACATAAAAGGATTGGTGTGAATGTATTCCAATGAACTTCATTTATAAAAATAGATGACAAGCGGGATTAAAGTTGGTGGCATGAGAGGTGAGACACAGGCTTCCTCCTAAAACCACATATAATATGACAATATAATTAATACAACTAATCCTGAAAGAGCAACAGGAAAGAGGACTGTGCCAGACTGCATACACCTGGAGAAAAGAGCAGACCTCACAGAACAGGGTAATGTACCAAAGCTGTGGCCCAGCGGGACCCGAGCCCATCCCCCACCCCAGCTCACAGGTGGGAGGAAGAGAAACAGAGCAGGGAAGGAGTGGAGGCCTGGGACTGCTGAATACCTAACTCCGGAGATCTGCTCTGGGAGCACAAACCTACATTTTATGGTGCTTGCATGATACTCTCATGATTATGGAATTGGAAAGCTAAGACAGGCAGAATTCCTGGAGAGACTAAGATTCCAGCCGCTTGTGGAAAGCAGGGATCCATATACGGCTGCTCTGTGACAAAAGAAAGGTGGGCAGTCTGAGAGACTTCCTAACAAGGAAGCCCTTAGCAAGAGGGCTGCTAAAGGGGCAAGGATTGCACAGAGCTTACTGCTCAGGAGAGAGGACAGGTAAACAAAATTGTCCGGGTGCAGTTTGCCCAGCAGGTTGGGAGCTTTGCCACATAGACTCTCATATTTAAGGAGGAAAAAGAAATCTTCCTCCTTAGATTATCTTCAAGTGCTCCAGCTCCCTGGCTGGCTACACAGCTCCAAGGACCCCCTCAGTGATACACAGCCTACTGTGCCTTTCTCCCAGCCAGCCCCAACTGGCACGCAAACCAGCAAACCCTACCCTGGCGTTAGCCCAGCCAGAGGGAAGATCTGTCTACAGCAACTACAAATGCAAAGCATAGAGACTTATACCTGTGTGCTCAGCCTACTGGTTCAGGCAGTGGAGACACGCATAGCACCCGGGAAGCAGGAAACAGCTCTTTCCTCCCGCCAGGCGCCAATACCACTCCCATGCGACCACTGACATTGCTTCAGGGGCTGAGCAGCTCCAGGGAATAGAGCTACTAGGAATTAGAGGGCACCATATGCAAAAATGAAATGCCAAAGGAACCTGGTTGACAGTAAAATTATTAATACAACTCCTGAGAAAGATTTAAATGATATCGACCTCATGATTCTTCCTGAAAAGGAGTTCAAAATAAAAATAATTAACATGCTCATGAAGGTACGGAAAGATATTCAAGAACCCAGGAATGAATTCTGGTCAGAGATCCAATTGTTGAAGAGCACAATGGAGGGTATTAAAAGAAGACTGGATATGGGGGAGGAGACAATAAATGGAATAGAAACTAGAGAAGAGGAATACAAAGAAGAAGATCCAATTGTTGAAGAGCACAATGGAGGGTATTAAAAGAAGACTGGATATGGGGGAGGAGACAATAAATGGAATAGAAACTAGAGAAGAGGAATACAAAGAAGAAGCTAAGGCACAGAGAGAAAAAGGGATCTCTAAGAATGAAAGAATATTGAGAGAACTGTGTGAACAATCCAAATGGAACAATATTCGCATTATAGGGGCACCACAAGAAGAAGAGGGAGAAAAAGAGATAGAAAGTGTCTTTGAGAGGTAATTGCTGAAAACTTCCCCAATTTGGGGAAGGAGATAGTCTCTCAGGCCATGGAAGAGCACAGATCTCCCAACACAAGGGACCCAAGGAGGACAACACCAAGATATACACTAATTAAAATGCCAAGGATCAAGGATAAGGACAAACTATTAAAAGCAGCCAGAGAGAGAAATAAGATTATGTACAAAGGAAATCCCTTCAGGATATCATCAGACTTCTCAGCAGAAATCTTACAGGCCAGAAGGGAGTGGCATGATGTATTTAATGCAATGAAGCAGAAGGGCCTCAAACCAAGATTACTTTATCCAGCAAGATTATCATTTAAATTTGAAGGAGGGATTAAACAATTTCCAGATAAGCAAAAGCTGAGAGAATTTACCTCCCACAAACCATCTCTACAGTGTATTTTGGAGGGACTACTATGGAAGTCTTCCTAAGGTTTAATAGCTGTCACCAGAGGTAATAAAACCACAGTAAAGAAGGTAGAACAGTTAACTACTAAGCAAATGCAAAATTAAATCAACTATCCCCAAAGTCAATCAAGGGATAGACAAAGAGTACAGAATATGATACCTAATATATAAAGAAAGGAGGATGAAGAAAATGGAGGAGGAAAAAAAAAAGAACCTTTAGATTGTGTTTGTAATAGCACATTAAGTCAGTTAAGTTGGACTCTTAGATAGGAAGGAAGTTAACCTCAAACCTTTGGTAACCACGAATCTAAAGCCTGCAATGCCAATAAGTACATACCTATCGATAATCACCCTAAATGTAAATGGACTGAATGCACCAATCAAAAGACACAGAGTAATAAAATGGATAAAAAAGCAAGACCCATCTATATGCTGCTTACAAGAGACTCACCTCAAACCCAAAGACATACACAGACTAAAAGTGAAGGGATGGAAAAAGATATTTCATGCAACTAATAGGGAGAAAAAAGCAGGAGTTGCAGTACTTGGATAAGACAAAATAGACTTCAAAACAAAGAAAGTCACAAGAGACAAAGAACGACATTACATAATGATAAAAGGGTAAATCCAAAAAGATATAACTATTATAAATATCTATGCGCCCAACTCAGGAGCACCTACATATGTGAAACAAATACTAACAGAATTAAAAGAGGAAATAGAATGCAATGCATTCATTCTAGGAGACTTCAACACTCCACTCACTCTGAAGGACAGATCAACCAGACAGAAAATAAGTAAGGAAACAGAGGCACTGAAAAACACATTAGAACAGACGGACCTAACACACATCTACTGAACTCTACACTCAAAAGCAGCAGAATACACATTCTTCTCAAGTGCACATGGAACATGTTCAAGAATTGGTCATATACAAAGCCACAAAAAGAGCCTCGGTAAATTCAAAAAGATTGAAATTGTACTAACCAGTTTCTCAGACTACAAAGGTATGAAACTAGAAACAAATAATGCAAAGAAAATGAAAAATCCCACAAACACATGGAAGCTTCACAACATGCTCCTAAATAACCAATTGATCAATGACCAAATAAAAACAGAGATCAAGCAATATATGGAGATAAATGACAACAATAATTCAACACCACAAAATCTGTGGGATGCAGCGAAGGCCATGCTAAGAGGAAAGTTTTTTGCAATACAGGCCTACCTCAGGAAAGAAGAACATTCCCATATGAGCAGTCTAAACTCACAATTAACGAAACTAGAAGAAGAAGAACAAATGAGACCCAAAGTCAGTAGAAGTAGGGACATAATAAAGATTAGAGCAGAAATAAATAAAACCGAGAAGAATAAAACAACAGAAAGAATCAATGAAAGCAAGAGCTGGTTCTTTGAGAAAATAAACAAAATAGTAAACCCCTAGCCAGACTTATCAAGAAAAAAAGAGAGTCTACTCACATAAACAGAATCAGAAATGAGAAATGAAAAATCACTATGGACACCACAGAAATACAAAGAATTATTAGAGAATACTATGAAAAATTATATGCTAACAAACTGGATAACCTAGAAAATGGACAACTGTCTAGAAAAATACAACCTTTCAAGGCTGACCCAGAAAGAAACAGAAAATCTCAACAGACCAATTACCAGCAACGAAATTGAAGTAGTAAGCAAAAACCTACAACAAAACGCCTGGACCAGTTGGCTTCACCACTGAATTTTATCAAACATTTAGTTAAGACTTAATGCCCATCCTCCTTAAAGTTTTCCAAAGAGCAGAAGAAGAGGGAATACTTCCAAACTCATTCTATGAGGCCAGCATCACTCTAATACCAAAACCAGGCAAAGACACCACAAAAAAAGAAAATTACAGACCAATATCCCTGATGAACGTAGATGCAAAAATACTCAACAAAATATTAGCAAACCGAATTCAAAAATACATCAAGAGGATCATACACCATGATCAAGTGGGATTCATCCCAGGGATGCAAGGATGGTACAACATTCGAAAATCCATCAACATCATCCACCACATCAACAAAAAGAAGGACAAAAACCACATGATCATCTCCATAGATGCTGGAAAAGCATTTGACAAAATTCAACATCCATTCATGATAAAAACTCTCAACAAAATGGGTATAGAGGGCAAGTACCTCAACATAATAAAGGCCATATATGACAAACCCACAGCCAACATTATACTTAACAGCGAGAAGCTGAAAACTTTTCCTTTAAGATTGGGAACAAGACAAGGATGCCCACTTTCCCACTTCTACTCAGCATAGTACTGGAGGTCCTAGCCACAGCAATTAGACAACACAAAGGAATAAAAGGCATCCAGATTGACAAGGAAGAAGTTAAACTGTCCCTGTTTGCAAATGACATGATATTGTACATAAAAACCCTAAAGAATCCACTCCAGAACTACTAGATCTAATATCTAAATTCAGCAAAGTTGTGGGAAACAAAGTTAATATCCAGAAATCTGTTACATTCCTATGCACAAATGATGAACTAGCAGAAAGAGAAATCAGGAAAACAATTCCATTCACAGTTGCATCAAAAGAAATAAAATACCTAGGAATAAACCTAACCAAGGAAGTGAAAGACCTATACTCTGAAAACTACAAGACACTCATGAGAGAAATTAAAGAAAATGCCAATAAATGGAAACACATCCTGTGCTCATGGACAGGAAGAATTAATATTGTCAAAATGGCCATCCTGCCTAAAGCAATCTGCAGATTCAATGCAATTCCTATCAAAATACCAACAGCATTCTTCAACGAACTAGCATTCTTCAACGAACTCTAAAATTCATATGGAACCACAAAAGACCCCAAATAGCCAAAGCAATCCTGAGAAGGAAGAATAAAGCTGGGGGGTTATGCTCCCCAACTTCAAGCTCTACTACAAAGCCACAGTAATCAAGACAATTTGGTACTGGCACAAGAATAGACCCACAGACCAATGGAACAGACTTGAAAGCCCAGATATAAGCCCAACCATATATGGTCAATTAATATATGATAAAGGAGCCATGGACATACAATGGGGAAATGACAGCCTCTTCAACAGCTGGTGTTGGCAAAACTGGACAGCTACATGCAAGAGAATGAAACTGGATTATTGTTTAACCCCATACATAAAAGTAAACTTGAAATGGATCAAAGAGCTGAATGTAACCATAAAACTCTTAGAAGACAACATAGGCAAAAATCTTCTGAATATAAGCATGAGCAACTTCTTCCTGAATGTATCTCCTCGAACAAGGGAAACAAAAGCAAAAATGAACTCATGGGACTACATCAAACTAGAGTTTCTGTACGGCAAAGGATACCATCAACAGAAAAAAAAGACATCCTACAGTATGGGAGAATATATTTGTAAATGACATATCCAACAAGGGGTTAACATCCAAAATATATAAAGAACTCACATGCCTCAACACCCAAAAAGCAAATAACCTGGTTAAAAAATGGGCAGAGGATATGAAGAGACAGTTCTCCAAAGAGGAAATTCAGATGGCCAACAGACACATGAAAAGATGCTCCACATCACTAATCATCAGGGAAATGCAAATTAAAACCACAATGAGATATCACCTCATATCACTAAGGATGGCCAGCATGGAAAAGACTAAGAACAACAAATGCTGGCAAGGATGTGGAGAAAGGGGAACCCCCCTACACTGCTGGTGGGAATGTAAGCTAGTTCAACCAATGTGGAAAGCAATATGGAGGTTCCTCCAAAAACTAAAAAGAGAAATACCATTTGACCCAGGAATCCCACTCCTTGGAATTTACCCAAAGAATACAACTTCTCAGATTCAAAAAGACATATGCACCCCTATGTTTCTCGCAGCACTATTTACAATAGCCAAGATATGGAAGCAACCTAAGTGTCCATCAGTAGATGAATGGATAAAGATGTGGTACATATACATGATGGAATACTATTCAGCCATAAGAAAGAAACAAATCCTACCATTTGCAACAACATGGATGGAGCTGGAGGATATTATGCTCGGTGAAATAAGCCAGGTGGAGAAAGACAGTGCCAAATGATTTCCCTTATTTGTGGAGTATAACAACAAAGCAAAACTGAAGGAACATAATAGCAGCAGACTCACTCACAGACTCCAAGAAGGAACTAGTGGTTACCAAAGGGGAGGGGTGTGGGAGGGCGGGTGGGGAGGGTGGGAGAAGGGGATTGAGAGGTATTATGTTTAGTACACATGGTGTGGGGAGTCACTGGGAAAACAGTGTAGCACAGAGAAGGCAAATAGTGAATCTGTGGCATCTTACTACACTGATGGACAGTGACTGCATTGGGGTAAGGGTTGGGACTTGATAATATGGGTAAATGTAGTAACCACATTGTTTTTCCATGTGAAACCTTCATAAGAGTGTACATCAATAAAAAATGTTAAAATAAACAAAATAAATAAAAAATAGATGACAAACCGGATTTGCCATGGGCCATAGTTTGCCAACCCGTTCTATGCCATTTTCCAGAATTCACCAGAGAGATTAAACTCTGTGACCCCCACAGTGGTAACTAACTGATAGTATACCCTTTAGCAGCTCTCTTCCATTCCCCTGTCCATTCCCAGCTTATCCCCTTGCCCCTACTTTACCTTGCCTAACAGACTATTTCCACTCAAACCCATGCCTAAGCCTGCTTCTGTGAGAACCCAAACTAAGACAGTTGATGATGGTCCTTTTGGCTGCAAGTAACAGAGTTGAATAGGCTGATTATATCTTCCACAGAAAGCCCAGGCATAGGCAGTCCAAGCAGGTTAATTCCATAATGTGAAGGCACTGGGGGTTTCTCTGATCCTTACAGCTCACTGCCAACAACAGAGTATGTGCCAATATTGAGTCAGTCACTACTAAATGGAAACAGGATAAGCACGTCCTGCTTAGGCCCACTGAGGCCCATGGGACATGGGGATGGAAGGAGGCCCTTCTTCTCTGGCCATACTGGTAACTGGTGCATGAACAAAATTCGGGTTCTCCCAGCAAAGAAGAAAGGGGAATGGCTGTTGGGTAGACAATCAACACATACCCAAGAGTAGGTGCTCAATAAATGCTGTTTCACTATATGAATACAGGGGTCACTGGATTTAAACAATGGGTGGCAACACTCCAGAGGAACAATAAAGTAGAAAAGCTCATCCTGGACACAAGAGTGGTGCAGAAGACACCCAGAGTGACTTGGACATTCAGAGGAGATCTTAGAGGCTGTAGGTAGCTTGCTTACATAATTCAGAGCCATCAGTGCAAACTAAAGAGGAATAGAAGGTGACTTTATTATAGTCAGATACAAACGTGTTCTTCCCCAGGTTAGTACTGGGCACAGCATTTTACAGTTCATAAAGCTCATGTCCATCCATTAATCTTACCATTTGATCCAAAAAACAAGCCCAGGCAACAGCCAGGCCAGATATTATAAAGTACAAAATACTACTGAGAGAAACTAAAGGAGACTGAAATAAATGGCTACAAGTAGCAGAGAGTTCATTAATTGGAAACCTCGGTATTATTAAGATAGAAATTCTTCCCAGTCATCTATAAAATCAGTGCCATCCCACTCAAAATTCCAGCAGGTTTTTTTTTTTTGGAGAAATTGATAAAATGATTCTAAAACTTCTATGAAAATGCTAAGAATTAAAAATAGCCAAGGTCATCATGAAGGAAAACAAAGCTACAGACTATCAAGTATCAATATTTATCATAAAGCTAAATTAATTAAGACAGTAAAATGGCACAAGAGTAGACAAAAGAATATAAAAGAAAGTCCAGAAAATGTGTGGCAAAGACACCACTGTGATTCAGTGAGAAAAGATGGCTTTTTTCAATAGATATGTCAATATTAATAGTAAATGTCAACAGTGAAGTAGGACAACCAGAACCTTCAAACATTGCTGGTGGAAGTGCAGAATGGTATAATCACCTTGGAAAACCATTCGGCTCTATCTACTAAAGCTGAATAATATGTATACTCTGCAACCCATCAATTCCACCGCTGGGTATATATGCAACGGAACTTAGGGCATACATCCACCAAAGGTTTAATGTAAGAATGCTCGTAGCAGCTTTATTTGTAATTGCCATGAACAGAAAACAACCCAAATGTCCATCAACTTGGTTTGTTTATACAGTGGAGTGATACACAATTTAAAAATGAAGTATGGCAACGCACAACAGCATGAGTAAATCTCAAAAATATGTTGCACAAAAGAAACCAGGCACACAAATAATATGCATAAAGTATGGTTTCATTTATATGCAGTTTAGAAAAGGCAAATTCACTACGTGAAAGAAGTCAGAATCACAGTTATCTTTGAGAGATATCAACTGGAAAAGGGCTCAAGGGAGCTTTCTGGGGTACTTAAACTGTTCTAGATCTGGAGGGTGGTTACACAGCTTTATACATAAGCAAAAATTCATTTTAAGAAGTTTATCAAGCTATATGCTTACAATTTGTACACTTTACTGTATGTATGTCATATTTCATTATAAGAGATAAAAAACCAAGGGAGTATCATTAAGGTGTGTTCAGTGCAGGGTTTCCTGAAGATCTACCTGGTGCCTAGACTCCTGAGGATTTAACTAAGGGTAGAGATAAAGACTGGAATGCTAGGAAAATAGACAAGGGGCATGTTCTCAGCCTGGGACCTTGGATGGCAATTGTTTGGCTGTCTTCGACAGGGCAGAAGCCCTGGGCACTGATCGGAGCAGTGTAAGACACTTGGAAAATGAGATAATCAGGCTCCACTGCCCCAAGCAGACATAGATCATGTCTAAGAGAGGAATCAAGTTCTACACAGAAGAACAATAGCCTTCACCAAATCCCACTGCAAAAAATGATACAATCAGTGCCGGCTATGTGCTGAGCATTTACAAGTTTTGATTTACTCACTGAAACCTCACAACCCGAAAATACAACTAGTGTGTGGCAGGGTGAGATGCAAACAGAAAAGTGTGGCCTTGGGCCTCATTCTTCCCACCCCTATTCCACTTCCTAAGGATTAAGAGGAGTCATATCTTAAAAAAGCATTTCCTGCCCTCTTCTCTCCCCACTGAGCTGCACTCAGGACTCTGCTATGTGTTTCTTTCTTCCATAGTACACTTCACGTTCTTGTCATTGTCTGGTTTTGTATGCTTCCTGACGTTCCTGTACTTATTTGCCACAAACTCAGTGGCTTAAAACAACAGTTATTCTCTCCCAGTTCCAGAGGCTAGAAGGCTAAAGTCAGTACAGCGAGCTGAAGTCGAGGTGTCAGCAGGGCTGTGCTCTCCCCAGAGGCTCTGGGGGAGAGTCTGTTCCTTGCCTCTTCCAGCTTCTGCTGCCATTCCTTTGCTCATGGCTGCATCATTCCAGTCTCTTCCTCTGTCTTCATGTGGCCTTTTCCTCTTCTGTGTGTGCAATCTCCCTCTGCCTTTCTTTTCTAAGGACCCTTCTGATTGGATTTAGGGTCCACTCACATAATCAGGAATACTCTCCCCGTTTCAAGAGCTCTAATTGAATCACATCTGCAAGACTCTTTTTCCTCATCAGGCAACATTTACAGGTTCCAGGGATTACAAGCTGGTATCTTTGGCTGACCATCATTCGGCCTACCACCTCCATATTAACTCTATCACTATCATCACTATCTTTGTACTACTCTGCACTCCTTAACAGCAGAGACCATCTGTGGACCATTTTCAAGTAACTACACAGTTTGACATTCCTCCTATTAAAGGATGGGATCTACATACTCTCCCTTGATTCTGTGATTGCTTTGACCTAACAGAATACAATAAAAATCACCCTGTTTCTGACCCAGGTTTTAAGGGACAGTTTAGCTATTATCCCCTATCTCTTACAGTACTCACTCTCAGAACCCAGCCACTATGGTATGAAAACCCAAATCCCATGGAGAGGCCACATGGAGGTGCCCCAGGCAATAGCGCCAACTGAGCCCCTAGCTAATAGCCAACATCAACTGCCAGATATGTGTTTGAGCCATTTTAGAGGGCCAGCCCAGTCAAGACTCCACATGATTCCAGCCCCAGCTTCTACCTGACTACAATGGCCTGCGAGACATGAAACGAGAACCACCTTCCTCTCAGTCAACACAGAGTCATGAGTGATAATATATCTGCTTGCAGCTATTCTGTGAACAGGTCACTTTTATGCATCAGTAGATGATTTGAACATCATCAGTTCATAGCTGCATACCAACTACTTGTAACCATGCCTGCAGGTCTTGATGCCCAGTGCAGGGGGAGTAAATGAAAAACTATCAAACTCTAGAAGTCATAGCCAAGAAGCTGGGCTAGAGATCAAGAACTATTGACATTAGATCCCAAAGAAATGACAAAGTGATAGGGTATAAGAGGAAGGCTGTGAAGAAACAAATTTTCTATTACCTTGTATAGAGGTCTCAAGAACTAGAACCAATATTATAAAATTGTTACAATTAAACAATTACACAATTCATCATAATAAATCAAGAAAGATTTATTATGAGGAATTAGCTCACATGTTAGGGAGGCTGAGAAGTCCCACGAGTTGTTGCCTACAGGCTGGAGACCAGAAAAACCAGTGGTGTGATGCAGCCAGAGTCAGAAGGCCTGAGAACCAGGGGAGCCATGGTGTAAATCCCAGTCTGAGGGCAGAAGATGAGATAACATGTCCCAGCTCAAGCAGTGAGTTGGGGGAAAGGAGCAAATTCCTTCCTCCTCAGACTTTTCTTCTATTCAGGCCCCAACCGACTGGATCAGGCCCACCCACACTGGGGAGGGTGATTTACTTTACCAAGTGCACTGATTCAAATGCTAACCTCACCTGGAAACACCCTCACAGACACACTGGAATAATGTTTAACCTGGGCACCCCCACGGCCCAGTCAAGTTGACATCTAATTAACCATCCCAAGCTTTGTTGGGGTAAGATAAGATTGATGTTGGCTATTAGCAGGTATAGTGTTGGGCAGTAGCACCATGTCCCACAGATCCTCAATGTCTGCTATGAGGTACACAGATTTCTGCATATCATTTCCTTTTTTTTAACCATTCTTTTAATTTAATAAACAACAAATTGAGCCCTTGCTGAGAGCCGGGCATTGGTTCAGGTGAGGGATATTCAGTGGTGAGCAAGTTCCTTCCGTTGGGAAGCTTTGAACCACACGGTATTTAGGGAGACCTCAAACCACACGTAGGGGATTCGAGGCCCCATTCCTGACCCCAATTACCTTCCTCTGCAGTCATGCTCACCAAAAATATTTTCTGAACACATTAGACCATTCAATACTACAAAGTGTCTCTTCCAAACTGGATGTGGTGCAGGCAGCAAATCAGGGAAGATTAAGTGGTCAAAGGCCTTCCATTCCTGTTGCAGCGGCTGTTACAATTTCCTGTGGTGGGGAAATGGATGGGCAGGCCCCTTCCGCCCTAGTGACGCGGCATATTGTGGGGCACGAGAACAGGAAAGCATGGGTACTAATGAGGCAAACCTATATTTGTGGGGAGAGTCAGTCCAAAGGCTAAGCTTCTCAACACCACGGTGATGTGCCTTTACCAAATGCTTCACGCACACGCAGCTGGCAGCCACGGAGGGCCCCAGCTCAGAACTTCCCTCAAGGGAACCTGGTCTTGAGAACAGAGCTGAGCAACAGTCTCCAGCTGCTGCGCCTCCAGACCCACCACGGTGTTCATGCCAGGCCACACTTCCCAGGGCTTTTTCCGGCCAGTGACTGAGCACAGCGGGAGTACTGTATTCTATTCCAGTGCCAGATTTGTCCCAAGGCAACCTGGTCTCGGGAACTCCTTACTAGCCTGGATGAAATGTTCTCAGAACTATGCTGCAAATCCCTTCTTGTCCCTGTCTTTTCACGGGTGTCAGACCTGCATCCTGGCCTGAAGGCTTTCTATGCCTACCCCTGCTGCCTCCTCATTTTCCTCCCAGACATTTCTCCAAAAATTCCTTGCACAATTAATCCCTGTTTTGCCTACTACTTTTCTGAGGGCCTGAATGGCATACTATCTATAAACACCTATTGTTTTGTTTGTATTTTTATATTTTCATTTCATGCTTTTAATTTACATGGTTGCCACTTTGCTTTCTTTTTCTGTTTTATATCACAATACGCGTGCCATCTGATGTTATGCTTCATGGGTATCACTTATAACCCATAATAGTCCCTTGTATGGAAAGACTGTAACTATTATCTAGTCCCCTATTATCTAGCTGGACATTCAGGGCCTTTCCGATTTTTTCCTAATTAAATGGGGCTGCAATAAATGTCCCTGTGTGGGAGCTTTGGTGAGGTTCGCTCTGAACAGATGGACAGAGTGGGGACTTCTTCACCAGGGAGGTAGACCTAAGGGGCTGCCTGGAACAGAAGAAAAAGTCCTTCATGAGGAACCAGGAGACCTAGACTCTGGTTCTGATTCTGCCGTATCCCCACTGTCTGACCATGAGGCAAGTCCCTTGGTTTCTCTGGGCTTCTGTTTCCTCAACCACCAGATCAAGATAATATCAGAGGAGGATCCTGTGTGAACACCAAATTTAATTCATGTCATCATTGTCAAAAGATTTTGTTTACCAGGGGTGGGAGGGGTGGGGGGAAAAGGGACATGGTGAGTCAAAGGGTACAACAAAGTTGCAGTGACTTAGGATGAATAAGTCGGGAAAACTTAAGTACTGAGCACTGCAAGCCTGCTGAGATTTCAGGTACCCTCACCACACACAGAAAACACGGTAACTGTGTGAGGAGATGACAGCTTAGTTAGTGTGACTGTAATAATCATTTCACTGTGCATATCAAATCAAACTGCAGACCTTAAATATATACAATTTGTATTAAAAATGTATATAAATACATGAAAAATGTCCATAATAGTCCCTTGTATGGAAAGACCATAACTATTATCTAGTCCCCTTTAGCTGGACATTCAGGACCTTTCCTATTTTTTCCTAATTAAATGGTGCTGTAATAAATGTCCTTGTGTGGGACATTTAGAAAGAGTCTCTCACCCTCTTTCCTCCATGAAAGGACAGAATGAGAAGTTGGCAGTCTGCAACCCAGAAGAGGGCCCTCATCAGTACCTGACGACACTGGCATCCTGATCTGGGACTTTCCAGCCTCCAGACAGTTGAGAAGTAAATTTATGTTGTTTATAAGCTACCCAGTCTATGGTAATTTGTTATAGCGGCCTGAATGGACTAAGGCAGTGTGGATCCAGGCAGGGTAATCAGTGGGGTCTACTTTGCAATCAACCTACCAGAGTGGGGCTCTGCATTGCCCACTCCCAGAAATGGATGAGGAGCAGACTGGGAGGAAAAAGATATAATGAGGAAGTAGGAATGTGGTATTTTGGAGTGGAGGCTGCTGATGAGAAGCCTGCCCTTCAAAAGCATCTCACATAGAGACATGATGTCATGGTGGCCATGAAGAACTGTCATCCGTGCCCCCCAGGACCCCCAAGCTGGCCTCACACAACCCTCACAGCAGCTGCTGTTAAGCTCCCTTTGGTCCACAGCCACTTTCAAGAATCTGCCTCTTGGACTCAGAGGCCTTCCTGAGGCCTGCCTCCCTCTGTAATCATGAGCAAGTGCAGTATCCATCCTCAGCTCTGCTTCCTTACCTGTCTTCCACATCCTTTCTTTGAGGAGTTACTTGGGAAGAGCTGAAGCTTTTGCTTTAAAAATTAAAAAGCAACAGAACTAGTATTTTTCAAAAATCAGCTTGAAATAGAGTAAACAAACCCTGCCAAATGCAGAGGGGAAAATGCTGAAGACATTCATGTCCTCTCAATTGCTCTGACCAAGACTTCAAAGGAAGCTCCAAGGAAGAAGTATGCTCAGGGCTCTGCCATCAGGGTTCCTGGAACACCCGAAGCTCACTCTCCTGGGAGCAATATCACCATACTACTTCTCTGGGTCCCTTCCTCTACCACCCCAAGACCCCACTCCCATTTAGCAACAAAAGTACAACCTTTGGAAGGAGAATGGGAATAACTGTTTAAATAAAAAACACACCCCTAGCATTCACTCACCCTCTTCATCCTCTCCCCTCCCCCAACCCCCAAAAAATCTCATTTATCATGTTGGTTTTCTCATCTCTTCCACACACCACGCAATTGGGTAAATAAGTTCTGTGATCAATCTTTTAACAGGGGTTATTCAATTTACTCAAGCCAATGTGAATATTTCCCCCTGGTTTCCATGACAACCTCTCAGCACATTCAGTCTTCATATAAATGAGTTATTGCTTTTATGTTCTCAAACCCTAAGACAATGGGGAAATTAACATAATGTGGTCATACCAAAAAAGAAAAAAAAAAGAAAACAATCACAATCTTCATATCCTCCCCAGAAATTCGTAGATAGCATTCTGTGAAAAAGAACTGAAGAGAAATGAGGCTTTTGCATCTGACAACACCATTAACCTTAGAGATTTCATTTCAGATGCATTTAAATGAAGCCAGACGGTAGTGGGGTTTGAAGAAGTGTACAGACAGAGGACCAAAACGAAGGGGGGAAAGAAAGGTGACCCAAATTCACCTTCGGGCTATTCATCCTCCCAACATGAATGCCACGTTCTGCCTCACTCTCTGTCTCCCTGGGGCCATGCCCAGGACCTTCACACATGCTGTTCCCTAGACCTAGAGCATTCTTCCCCTGTAATTCTCCCATGCCTCCTTTGCTTGGCTAATAATTCCTACTCATCCTTCAGGTCTCAGCTGAGAAAAGTCACTTGCTCAGAGAAGCCATGCTTCATCACTCACCAACACGAGGTTGGATCCCCCTGTATTACATGTATGTCCTCATGGCTCCTCGTGATTCCCCCAGAAGCAGACCCTAACAGAAAGATTTGAAGGCAAGTAGCTTACTGGGGACATGGTACCAGGGAACACTGGTGTGATAGTGGAGAAGTGAAATAAGGAAGGGGAAGAAGCCAATCCAGGGTGTGTTGAGCAGGTTACTATGGACCAGTGGAGTCAGTCCCACTGGGGACTTTCAGGAACTAGCACGGAGCATGCCTCATCTCAGAGGTAAGGAAAGCAGGACAACTACCCTCAGTGGCTGGGGCCCCCTCCCCTGAGTGTACACCTCTGCCCCCAAGGGCCTGGCCTGAGAAAGCCCCCAGCAGTGTTGCAGGTGCTTATGGCAGGAACGGTGAGTACCAAGGTCACGTGGACAAGGCAACAAGAGCATCTGCCGCCTCCTCCAGTGCAAACCGCATGATCACTGCCAGCGACTGGGGAGTGATGGAAGAGGAGAAGAAGACAGTCCAAGCAAAATGGGGCCTGGGTGAATAGTGGGGCACAGAAACACATGAGTAAGCATAGATACAAGAGATACCAAAAATCTTAACTCCAGACTGAGCAACTGATTGGATATTAGGGTACAGGTTTTAGTTAAGAAGCTAAGGACTTTCTGGAAAGGAGTGTCTAAGGTCCTTCCTGCCATCCTAAAATCTCCCATCATCATCTCTTTTGCTGGCCAAGGGCACACCCAATAGAATGGTCCAATCTAGGGCAATTCCATTTCACAGGCCAAGGAAGATCAATCTTTGATCCCACGTGTAGGAGTGCCTGCGCCCCCAATAGACTTTAGAATGAATTCTCGTCCTCTGTTTGTTGAAATTAGAATCCTAAGCCTTTAAACTTCTTGATGGTTCCGATTGGAGAAAAAAATTTGATTAAGCATCAACAGGGAAATGCATCGTTAAACAGTACTACAACCATTCAAGCAAATATCATACAACCACTAAAAGTGATGGCTGCTTGGGGTAGGTATTCCTAAAGATGTGTATGTAACAGGGTAATAATAGCAAACGTGAATTATGCTTATTGTTTACACATTGTCATTCCATGTTAGCACTGAAGTTCAACAAAGGCAGGGATCTTTGTTTTGTTCAATGCTAGGTCCTCAGCATCTAGGAAAGTTCCAGGCACAAAAACATCCAGTAGCCAACAAGGTTAAATTCAGAGTGTCTGGTGTCCAATCAAATATTACTCAACCTACCCCGAGTGGGGTAAAGGGTTAGCATCCATCACACCCACCAAGTTGCAGAGGTTCTGGATTCCCCAGGAGCTGTTAAGAGCAGCTGGATGACCAAACTCAGAAGTACAGGGCTGGGGCAAACTCTCACCAATAAAACACAGGAGGTAGGAGGAAGCTGGCAGATAAATGACTCACCCTTCCTCACAACGGACAGTCCTGAGTGCAGTAATTCCACACGGCCTCTCCAAAGGTGCCCACTGGTGGAGCTGTGTTTCTGCAGAGCTATGGCCAGCTCAGTCATGTACCACCTTGCTTTTGCTTTCTCTCCTCTGCCTTATTTCCCTCTTCCCCTCATTCCTCCTTCCTCGGATCACACAGCCAATACAGCATTCGCGTATACACTTTCTATCAGGCTCTATTGCTATGCCCAGAGAACCCCTCCCAAAATCTGACTCATGGAGTGTCTCTGGAAGGATACTGCTCTGGTTAACCCCAAAACTTAATAGCTTAAGACAACCATGTTATTATATCTCACAATTTTGAAGGTCAGGAATTTAAGAAGGACCCAGCTAGGCAATTCCGTGTCATGTGGTGTCCACTGGGGTCACTGAGTGATATTCACCTGACTTCTGGGCTGCTCTGGAGGGCCCAAACAGCTTCAGTGACATGCCAGTCACCTTGGTGGGGACAGTTGGAAACTGGGCTCAGCAGGACTCCTCTCCCTCTGCATGTCACGGAGTCAGGGTCTCCCCACATGTTTCTCCTACAGGTCCTCAGACTTCCCACCCAGTGCCTCAAGGCTTTAAGACCAAGAGTTCTAAGAGGCTGGAAGCCCACTTAAAGGCTAAGACCAGAATCAGCATGGCATCACTTGTATGGCATTCCATTAATCAAAGTAGTCACAGGTCAGCCCAGATTTAAGAAGTGGGGGCAGACCCACTTCTCAAGGCTGGAATGTCAAAAAGTTTGCAGTCATCTATGATCTCTAGACACAGATACACAAGCACCTGAGAACAGGTGCCATGAAGACAGAGCATGAGGGCAGGAAGGAAACTTTCATCCTGTTGGCGTGATTTTCCATGTGCATGTATTACTTTTTTCAAATAAAAAATGTGAAGGGAGAAAAGGAGAAAGGGAGGGACAACGTCAGTAAGCTGAATCCTCATCTTCTATGGTGGAGAGTCAATAAAAAATGTCTTAAATTGATAAATCAAGAAACAGCTGCATAAGCATCTTATTTGGAGTTACAGAGATAAACACCAGAAGACCTAAGAATGGAAACATTTCACGCAGTTGCCTCTGGGAAATAGGAATCAGGGAGGGGAGAGAAGAGAGAAGGGCCAGCAACCACTGCTTTCATTAGAAGCCCTTCTGTTCTTTTACTTTTTACTATGTGCACATATTACTTTGATAAAAAATTTAAAGGGGAAAAAAATAAGAAGTGGCTGTGGTTATTTTTAAAGCTATGTAATTAAACCTGGAAAAATCTCATTTTGCTAAGTGAAAAAAAAGTAACAGGATACAAAATTATATTCATACTATGGTTGCAAGTATGTTTAAATTAAAAAAAGAAGAAACATATATATGGGGGAGGGGAACTCTAAAGAAATGTTCCTACCAAATGATAGAGGGTTTCTCTTCTGCTCCCCCAATTTTCAGGAATGTGAGTCTTTTACTTTCATAATGAAAAGAAATAAATTCATTACCTTAAATAAATGAACTGAGCAGTGATTAAATAAAAATGCCAGAAGAGTCTGTGAAGACTTCTCAGTTACTCCAGCAGAACTTTGTTTTAATTCCTGGAGCCTCCCAGGTAGGGGGATAGTTCTGTGGGGTCGGGGGACGGGGCTATCCACAGGTTCTGGCAGATTTTAGCCAGCCAGACCTGTAGACTTAGTTATAAAACCCTCCCATAAAGAATTTAGTCCATGTTGTTTTAATTCAACTGAACGATAACTTTTATAAGCTTCCACAGTGATGCTTATTCAGTCATCAAGTACCTACTATGTGTTAGACAAAATGCTAAAGGCTAGGGTTGCAATGATAAAGGAGACAGGTAAAATCGCCATTTGGAATCATGGACCAGTTGGGGAGGCAGACAAGTGATCGGGCAATTGCAATATGTCCTAATAGATGCCGGACTGGGGATAGTACAAGGAGAGCAGATAACCTGGAGGGCCTGCTGGAAGAGACCAAATCTAAGTTCAGACTGAAAGGATAAACCAGAGCAGAAAGGCTGAAGGAGGAAAAGTGTTTCCAGCATAGAAAATATAATAATGCAAAGATTCAGAGACAAGGGAGAAGATGGTGAATTCAAAGAAGCAACAGTGACTGAAAAAGAAGTCCCATGATCAGGAAAGTCAGTCCCACAGGACCCCTCTCAGGTGCAGGCTCCAGGGCTGGACTGCCAGAATTAGAATCCTAGACCTGCCCCTTACATCACCTCATTTTTTTTTCTTGTGCCTCAGTCTCCATATCTAGTGCTTTAGTCTGCTCAGGCTGCTATACAGAATATCACAGACCAGGTGGCTTAGAAACAACAGAAATTATTGCAGTTCTGGAACCTAGAAGTCCAAGGTCAAGGCGCCAGCAGATGCAGTGTCTGATGGGAACCACGTCCTGGTTCATACCCGATACCTTCTATCTGTAATGTCACATGGAAGAAAGGATGAGCTGGCTCTCTGGGGTTTCTTTTCTAAAGTCACGAATCCCAGTATGAGGGCTCCATCCTCCTGACCTAATCACCTTCCAAAGGCCCTACTATTACCTATTACCACACTGGTAGGTAGGATCCAACATACAAATTTGGGAGCCACAAACATTCAGGCCATAACACTGAGCTCTTCTTCTTCCCTAACCTCCTTTTTCCCCAGAAGCCTCCCTCAATAAGCCACACCCACCAAAATCCTGTTTCAGGCTTCAAACAAACCCAGTCTCAGTCACACAACTTGCAGGGATTCAGACCCAAGCATTCCTACTCCAAAGGCCACATGTTAAAGCACCAGGCTGCACCGCACACCCTTCTAGGTCTGCATCGTGGGCTCAAGGGCCATATGGTAGCTGATGCCAACACCATGCCAGGCACAGAAGCCCCTGCCTGGGAAACGATGGTGAACCAGACACCATCTCAGACCTAGGGGGGCTAATCCAAAGAGAAGGCAACAAGGGGACACAGCAAATTCCAGCACAGAGTTTGGCAATCATATCCAGTTCCCGCCCTGCCAAGTTCTGAAGCCTCAGTTTCTTCACCAGTATCTGGAGATTGTAAGATTCACCTTACAAGGTAGATTAAATAGTTGCCCTGTGTAAAGTGCCCTGCACTGCATCTGACTCAAGCTAGGGACCTGGTAATGGGTCCACTCCCCTTCTCTTGTTAAAGGCCACTTAGTCCATGAGCAGCAGAGTTAGGAGCCTTATTTTTTACCAAAACCAAAGAACATCTACAGAAGAGAAACAGCCCCATAGCCCCTTCCTCCCTCTGCCTTAATAGTTTATCTCTCAGTTATTCAATGCAAGAGACTCAGCCCAGCTAATATTATTCAAAATCGACCTTGAGATCAGGAACAAATTGGCTACAGCAGTTAGTGATTGGCAAATGCAATCTAAATGCCCCAGGTGGCATTAGAGCCTTCCCCGTTGA
This sequence comes from Smutsia gigantea, assembly GCA_032199065.1. Taxonomy (NCBI): domain Eukaryota; kingdom Metazoa; phylum Chordata; class Mammalia; order Pholidota; family Manidae; genus Smutsia; species Smutsia gigantea. The sequence goes on along the minus strand of JAVSCE010018195.1, from coordinate 32,020 downwards.
CAGGAAGAGTCAATGTGCATCTTGGAAAATTCTGAAAAAAAGTTAAAGGTCACTACATTTGTACACAGAATGGATTTTCTTGAGACCATTACAAACAGACTGCCTTAAATTGCAAAGATGCTAAGCTTGAGGGCTCTCAGAGGGCTTCAGGTGAAAAGAACACCACCCTCAACTCACAGCCAAGCTGCTGTCTGTGGGCACCTGAATCTTCCGTTGCCCATTCTCTTGTTGAAATTTCACAATCAGCTTGAGAAGTCCCAATGAACTGGGAGTACCAGATTGGGGCCAGCCCCATGTTCCAAGGGTCTGACCAGGCAGGGAAGACGATAAGGCACAAATCAGCAGGATGGCTGCAAACATTTCTGTAGGAAGGGAGCCTTGAGCCAAAGCAGGAAGACCAAACCCCAAGGCCAAGTCTAGAAGGAAAGAGTGAGCTCATCATTGAGAAAGAGACTGAGTTAGGAACACAAGCCGGGAGCCAACAGGGGACAGGCTAGACAACAGCCTTGAGCGGCATTAGAATACTTGTACTGTTTTTGTTGTAGATATGATATTAATATTCATAATGATGGCTAATATTTATTGGATACATTCTGGAGCCAGGCAGTGTGCTGAACTTTTACATACATCTTCTCACTTAAACCTCACAGTGCTCTATGGCAGGTACTTGTTCCAACCCGATTCACAGAAAAGAAAACTAAGGCTCAGAGAGGCTTCTCCAAGGTCAACTGGGTGACCATGAAAACCTAGAAAATCAGGCTACAGAGCTCGAGACCCCATCCGGGTCACTTTGTTACATGCGGGAGCTCAAGTGTGTGTTAGCCTCACTCAAATAAATGGCAAAAGTTAATTCTGAACAGTACCTAGTTATTTGTATGCCACTTCTTAAACAGTGAAAGTAAGGCACATAATAGAGCTCTTCATGGAAGCTGAGCTCATGGGAGCAAAAAATACAGAACCACCAATAGATAATGAAAATACGAAATATGGGTATACACTATTGTTCAGCAAATATTTACTCCTCCCCATTTCTTCTGCGAGAAGTATAATCCCTGCCCCATTAATGTTGGGCTGGCTTTGGCCAATGGAACATGGGCAGAAGTGACAGTGCACCGGTTGCTAGCTTAGGCCTTAAAAAGCATCAATTATTTCTGCTCACCCCTCAGACGCTGCTAACTTTCACTAGGAAACCACTGCTTCTCCACTCTGGGTCTCAGAAAGAAACCAAGGATCCAACTGGAACATGACCTAAAACCCAAAGCAGAATCTCTCCAGTCAAACAACAGTCCTCTGTGCAAGAAATAAATGGTTATTTTTAATAATCCACTGAGTTGTTTGTGGTTGTTATACAGCTGTAGGTGACTAATACATTTGCACATGGATATTACATATTACACAAGGATACATATCTGTGGTTGTGTGACATGGAAAGATACATGTGTAAATGTCGAAATTGTATCTCCATATATGGGAGATAGTACAGGACAAAGATGTAGGATTTGGAGAAAGAACTAAGTTTGCATCCTTGCTCTGACACTCATTGGCTGTATTTGCAGGGAAGTTACTTGGCCTCTCTGAGTACATTTTCTCCTCTGTAACGTGGAGGTAAAAATAAGAATCCTATCTCATAGGATTACTGAGATTTAAATGAAATAAAAGTACATATAATGAGCTTATTAGCATAGAGTCTAACACATACTCATTCATATATTCATTCAACAAATATATATTGAGTATCTACATTTGCCAAGCATTTTTCTAGATTTTTATGATACAGTTACTAGCTATGGAAAAAAGAAAAAGTAAAGCAGGGTAAAGAGAACTAGTACCCAGGAAAAAGGAGGGGAGCATTTCATGTGATATGCTCTGCACAATGCCTGACACATAGTAATGCCTGCCCAATAAACAGTAGCCATTTTTATTCTCAGAATGATTAGCATGCATAAATGAGGTACTCAGCTATAGACAAAAAGAAAATCAGCCTCTCTAGATCCCAGCAGATCCCTGTCCTTGGAAGCAAACCACAGCAACAGATCAAGGACTTTCACTGGTGGACACAGCCTCAGGTGCTTTTGAAGCTGACGCACAAATCCTGTAACTCCAGCCAGATTCCAAAGGTAGGGCTGAAAACAGGCCAGTTGCTGTAGGGAGGCTGGAGCTCCCATTCTCCCAAAAACAAGAAGGTTCCTGAGGCCTGAGTCCTTCCTCAAATCCACTGATCACATCCAACACATTCTGCTGGAGGGAGCAAGCGTGTGGGGTTGTTCAGAAGCTGGAGGGCAAAGTCAGCTGATGGGGGCCCTCCGTGCAGGTGTTGGGGAGCCAATGATGCTTCGGGGTTCTTAGCGGGTGGAGAAACACAGGTCTTTGCAGACACGCTCACTGCACTGCCCCGGAGACCACCTCCTGCTTTTCAGCCCTAATTGGCATTGTTTTCCCATCTCCTCAGAAACAACTGCAGGAGATGACATTACATAGAGGTCTTTGGAGTAAAACAATCTGGGTTTGCATGCTGACTCTCTGGACTCAACCAGCCACCTCCTTGGGCTAGCTGGTTAACCCAAGGAGCTACCCACTCCTGTTGTTACACAAATGAGATAACCTTGTAATACCTCATATGTAAAACATCTCACAAGCAAAGTGCTTAGCACAGTACCTGGTACAAGGTAACTACTCATAATCCTGGCTCTTATTAGCAACTCATTTTGCAAATGAGGACCCTAATAGGATTTACTCAACGTCAAATTTGCTCAAGGTTAAGCAATTTGCTTACGCAATTTGCTCAAGGTCAGATGGGTACTCTGACCTTGCCATCTAACCATGGGATTTTTCTCTATCACACTATCCTCAACTGACCTATCTCTCAAACAAACCTCAAAAGTCCTCTAAGGATGAATGTTGATCTGCCCAGAGGCTTGCTAACCTAACTCAGGGGCCTAACAGATAAATCTTTTCAGAACAGGGAAAGTTGGCCTTGAGCCAACTTTGGACAATAGTCATTGAGGGTGAACTTGGGGTTGGGGGTTGGTGTCTATATCAATAGCAATTAGTACATAGTATGAACTGAACAGACAAAACAGTGATCAGGTGACAAGCATCAATATTTATACAGTCTGGGTAGTACAGGGTGGCCATCTGTGCCAGCTTGAACACTGAGAAGTCCCACATCCTGGACAACACTCAGTGCTGGGCAAGACAGGATAGCTGGTCACCCTGGTGGTAGCATAGCTGAGTGAAGGAATAAGAAGCTGTGCCATTTCTGTCTGAGTTCTCCATTTCTGAGAGGCAATCACATACAGTGGTTAGGGGCAAGAGCGCTGGAGTGGGCCCACCTGGTTTACATCCTACCTCCAATGCTGACCAGCTATAGGACCTGGGAGAAGATTACCCAGCCTCTGCATGCCTGTTTCCTCACCTGTAAAAATGGAATGAATAGATCCTTCAACCTCTAGGTAGAGATTCTCAACCCCAACACTAGGTGACATGTTGCACCTGGTCATTCTCTGCTGGGGGGCTGTCCTGTCCTGCACATTGTAGGATATTTTGCAGCATCCATGAGCTCTGTTCGCTAGATGCCAGTAGCACACCGCACCCCCCACCAAGTTGCAGCAATCAAAAATGTCTTCAGACATTGCCAAATGTCTCCTGGCGTTGGGGGGTGCCAAACGGTCCCTCGTTGACAAGCACTGGTCTAGGCAGTATTATGAGGATAAGAGAAGTGATGCGTGCATCAGACTCTCTGGAGAGTCTGTTTCCACAGAAACAGACAGACTGAAGCCTCAGGGATAAAGAAGGAAGGTAGCAAGCCAAGAAATGAGCAAGCAGGACTTTGGATGGGCCAGAGGCTGCACAGCCAAGCAGCTGTGGGGTGGGACCGACCCTGCAAACAGAGTCCAGCCGGGCCAGCATCCCTCTCACATGAGCCTGGGCTTTAATTTCACCCTGGTGCACAAAGGTGAGTGAAGTACTCCTCAGCTGCTGGCCCAACACCATCAGAAAGAATAAAATCCTCTCTTGTTGGATATATTCCTCTCCTCTTGCATATGTACATATTCTTGTGAAATTTTTCATTTGTTCATCAGATATTGAATGCTTACTGTGTGCAAGGTTTACAGTAGTGAAAAAAATAGACAGATGTCCCTGCCCTCAGGGAGTCTGAAACATATTGTGGTTGTGTGTAATTTTTTAACCAGTAAAAATTGTGTCATGCTGTAGAACTGATCCTGTTCCTATCATTTCCCCCTCAGTACTCTGTTTTCAATCGGTCCATATTGCTATGCATATGTCTAATCTTTTAACTGTTACACAACCATATTCCACAATGTGCAACCACCATGTTTTAATAATCTACTCCCCCTCTAGTGGGCACCTCACTTGCTTCCAATTGCCCACTACCAAAAACATCCTTAGGTGTTCAAGGGGTTCTTGGGTGTACACCCCATCCTTTCTCTGGGTATATAAATGCAGGAGCAGAATTGTTATCTTGGGTCAGTGCCACTCAGACTTCAGTGTGCCCAGGGATCCTGTTAAAAGGCAGACTCCAAAGTCTAGAGTGAGACAGGAAAATTCATAGTCCTAACGAGCTCCCAGGCGATGCTGACACTGATGGACCAGGAGCATAGACGGCATGTACACTTCATTTGCTTTAAGTGCCAGATCTCTCTCCAGGATGGCTGCACTCCACGCCTTTAAAAGGAGCCATACCCCACTGAACTCACCAGCATGATGTAGACTTGTGGGGCTCTGTCAACAGCTGCTATTAACCAAAAGCATTACATCCCGTATCAGTGAATACACTTGACCATTTTGCCTTAAGCTACCCTTGACTTCTAAGTATCTCACAACATCAGAGCCCCTAAATTCTGGAGTGGAGCAGCCTAAGAGCTTCAGAGCTTCAAAGATGTGCAGAAAATGGCAGAAATTTTTGGAGAGCCAGGTTTAGAAATCCCTGTCTCCTGGCATCTTGTTCCTCTACAGAACACTCTTCGAGAGATCAGAAATCTGTCCATAATTTACAGGACTTAGTTCACTTTACAGAATTTTCTCCATTTCCCCTGCCCAGCACCGCCCTCCGCATCTCACACACACCTCCACCCCATCCTGCTTTTTAATTCTTGCTAGAACCATCCATTCTGCAACCAAGTGTTGACTTCAAATGATATATGAGACAATTGACATTTCAAATATTCCAGGCCAGATTCTGATCACAGCCCAGCCTGAAACATCTCCACTTCTCTTTCCTTACTCCTTCTGGGCAATAACTGCCCCCCACCAGCCCACCCCCTCTGCCCTCCACACCCCATCCCAACATTAATTTTCCCTGATTCATTTTTCATGCCTTTGAATTCTGCCTTTTCAAAGCAGAATGTGTTTCTGTAGCTGTTCCTCATACCTCCCTTTCCCTCATGAATATTTCAAATGCAATAGTGATATGATCGCTCAACCTTAGAGGCACACCAACTTTATCTTATTTATCTTACTGAGCTGCTTCCGAGCCTGGGATTAAACATCCTTTGAGAGTTTGTTTGGGTTGTTTCCCCCAAGGCTGTTGTTGCTCTGTGTGTACATCATAAAAAGCCGCAGCCTCCCCTCCTCCCCCTCAGCCGGCAGGGCCCCTGGCCCCAGACACCCCCTTGCTGGTGTCAATCCTCCTCCTTGTGCTGTTAAAGCCGATTGGCTGGCCTCCTAATGGGTCCCTGCCATGGCATAAGTCTCCCCTAATTTCCAGCCCAATGGTCCCTGGAAGCACAAAACTAACTGACCACATGACCTAGGGTAGGTCATTTTTGCCACTCTGGGGCCAAGCTTCCCAGTCTACAAACCAGAGGGTTGGATATATGACCCTAAAGGCTTTTCAGCTCTCTATCTCCATGCGATGCAGCACGAGATGCAGAATCAGGCAGTGCCTGCTTCAAATCCAAGCTCTAAACTTGCTGGTGACCCTTAACGAACTGTGTCTCCCACTAAATTGGCAGTGTGACCCTTAACTGTGTCGACCACTAACTAGTCATATGACCCTTCACTGTCTGTTACTGACTAGTGGTATGACTCTTAACTAACTGTGTCTACCTCTAACCAGCTGTGTGACCCTTATGTAAGTTACAGAAGATCTTGGAGCTTCAGTTCCTCCCCTGTAAACATGGTTACAACATTTACCTCAAAGTGTCATGGTCCTATTTGGTTTGCAGGGGGCGGAGGAGGTTCCAGGGACATGGGACTTTCAGTACCAAACAGGGAAGATCCTGGGCAAGCCAAGCCTTGTTGGGCACCCTAAGTTGTAGTGAGAATTAGAAGTGAATTAGAGGACATGTAGAGAACCTAGTACATTGATAGAAATTAGTATATAGCACTAATTGTTGGCAACTGTTATGTCTGTGGCTGTAGAGGAATTATTTTCACCTCTGATTTTTTCATGAATTTTTGAATTTCTTTTTATCAGAACAATACAAGTACATGATAGAAAAAACTCGAAATAAAAAGCAAAGTGCTCTGGCTTCAGCCTTCCTCCTAATCTAATCTGTCTCCACAAAGGCAAACATCTGCATCCCTTTTCAGCTCATGATCTCCCCAGACTGACCCTGCCACACTCATCCTCCATCTGCTCCTCTGTCACTGGTACCTGGGGCCTTAAGGATCAGCTTCTCATGACAGGGTGACATCCCCTATGTAACAATTCTATGGCAGGGGGGGTTCCGGGAAGATGGCGGCATGAGCAGGGAGGGGGAAATCTCCTCCCCAAACCATATATATTTATGAAAATACAACAAATACAACTATTCCTAAAAGAGAGACCAGAATATACAGGACAGCACCCAGCCTGCATCTACACGTGAGAGGTCGCGGCACCCCGCGAGACAGGTAAGATACAGAGCTGCGTCACAGCGAGACCCGAGCACTCCGCCACCCCAGCACACCAGCGGGAGGAGAGGATTCAGAGCCGGGAGGGAGTGGAAATACAGGTCTGCGAAATAACCATCCCTGGTGATATGACACACATTGCGCAGTTTGTCGGACATTGGAGAGACAGAGGGTGCAGGAACTGAGCCAGGGAACACACTGGGTCCTTGCAGCTGGCTCCCGGGACAAAAGAAAAGCGTGCGCTTCTTTTAGCGGCCTTAAAGAGATAGGGGCCCAATGGAGGAGCAGGATCATCCCAGCACACTCAGCCCAGCAGGCTGGGAATCCTGAGGACTTTCGGACCCCTTGGATGGTGACTGGGAAAAAGTAGCCATAGAGTTTGGGTTGTTTCCCCCACAGAGATCAGCAGGCTCCCATTCGTTCCCATCCTGGCCAGAGCTACACAGGGCCCTGCGGAGCGGGGTGGCCGTGGAATAGTGGAGGAACAGCGCCACCTCCACCTACAGCATCCTCTCAGAATCTACTCCAGGCAGACGTCTTTTTTGTTTGTTTGTTTTTTGGGGATTTTTTTCGTGGTATTTTCTTTTTTCCCTTTTCTTTTCTTCCCCTTTTCTTTCTCTTCTTTCTTTTTTTTTTTAAGTCTTAAAGAGCCCAGCTAACATACGTGGCACCTACCAGCGACCACTTCCATCGCCATGAAAAGACAGAGGAATATGGTACAAACAAAGCTTATCCAGACCCAGAGACCAGAGAGGGAGTCTGAAGGGATGGAAATGCACAATAATCCTGAAAAAGAATTCAGAATAAAAGTCATAACCATACTGATGGATCTACAGAGAAATATGGAAGAACTGAGGGAGCAAGTGAGGGATGTAAGGAAAGACAATGCAGAAATGAGACAAGCGATCAACGGGCTTAGCAGCAGACTGGACGAGATGCAAGAGCCTGTTAATGGAATAGAAATCAGAGAACAGGAATACACAGAAGCTGAGGCAGAGAGAGATAAAAGGATCTCTAGGAATGAAAGAATATTAGGAGAATTGTGTGACCAATCCAAACAGAACAATATTCGCATTACAGGAGTACCAGAGGAAGAAGAGAGAGAAAAAGGGATAGAAACTGTCTTTGAAGAAATAATTGCTGAAAACTTCACCATATTGGGGAAGGAAATAGTCTCGCAGTCCACGGAAGCCCACAGATCTCCGAAAACAAGGGACCCAAGGAAAACAACACCAAGACACATAATAATTAAAATGGCAGAGATCAAAGATAAGGACAGAGTATTAAAGGCAGCTAGAGAGAGAAAAAAGATCGCCTACAAAGGAAAACCCATTAGACTATCATCAGACTTCGCAACAGAAACCTTGCAGGCCAGAAGAGAATAGCATGATATATTTAACATAATGAAACAGAAGGGCCTCGAACCAAGAATATTGTATCCAGCACCATTGTCATTTAAATTTGAGGGAGGGATTAAACAATTTCCAGACAAGCAAAAGCTGAGAGGGTTTGCCTCCCATAAACCACTTCTACAGGGTATCTTAAACGGACTGCTCTAGAGGGAAGCACTCTTAAGGCTAAAAAGATGTCACCAGAGAAAATAAAATAGCAAAGAAAGCAATCCATCCAAATACTAACTAAAGGCAAAGAATAAAACACCTAGTATACAAAGAATGGAGGAGGAAGAATAAGAAGGGAGAGAAATAAAGAAATATCAGACAGTGTTTACAATAACTTAACAAAAAAGTTAAGTTAGATTGTTAGATAGTAAAGAAATAACCCTTGAACCTTTGGTAACCATGAATCTAAAGCCAGCAATGGCAAGAACTACTATCGATAATCACCCTAAATGTAAATAGACTGAATGTACCAATCAAAAGACACGGAGTAACAGAATGGATAAAAAAGCAAGACCCATCTATATGCTGCTTACAAGAGACTCACCTCAAACCCTAAGATATACACAGACTAAAAGTGAAGGGATGGAAAAAGATATTTCATGTAAACAACAAGGAGAAAAAAGCAGGTGTTGCAGTACTTTTATCAGGCAAAATAGACTTCAAAACGAAGAAAGTAGCAAGAGATAAAGAAGGACATTACATAATGATAAAGGGGTCAGTCCAACAAGAGGATATAACCATTATAAACATATATGCACCCAACACAGGAGTGCCGGGATATGTGAAACAAATACTAACAGAATTAAAGGAGGAAATAGAAAGCAATGCAGTCATTTTAGGAGACTTCAACACACCACTCACACCAAAGCACAGATAAACCAGACAGAAAATAAGCAAAGACACAGAGGCACTGAACAACACACTAGAACAGATGGAACTAACAGACATCTACAGAACTCTACACCCAAAAGCAACAGGATACACATTCTTCTCAAGTTCACATGGAACATTTTCCAGAATAGACCACATACTAGGTCACAAAAAGAACCTCAGTAATTTCAAAAATATTGAAATTCTACCAACCAACTTCTCAGATCACAAAGGTATAAAACTAGAGATAAATTTTAGAAAGAAAACAAAAAGGCTCAAAAATACATGGAGACTTAACAACATTCTCCTAATTAATCAATGGGTTAATGACCAAATGAAAACAGAAATCAAAGAATATATGGAGACTAATGACAACAACAACACAAAGCTACAATTTCTGTGAGAAGCAGCAAAAGCAGTTCTAAGAGAAAAGTATATTGCAATCCAGGCCTATTTAAAGAAGGAAGAACATTCCCAAATGAATAGTCTAAAGACACAATTACTGAAATTGGAAAAAGAAGAACAAATGAGGCCCAAAGTCACCAGAAGGAGGGACATAATAAAGATTAGAGAAGAAATAAATAAAATTGAGAAGAATAAAACAATAGAAAAAAATCAATGAAACCAAGAGCTGGTTCTTTGAAAAAATAAACAAAATAGATAAACCCCTAGCCAGACTCATTAAGAGAAAAAGAGAATCTGCACACATAAACACAATCAGAAATGAGAAAGGAAAAATCACGGCAGACCCCACAGAAATACAAAGAATCATAAGAGAATATTATGAGAATCTATATGCTAACAAGCTGGAAAACATTGAAGAAATGGACAACTTCTTAGAAAAATACAACCTTCCAAGACAGACCAAGCAAGAAACAGAAAAACTAAACAGACCAATCACCAGCGATGAAATCGAATTGGTAATCAAAAAACTACCCAAGAACAAAACCCCCAGGCCTGATGGATTCACCTCTGAATTCTACCAGACATATAGAGAAGAAATAACACCGATTCTCCTTAAAGTTTTCCAAAAAATAGAAGAGGAGGGAATGCTTCCAAACTCATTCTATGAAGCCAGCATCACTCTAATACCAAAATCTGGCAAAGACCTCACCAAGAAAGAAAATTACAGACCAATATCCCTGATGAACATAGATGCAAAAATACTCAACAAAATATTAGCAAACCGAATTCAAAAATGCATCAAGAGGATCATACACCATGATCAAGTGGGATTCATCCCAGGGATGCAAGGATGGTACAACATTCGAAAATCCATCAACATCATCCACCACATCAACAAAAACAAGAACAAAAACCACATGATCATCTCCATAGATGCTGAAAAAGCATTTGACAAAATTCAGCATCCATTCCTGATTAAAACTCTCAACAAAATGGGTATAGACGGCAACTACCTCAACATCATAAAGGCTATCTATATATGACAAACCCACAGCTAACATCATACTTAACGGCGAGACGCCGAAAGCTTTTCATCTAAGTTCGGGAACAAGACAGGGATGCCCACTCTCTCCACTGTTATTCAGCATAGTACTGGAGGTCCTAGCCACAACAATCAGACAAAACAAAGACATACAAGGCATCCAGATTGGTAAAGAAGAAGTCAAATTGTCACTATTTGCAGATGACATGATACTGTACATAAAAAACCCTAAAGATTCCATTCCAAAACTACTAGAACTAATATCTGAATTCAGCAAGGTTGCAGGATACAAAATTAACACACAGAAATCTGTTGCTTTCCTATACACTAATGATGAACTAACAGAAAGAGAAATCAGAAAAACAATTCCATTCACAATTGCATCAAAAAGAATAAAATACCTAGGAATAAACCTAACGAAGGAAGTGAAAGACCTGTACTCTAAAAACTACAAGACACTCCTAAGAGAAATTAAAGAGGACACTAACAAATGGAAATGCATCCCATGCTCTTGGCTAGGATGAATAAATATTGTCAACATGGCTATACTACCTATAGCAATCTACAGATTGAACACAATCCCTATCAAACTACCAACAGCTTTCTTCAATGAACTGGAACAAAGAATTCTAAAATTCATATGGAACCACAAAAGACCCCGAATAGCCAAAGCAATCCTGAGAAGGAGGAATAAAACAGGGGGAATTACACTCCCTGACTTCAAGCTCTACTACAAAGCCACAGTAATCAAGACAATTTGGTATTGGCACAAAAACAGACCCACAGACCAGTGGAACAGAATAGAAAATCCAAACATTAACCCAAACATATACAGTCAATTAATATTTGATAAAGGAGCCTTGTATATACAATGGGGAGATGACAGCCTCTTCAGCAGCTGGTGTTGGAAAAACTGGACAGCTACATGTAAGAGAATGAAACTGGACTACTGTCTAGCCCCATACACAAAGGTAAACTCAAGGTGGATCAAAGACCTGAATGTAAGTCATGAAACCATAAAACTCTTAGAAAATAACATAGGCAAAAATCTCTTGGACATAAACATGAGCGACTTCTTCATGAACATATCTCCCCGGGCAAGGGAAACAAAAGCAAATATGAACAAGTGGGACTATATCAAGCTGAAAAGCTTCTGTACAGCAAAGGACACCATCAGTAGAACAAAAAGACATCCTACAGTATGGGAGAATATATTCATAAAAAACGTATCTGATAAAGGGTTGACATCCAAAATATATAAAGAATTCACGCACCTTAACAAACAAAAAGCAAATAATCCAATTAAGAAATGGGCAGAGGACATGAATAGACACTTCTGTAAAGAAGAAATTCATATGGCCAACAGGCACATGGAAAGATGCTCCACATCGCTAATCATCAGAGAAATGCAGATTAAAACCACAATGAGATACCACCTCACACCAAGTGAGGATGGCCAACATCCAAAACACAAACAACAAGAAATGTTGGCGAGGATGTGGAGAAAAGGGAACCTTCCTACACTGCTGGTGGGAATGCAAATTAGTTCAACCATTGTGGAAAGCAGTATGGAGGTTCCTCAAAAAACTCAAAATAGAAATACCATTTGACCCAGGAATCCCACTCCTAGGAATTTACCCTAAGAATGCAGCAGCCCAATTTGAAAAGGACAGATGCACCCCTATGTTTATTGCAGCACTATTTACATTAGCCAAGAAATGGAAGCAACCTAAGTGTCCATCAGTAGATGAATGGATAAAGAAGATGTGGTACATATACACAATGGAATATTATTCAGCCATAAGAAGAAAACAAATCCTACCATTTGCAACAACATGGATGGAGCTAGAGGGTATTATGCTCAGTGAAATAAGCCAAGCCGAAAAAGACAAGTATCAAATGATTTCACTCATATGTGGAGTATAAGAACAAAGAAAAAATACTGAAGGAACAAAACAGCAGCAGACTCACAGAACCCAAGAACGGACTAATAGTTACCAAAGGGAAAGGGACTGGGGAAAATGGGCAGGAAGGGAGGGATAAGAGGGAAAAAGGGGCATTACGATTAGCAGATGTAATGTTGGGGGGCCACGGGGAGGGCTGTACAACTCAGAGAAGGCAAGTAGTGATTCTATAGCATCTCACTACGCTGATAGACAGTGACTGTAATGGGGTTGGTGGGGGGGACCTGATGAAGGGGTAGTTTAATAACCATAATATTGCACATGTAATTGTAGATTAATGATACCAATGTAAATTATATCAACAACAAAAAAAGAAAAAGACAAGTATCAAATGATTTCACTCATATGTGGAGTATAAGAACAAAGAAAAAAAGTGAAGGCACAAAACAGCAGCAGACTCACAGAACCCAAGAACAGACTAATAGTTACCAAAGGGAAAGGGACTGGGGAAGATGGGTGGGAAGGGAGGGATAAGAGGAAAAAAGGGGCAATACGATTAGCAGACGTAATGTTGGGGGGGGCACGGCAAGGGCTGTACAACTCAGAGAAGACAAGTAGTGATTCTATAGCATCTCAGTATGCTGATGGACAGTGACTGTAATGGGGTTGGTGGGGGGACCTGATGAGAGGGGTCGTTTAATAACCATAATATTGCACGTGTAATTGTAGATTAAGGATACCAAAATAAATTATGAAAATAAATAAATAAATAAAAAGACTTAGCTTCCAAAAAAAAAAAACAATTCTATGGCAGTGGCACCAAGGGCCAAAATAAGTAGTAGAAGTAGGCCCTGGAGACCCTCTGCTGAGCCATGCATTAACTCTAGATGCTGGAACATGGAGAGGTGGGAGCCACTGGTGGCAGAAAGAAAAGCAGCTATTCACCGTGGTACAGAAATATTTCAATACTGGTGAATGTCAGCAAGCATCAGCTCCGCTTGTGAGGGGCTCACCAACCTCACAGGTGAGGACGTTCCAAGCAGAGAGACTGGGATTCACGTCAGATATCTGGACCTCTGGGCAGAGCTACAGCCAAGGCACCTTGGACACCTGTGTTGCATCTGGTCTCCCTGGCAACACTGTCTCCAAGAGATTACAGTCAGCTGGTCCAGGCCAAGGCAGGTCCGTTGAGAGTGGGAGAATATGAACTCCATGAGGTAGATGTAATCAGCTTCAGGGAACCGTCACCTCCTGGAGAAGCCTGGATGGCAGAAGTCCCCAAGTCGTGCCCTTGCCAGGAAGAAGGGCTGCTAACTGCCCTGCCTGGTGTGGACCATCAGTTTTCTTTATCTCCACCTGACAAGACAGCAGGCTGGCCCATGCTCCTGTCTGCTGGCGTGGCTTGTCAAACACTGGTGAAGCTGTCACCCACAGGATCCAGTCCTGGGACTGAGACAAGAACAGTCCTAGAGAGGAGCAGTCCCCCCAAGTGAGTCTTGAGGGGCCAAAGAGAAGAGGAGACAGTCCATATCCCTATGGCACTATCCCAACCACATCAGAACTCCATCCCCAAGAAGCCTGGGTTTCTGCAGAAAGATCTGTAGGTTGAGAGGCCAGAGAAACTGAATACTAGCCTTAAATCTGCTTCTTATATCTGAGGCTCTGTCAGTTAAGGTTCTTTGGTTGCAAGCAACAGAAGTAAAATCAAACAAAAATATGAAAGGGGAAACTCACATCATCAAAGAAAGAATAGAGTACCCAGACCTCAGGAGGTTCCAGGGACCTGGACCATCTCTCTACAGCGGTGGTTCTGAACCCTCACTGCAGGTAAGAGTCAACTGCAGAGCCTTTAAAAACCACTGGTACCAGGACGTCACCTACAGAAATTGGGATTATACTAGTCTGGGTGGGGCTATCTGCCTCACTTCAAAGATGCCCCAGTGAATCTAAAGTGAAGCTACAAATGACAACCACCGTTCTGCAGATGCCATGCCAAATGTGGTCCACAAACTATCAGTTGGCATCATTGTCATCAGGAAGCTTGTTAGAAATGCAGACTCTCAAAAAACCGTCTACCCTCTGAATCAGAACCTGCTTTTTAACAGGATCTGCAGACTAAGTCTTGAGCAGATTAAAAGGTGAGAAGTAGGGGACTAGAGTGTCATGGAATGACATCCCTGAGAGGCTCTTTTTAAGAGCAAAATACCCAGGAGACAAGCATTTGGTTGATTGCCCTTTGGTTGCACCACGACAGAGGGTGGGAAACTACACAACAATGCTTGGAGCCCCACCAGACCCACAGGTGGGAGGATGGCTGTCCTTAAAAGGAGTGTGATGCAGAGCAAAGCCAGACAGGTCCAGCAGCAACCTTGGACAAGTTCAGAGATGGTGACGCCCACTACCACTTATTAAGTGCTTTCTGTATGCCAAGCCCTGTGCCAAGGACTCAGATTAGCTCACGTTATCCTCCCTATAATGTATGAGACAAGTATTACTACTACTACCATTTTATAGAGGAGGAAAGTAAGGTTTAGAGCAGATCTCAAACTTTGACGTATATCAGCATCACCCAGAGGGTTTCTTAAGTCACAGATTTCTGGGCCCCACCCTCAGAGTTTCCGATTCAGTCTAAGATAAAGCCTGAGAGTTTGTATTTCAAATCCACTCCCACGGGATGCTGATGCTGTTAGTCTGGTCACACAGTTTGGGAGCCAGGATTAGCCCTGCAGGCCAGCAAAAAGCAGTAAAAACCAAGTGTGTGACTTCAAGGAGCATTATTGCCCCCCCAAAAAAATAATAGCAGACATTAGGCAAGCCCCCATCTTCACAGTGGCAAACCACCCACCTCAGTTTAGAGTGATGCTTTTCCCAGGAAACACATGAGAGAAGACTTTGGAGAGGGCAGACCTGCTTAGAAATAGAGTTAATGGGAATTCTTTGGAATTCAGAGTATCAGGAAAGTCATTTCCCTAGACGACACTCCTGGCAGGGAGTGTGACAACTTCCTTACTGGGGAGATGGGAAAAATATTAATACCACAGCCCTTTTTATTTGCAACGTAGCAATGCTTTTGCTCAAGTTAGATCTTTAGCGATCTACACAGTGCAGCTAATCATTGGGTATAGTAACCCTCAACTAGTCATCTCTGTCTTGCTAACAAAAAGAGCAAAGAATAACATTTGTAGAAGTCAGACTACCCAACTTCATCTGGGATCCACTCTTTACTGGCTGTGCTAATTAAGCAAATTACTTAATATTGTGGCATTTTTTATCCTTATCTGTATGTAAATGGGGAAATTATTATGATCAGTTATTGGAGAACTAAATGAGATAACACATGTAAAACTCTTAGTAAACTAGCTGGAATATTTTAGGCTCTTAATAAGCCTACTTAATTATTATTATTGGTAGAAGTGTTGGTGGTGTTAAAAAATAGTTGGCAATACCTGAACTAGCTGGATTCTCATCAACAACTGCAATCATGATTCTGAAATACGACCCTCCCATATTGCGAGTGGGAGTATAAACAGGCACAATTTTTCTAGAAAGCCATTTGGCAATATATACAAAGAGCCTTACAGATACTCATGTTGACCCAGAAAGTCTGCTACTAGAAATTTATTTTAGTAAGCAATCCAGTATGGGGACAATGATGTGTGCCCAAGGATGCTATCACATTCTTGCAAATGTAAAAAATTGTGTCTACCAATAGGAAAACATTTTTTTTAACTACACTATATTCATACAATAGAATCTTCTAAAGTTATTAAAGATAATGTAGATAATTTAAAAATCCTTAATCTAAAAACTTCATTAAGATAATTAAAATCAAACTTTTAATTGGGTATGATCTATGTTTTTAAAAATATACACGTAAAATTTCATATAAAATATATATGCAAAAATCTCCTATGAACTCAATTATGTATTATGTAAACATGCAGAAGACAAAAGGGAATAATCCAAAACTTATCTACTCTGGGTCTTGGGATGGGGTTTCTTATGGTTTTATGTATTTTTCCAGATTTTCCTCAATAATCATCTTTATAATCAGAAAGGTTGGGTAGAATCTGATACAAGAGATTTCAGCAAAACAGATAATTAGCCTAGAGAGACTATTTGGGGCAAGGTGTGCTACAAGTTACAGGAACCTCTTACAAATGTGCGTAACTACTAAAAGGGAGATGTGGTGTTGGAGAGAAGGGAGGTGAAGAAGATAAGTAAGAGTAGATATTACTTTCATTATTTCCATGTCTTCTTAAGAAAATGATTCGAAAGATAGTGGCAAGAGGGCAAAGGAGCAAGATCAGAGGGTTCTGGGACGCTCCTACTGGATGCGGCACACAACTGATCAGCAGAATTAAAGTCACATAATCTGTGGATTGGGCAAGGGAATGGAGAAACAGCTCATGGAAACCCACGGCCATCTTGAGCTTCAAATTGACAAAAAGTCAACTCAAAAAGGTATTAAGCAATTAACTCTAGGTGAGATCTGTCTTCAGGCTCAGTGGACTATCTGTTCTTCAACAGTGTGATCGGCTTGCTTTCTCCTCCTCTAGCTCTGCTTTCCTGTGGCTTCATTCTCAGGCAGGCTCTGCCCTCAAGGGGATGAAGATGACAGCCCCAGGCCCATCCTACCAGCTTTGCAACCCCAGCAAAAACAAAGCGCGTCTTTCCTGCTCATCTAACAGAAGTCCTGCTACTGACATTAGCCCAATGTAAATACCTCTGCCTAAACCAGCCACTATAAGTACGGGAACGACATCCTCTGATCCGCCCAAGCTGGGTGGGTGATAGCCCTTTGCCTTGAGTACCCACACAGACTGGGAATGAAGAAGGGAAGGTTGCCCAAAAGAAAATGTGGGATGCTGGTCTAAGAAAAAGGGGCATGGAGACTGAACAGACAAAATCAACAGAGAACCGCTACAGAGAGGTAGTTCCCCTCCAACCTCAGAATATGAAACAAGTACTCAAGTTATCCCCAGATATCAGAATGAAGGGCCCAACAGTACCCTCTAGCTAGGGACAAGGTTCTCAACTAGGAGGGAAGCCCTCCTCCCTCCAGGGGACATTTGGCAATGACCTGGGGGGAGGCGTGCTGCAGGCACCCAGAGGCAGAGGCCAGGGATGCTATTTAAAGACCCCACAGTGCACAGAACAGCCCCCACAGCACAGGACCATCTAACCCAAATGTCAGCAGTGCTCAGGTGGAGGAACCCTGAACTGGGGTGATCAATGAATTTATGGTGTCCAAACCAGCACACTTTTGAGACAGTCAAAATCAGGAAAGCATGTATATCAAGGACTGTCCCAGCAAATAAGGACATAGGGTCACCCCAACCCCAAACAAACTGCCCAAATTAGGGGTGAAACCATCACCACAGGAAGCTGAGACTCGGGGGCCACATTTAACCCTCTCACTTGGCAGTTAAAGGACCACAGACGTGCCACATCCACCACAAGGCTTATTTTTCACCCCTCCGGCCCCTCCCACTCCTGCTGCTGCTGACTCCCTGATGCCTACATGCAGGACGTCACTGAGCCCTACCAGGACGCATGCACCAGCCTAGCGGGATTCCTGCAGATGCCGCTTCAGGAACTTGTCTCTGGCATGGCCCATGCTGCAGTGAGAGAAGCAGCTGCCTTCTGCCTTGCTGGGCAGAAGGAATGCCACCCCAATTAAAGCTGCAGGAGCCTCCATCCCGCATAGGAGAAGGGGAGCTGGGAGCCCGGTGAGCTGCTCCCATCTTTCCCTTTTCATCTCAGAAGAGCCAATTTCAAACTTGCCTCAGGTCATAAAATAAATTAATTTGATTCTCTCAACCTTGCTCAGAGTGGACACATGTCCTCCACTGAAGAATCTGCTACTGGTAGATGCACAGCAAGGAAACCAACCCCCTAAAATGATTCTGGTTTCAAGATAGGCCAAAATCACCCGCCTGCAGCCTAAGGAGCAGCTGCATTTGAATTCTCTGGGCTGTCACTTTTGCCGACAAGTTCCAAAAATGGTTCTTGTAGCTAAGGGAGTCCCAAATCCAAGGAGATGTATCCAAAGACGCAGGCATGGGTAGGACTGGTCCCTGATGAACACCTGGACAGAATTCAGCTATGGCATCTGTCTTAATGTTAATGAGCATGATCACATTGAGCCCCAGTACATGCCAGGCATGGTCCTTGGGCCTCTTCCTGACTGTGGTGGACATTTCCATCTGTGGTAAACACATCTGTGGTAGACCCCCCCTGTACAATCCCCTCCTCCTGACTGTGGACAGAACCTGTGACTTTCTTCTAACCAAGAAAATACGGCAGAGGTGCTGGGTGTCAGTCCCCTGATTATGTTTCCTTATATAAGACTCCATCTTAGCAGAGTGGAAAGAGACTCCCTTGCTGGCCATGAACAGGAAGTAAGCTGCGATGATGTGAGAGGACCCCATGGCCAGGAGTGCAGGCAGCCTTTAGGAGCTCAAAGTTGGCAAGAAAACAAGGACTCAGTCCTACAACCACAAGAATTCTGCCAAGAGCCTAAGTGATCCTGGAATTAGATCTTTCCTTCTAGCCACCAATGAGGTGGCTGACACTTGGATTACACCCTGGGGAGACCCTGAGCAGGGGACCCAGCTATCTGCATCCATACTCCTGATACATAGAAACTGAGATAATAAATATGGGGACAGGTGTTACTTTAAGCCACTAAGTTTGTGGTCATCTTTACCCAGAAATAGAAAATTGATATGCTTTTCAGATGAGTAAACTGAGATTCAGAGATAACTAAGAAAGCTGCAGCCAGAATATGGGTAAACTGAGTTTGGGCCACCTAGCTCCACCCTGCCACCACATACTTTTAATACAGGAAAGAATAAAAGGAAAATAAGGCAGGCAGAGAAAGACAAGTATCAAATGATTTCACTCATCTGTGGAATATAAGAACAAAGGAAAAACTGAAGGAACAAAACAGCAGCAGACTCACAGAACCCAAGAATGGACTAACAGTTACTAAAGGGAAAGGGACTAGGGAGGATGGATGGAGAGGGAGGGATAAGGAGGGATAAGGAGGGAAAAGGGGCATTACGATTAGCACACGTAATGCAGCGGCAGGAGTCACGGGAAAGGCAGTATTTATAGAGAAGACAAGTAGTGATTCTATAGCATCTCACTACGCTGATGGACAGTGACTGTAGTGGGGTATGTGGGGGGGACTTGATAATAGGGGGTCTAGTAACCATAATGTTGTTCAAGTGATTGTACATTAACAATACCAAAATTTTAAAATTAAAAAAAAGAAAAGAATAAAAGGAATAAAAAGCAATCTACATCAGGTTAGTTGGAAAAAGATACAGCCCACAAGCCAAGAGGCTTACTGTTCTGGTCTCAACCCTGCCCAGTGTTCACTGAGCAAATCGCCATGCTGCTCCAAGGTTGTTTCTCATCTGCAAAATGGGTACAGAGCACAAAACGCATGGGAACTCTTGTTGCTATAATTATCATCATCATTATTATACTATATATACCTATCCTCCACTTCTCCAAACCAGCCTTCCTATTTGAGCTTCAGGTTCTGGGTCTCTCTTCTCATTCAGACCTACTCAGGTGAATCCTTGTGACAAGTATGTATTGAGTATCGACTGTGTGCTAGGCACTGCAAAGCCTAAGGAGATTCAGGAGAATCAGACACTCCCCCGAGGCTTAAAAACACACAGCCGAGGGCAGGGAAAGGGGAAACAAATATCTAAGCAGACACAACCGGCATGCCGGTTGAAGCCTCCCCTTTGGTACTAATAAGAGAGGGTCAAAGTGCATTCTGGGGCAGTCCAAAGCCCACCTCAGTGTTTGTCTGAATTGTCTGGACTTTACACCCTCATTTATTTATCTCCAGGATGGGCCCAGCTGCTCCATGGTGTCCTCAAGAACCCAAAGGCTTCCTGGCCTGCTCTGCCCTCTTCTGTATGTGCTGGGGTCTCCTCCCACCGTCAATAGCAGGGCAGCTGGGCTGTAAACTCCATGTCCCCTGCACATCCAAGGCAGAAAGGAAGGGTGGAACTCCTGGTACATGTCTCTTTCTCCCAGGGAGCCCTTTAAAGCTGCCAGACAGTTGCCCATCATTCATTAGCCAGGACAAGATCATGTGCCTGTTCCTAGACCAACCACTGGCACAGGGAAATGACCTTCACAAATCACCCCAGGAGCTGAGGATAAGCCCCACCTTCCCCAGGCACACAGTCACCTGATGCTTGAACAAACACAAGGCTGTGTCAGCCAGCACCAAGGTGTGACGGCTTCTGGATAAGTTCACTTAATGGTTCATCTTGACATGAACAAATGACCAGCTTTGCAATTTTAAAACACCCCTCTGCTACAGGGAGAAGACTGGAATAGACGGGACCAGAGTGAGCCAGAGACAAGCAAGGAGGCTATCCTACTAGTGGAGCCAGAGGTAAACAAGTGCAGAGCAGTGGTAGAGCAACTGCCTTGGGAATTTAGTCTCTAACCCTCACCCTAACCCCTGAGCACAGGCTCTCCACACAAAACCAAAATGCATCAAGGCTTCATGGTAGAAAGCCAGCAGGAGCTGACACAGCCAGTTTCTGTCTTTCTGGTATTGCCTGATCTGTCCTTCCTATGTCTCTCTCACCACATACTCATTTTCTATGCCATAAGTGCCCATGGGCCAGACATGCCTGTGCTACCATCAGTTTTCCATCCCTTCTAGGTTCAAGCATCCACCAGAGATAAACTCAGAGACTCTGAGTTCCAAACTCCTGGGAGGGAGACCCCATGGCCTGGCTTTGATCCCATGTTTGCTCCTTGGTACAGCCAGCCACGCCAGAGCCAAAAGAATCGTATCTACAGGGCTCGTAATCTTCCAGGGGTCTGGAAAGAACGAGCATCAAAAGAAGGAGGAATGGAGGTGGAGAAAAACTGATCAACTGAGCAAACAGTTGGTGGTCAAAACAGTACTCCTGGTAGAGTACACCAGAGGCTGCTATGTTTGGGAACACAAAGATAACTCCCCCTGGATTCTCAGGACCCTCTGAAAGGAATCTGAAAGCAGCTGAATTCTCATAGAAAAGGCAGAGTGGAATCAAAGAAATACTGTTCTGTGACATTTTGTTGAATTCTATATTGCATTTGGGGGAACATGGTTACATCCATTTATATGCTATCCCTCCCATTCCTCATCCCCCTGGACAAATGTTCCAGTGTGTAGAGTCCAACCTCAGCATTTCTGAAATGCAGTGTCAGGAATGCTGTCTTAGTCAGCTCGGGCTGCTGTAACAAAATACCACAGACAGGGAGGCTTAATCAGCAGACATTTATTTCTCACAGTTCCAGAGTCTGGGCGGCCTGAGATCAAGGTGCCAGCATGGCTGGGTTCTGGGTGAGAGCTCTCCTCTCAGCCTGTAGACAGCTGTCTTCTCACTGCAGAGAGAGATCACATCTTTCATGTATCTTCTTCTAACAGTGGTAACTTCATTCATGAGGACCCCCTCCTCATGACCTAACCACCTCCCAAAGACCTCATGTCCCAATACCACCAACTGGGGATTAAGCTTCAGCATGTTAATTTGGGGGGGACACAAACATTCAGTCTATAGCAGACAGTGAGGGAGTGGGAGGCATGATGAGATTCATCTGGGAAGGTCTGGCATTGAACTCTGTCTGCATGATGGATGAAGCCCCATCAGTCCTTGGGGCCCTGGTAACTGCTCACAAGGGCTCCCGCATCCATTTCCTCTCCCCAGCAGTGAGCCAGACCCAGCATTTCACAAACAACTGTCATCAGCAGCCAAAAGATACAAGAGGAGCTGGGGTGAAGGCTTAGAGAATGCAGGACGTGCCAAGCAATTCAACAAGCTCTTCTCCTCAGCTTACCCTGAATCCATTCCATTATCTCCCCAGCTGGTGGGACAGGTCATCCAAGACAGAGAGCTGATAAACTACTACCTGTGGCAAGGCTAAGAGGGATAGGACAAGAAGAAGTGATTGCCAAGGCATTCTCTACCCCTTTCCACACATGACAGAGTTATATTTAACTATGGGCTAGCATGTTACTATGGTGACATTCACTCATTTACTCCTCACACCAATTCTGTGCTACCCCCATTTTAAAGATGAGAAAACAGAGGCACAGAAATTTTAAGTCCTATGCCCAAGACCACTCAGGTGGTAAATGGCATATCTATCTGACTCTAAATCCCATGTGTTTTTACACCAAGCCAAGGTATCTTGGGAAGCACTGGGTGGAGAGCAGCAGGAAAATGGCAGATGTTTCCAGCAGATGTCTCAGAAATAGTTTGTTATAATTTCACTGTGAACGTCTCAGACTTAAGAATAAATGCAGTTGGTTGCATAATGACTTATTTTCCTGATGCAAATGAAATCCAAATCAAACTTGCCTAAGCAAAAAAAACAGATAGATAGATAGATAGATAGATAGATAGATAGATAGATAGATAGACAGATAGATATATGGTTTATTCACTTATACCCAGATGTAGATTCAGGCATAGCTGGATCCAGGAGTTCTGATGATGCTAACAGGGATCTGTTTTCTCTTCTTCTCTGAGCTCTTTTTCTCTTTGTTCTCAGACAGCTCTTCCCAAACACTAGCTCTTCCCAACAATTTTTAGCTTATATTCTACCAATTTAGCAATCCCAGTGGACAGAGTCCCAACAACAGTCTCAGGGACGACTGGCTCACTGGACACCAATTGTCCATCCCTGAATCAATCTCTGTGATTAGGATATTGACTGTCCAGAAGAGGATCACATGTCCACCCCTAAAAAGTGGGTGAGAAACAGTCCCTAACAAACCACATAGCCTAGAAATATGGGAAAGAGAGGGATGATGTTCAAAATGGTTAACAGCTAGCATGGCACAGAGCCCACTAGTCAGAGTAGATGCTGGCCATAAATATGGCCATACCTCTATATGCATAAGTATCAACCAGAGGAGTAGTGATTGTAAATTTTTCTTACTAGAAGAACAGCAGATGAATGGTGAACAGGCAGAAAGTGCAGACTTCTTCTACGGGGCTGCTTCGTATGCCCTTTTCCCATCCATGAGCACATGGCAAACTCCTACTCACCCTTCAAGACCCAGGTAAAGAATCCCAAACTCTGTAAGCTTTTACTTCCCTACCTCACCCTCCAAGTGGTTCATTCTCTCTGTGGGGCCACTTCTGGCCCTTATTGCTGCCTCTATAATATCACCTTTCACACACTCCCCTAAGTTTTGGGTTATAGTCTGAGTTCCTAGAGCTGGGCCTGTCTTGTTCATCACTGTACCTCAGCATCTAGCACGGGGTCCTTCACATGGAAAATGTTCAATATATTCATGATGAAGGAATGAGTGAATGAATATATAAGTTCCACCATGGAGCTACAAGGTAACAGGAAAAGGAGGAAAATTACAGAAAGAAAGCTTTCCAAGAAGAAAAAGGTAGAGCAAGTCAGACAAAACAAAAACAGCACCTAATATATAGACGCAGTAGACAATCAGGAGATTTAGTAGTTCTAAGGTAAAGAATGAGATCTTCCATTTCTAACAGGCTCCTGGGTGATGCTGATACAACCAGACCTTACTTAGATCCAACTTTGAGTGGCACATGTTTAGGGGGAAAAAACAAAAACAAAAAACAAAAAAACAGCATGCAATACAAAATTAAAGGCCAGAAAGATGAACAGTTCTCTCAATTTTGCATAGTAAATTATGAAGTTCACTTTTCCCAAATACCATATAGAAGGGGAAATATTTCTGCAAAAACATCAGGTTAATAACAAAAAAATTCATCTTCAATGGATGGGACTGGAGTTACCCCCTGGTATCAAACAGGAATATATAGGAAGGGTGGTTGGTATATATCCACCAGGGACCGTCAATATGTTCCTGTCATCCCCATAGGAAGAAGAGAAACCAAGGCTATGTCAGCAAAGACCCTGGAAACACAAAGGGCTTGGAAAGCCTGAGTATTCCCAATGCAAACTCTCACATGTCTTGGGACCTCATAAAAGGACACACTAGTCTTGTGTTGCCTAATTCCACAGGAAAGAAAGGACCTTAATATAAGCCCCATTGCCTTGCTCTCCTATGATTGACATTTTAGAGAATTCCTCTGCCACCTATGAATACTATTACAGTGTGGCCACACAGCAGACTGACAGGTAACCCCCCAGGATAAATGCTGAGAAAAGTTGGACTTCATATACATTTTAGACTTTTACGACATTGGCCCTTGATAAAGCATGTGGCCACCCTCATCACAGAAATCAGCATCTTCCCTGGGCCTAAAATTAGAAGCCCCAACTGCCAAGTAGGGGCACAGAGCTCACTTCCTGTTGATAACTCCTCTCTTCATCTGCAGTGGGAACATTTCACGTTCTCACCAGCTCTCCTGGAGGGAGGGCAACAGGCAGCAAGAGGGGCAAGCTAGCAGACGAAGGCACAAATGGCTAAAGAACAGTCCTAAAGACAGCGGAGCTAGCTGGTCACTGGAATACTCCCTCAAGCAGGTCTAGAGTGGAGAACTCAGACACCTACAAAGAAGAGTGTGAGTTGGCAGAATTAGAGACAAGATCTAGTGCCAGATTCTGCGTTTTTTCACTTAACAATGTATCTCTGTTATGTATCTTAGTTGTATATCAGAACATACAGTGGTGCCTCTTTCTTTTTCATGGCCATGTAGTATTCCAGGGTATGGATCTCTATAATCAGCTAATCAGTTCCCTAGTGGTAATCATTCAGGATGTTTGCTGTCATTTGCTACTACAATTTATGCTTGTATGTACATCTTGGTGCACATGTACGTGTCCACCTGTAGATAAATGTCTAGAAGAAATGCTGGGCAAAGAGGACATGTGTTTATATGTATTCTAATTTAAAAGGAAATTTTTCTTCTTTATTTTGGAGGAAGCATCAGCTTCTTCAAGGAGATGAGACTGCTGGAGCTTAGTGACCATTCACAGATGCTACAGCCACCCTGCTCTGCTACAGCTTCTTCTTCAGGACAGAGAACTGGAATGTCTGTCTGTTACATTTTGGGGGTTTGACTATAGCATTGAGATCCTGTGCTCAGAGATAAATAAACTACCACATATTTACAGTTACCCCTATCCACAAATTCTGATGTGTTTCTTTAATCCTAAACTGCTTTATCCTGAAGTTTTCTTCTTTATCCTAGATCTACACCAGGCCCGTTTGACTCAGCGCTGGCCCACCCAGTCTTGCCAAGTCAAGGTAAACTCAGACCCTCTGGTTTAAAACCCAGTCTCCTAGGTAAACACTCAATTCAGGATTTTCAAGTCAGCTTGGGTCTTAAACCTTAATCCATCCAAGGTTTCTCCTACCTTCCTTTTTTCTTTGGTCTTGGGTTTTGTGTTGGAAGCTATTCCACCCAGCTCTTCATGCAGGGCCATGGAGGCCCCAACTGCCGGGAGAGTTGGCAGCTAACAGATTACAGCTGAGTTATGGCCTCTGGCCAAAGGAAGCTACCTAATTCCAGCACTGGGGGTGCCATGGTCTGTTTGGGGGGATCTGCAGGTGAAACATCCCCAGGAGCTCATGTGCAGGCTTCCTGATGGGAGTCCACAACACTGTTAGTAGGATCTGTGTCCCTTTGATGCCCTCCAAGCACACTGTCTGCAGTTCCCCCAGCCTGAGTCACAAAGCACATACCTTAGTATTCTGGATAGGCAAGAAAGAAGTGGGTCTCTTTGGCAGTGTCCAGCACAGCTTGGAAAGCTGGGCACTCACTCACTGCTCTCTGCATCCCCTGTGGGAGAAATCACAGGCCAAGAAACTCTCTCTGGGCACTGAGCTGTGACACCTTGGGGGAAGGGTGGCATGGATAAAGTGAAATTGTTCCTTTTCCCTTCTTGGATTTTTTTTTTTTTTGCTCTTACGTTGTGCTGGAAGTTGCTCCCTGGAAACCTGGATTTCCACAAAGGCTGTCTTACCCATGGGTGATTGCCTAAATTGGTGCTCTTTGGAGAAAGATGGCAGAAAACTGTTATTTTGCCATGTTGATCTGCCCTATGCACTCTTTGCCTTGCTGTTTTAATCTGTATCCCCTCACTTGTAATAAACCATAGTCATGAGCATAATGGTTTTTCTGAGTTCTCTGACACCTGCTAGCAAATCAGGAAGCCTGAGGGTGGTCTTGGGGACCGCTGACAACAGTCACTATAGCCAAAGGCCAATCTTCTGTTTAACATTTTAACGAGGGAGAGATCATGGGTCCTGGGTGTGGGATGAGTAGAACCTTCCTTAGTCCTAGGTACTGTGCTAGGCGTTAGTGAGAGAGCTATGAACCAAAGGTCTTTGACTTCATGGCACTTACATACTAGTGAGGAAGATGAATAAAACACCCCAAATACACAAAACCAAAAAACTGGAGAACCACATATTGGCACCTTGAAGTGTTGGCAAGATTCTGCAAACATATGAAATACTTAATTGAGTTTACCCAATGTTGTCTGAGCCAGCCCTTGCTTGCCTCCCCAGCTCATCTCCCTCACCGCATTCTCCCTCACTTTCTACATCCTATTTCCTCTAACTTGAGACTATCCTTCTTACCCCACAACCTTTGCACATATTGTTAGGTCTGTATGAATGCTTTCCCTTACTTTATACCTAGATAATTCCTCATTGTCCTTCTAATCCTAGCTTAAATGTCATGACCTCAGGGAAGCCCACCTAATCCCCACCTCCCCAACCAATTGGATCCACGATTGTACACTCTTAGAGCATCCAGTATTCTTTCTTAATAACTTTATCCCAATAATAATATGTTATCTTTCATTTTGATTTCAGTCATCTGAGTGGTTGTGCATTTGGACGTGTTGATTATAAAAATGAATCATTTAAGCAGTGTTACAGGACCCACTGAGATGCAGAATCACATGTACAGTGTGCTATCATTTATATTTTTATATACATTCTTCTATATAAAGAAAGTATATAGGAAGCTTTCAGGAGAAGCCAGCAACATTTGATAAGCTAGAGGAAGGGGACCTAGTGGTGGTTAGGATGGGAAAGAAACTTCTTTTCACTCTATGTTTTTATACTGTGTAACTTTTTTGTCATATGCACACATTCCCTATTCAAAAAAGAATTTTTTTTTAACTGGAAGCAATGAAAAATCTTAAGGGCATGCAAACTAAATTAGCCTCTCCTATAGCTCCAACATGCATTTAGATTTGCAAGCATCCTGGCCTCCAAGATTGATTGGCTGTAAATTGAGTACCTCAGCGATTTCCTTTCACAGGGACAGATGTTGACATTGTTCTTGTCGTTTTTCACAGATGTTTGCCTTCTAGCATCTTTAAAATCGGGTTTCTCTGTCAATTTGGAAATCCCAAATTTCTCATATCAAATCAAGATGACAGGAAAATTCAAAACCATTATCACATTTTGAAAGAATTTGTAGGTGGCAACTGGCAATGGGATGGGAGAGACGTTTAAAGAGGAGGCGAGACACCTCTTGCTTAAGCCCTCTTTGTTGCCCAATGCCTCAGGTTACCTGGCTGAGCTGGCCAGAAGGAAAGTCTGAGTCAACATGTAAACATGGGCTTCAGAGTCTAATTTTGGCTGCACCCGTCTCTGGCTGTGATACTTTGAACCAGTCCATTAACATGACTGGCCTCTTTTTTCTCATCTGTAAAATGGAATAATACCACCTACCCTGCAGTGTGGCTTTGCAACAAATGGACAATGCTCAGCACCTACTGAGCATTCTGTAAATGGTTTCCACCCACCCCTTCCTCTTTGACCACTTCCCAAAGCAGCTTTCCTCTCCTTAAGGTACGCTTTTTGCTTTCTGCACTAGGGTCTTTCATGGGTCCCCAAGTTTACCACCTGTTGAGACCATAGATGGAAATGTCCCTTTGTAGAAAAAAAACAACCCCAATACCCTTCCTGTCTCCCCAGTTGTCCTTCATTTCTCAGTTTCCCTAGAACGAACCCCACAAGGCCTCTCTGACCCCCAGATAGCTGATATTTCCCTGTCCCTCTTCCAATACCATGTCTCTCAACCCTTATCATGTAGACTAACTTAACCCCTGTCTGCACTTTTCAGCTATCTCCACTCTCTTTGTTGCCCAGATTTTATATCAGAAAAGTCCAAGAACCAGCCAGGATGAGGGCTGGGCTCCTCTTAAAAGGTAGGGAGAGCTATGAACCCTCTCAAAATAAATCTTTCCCCCATGGAGAAAGAACATCTGTGACAGGCACTGAACTAGACCTTTGAGACACAATAGTTATTGTCATCTGCTAGAGGGTGATTAGGTAATTAATATTTGGACCAACGGTCAGCAGTCCACAGACTACAGGCCAGATCCAGATCCATGCCACCTATTTTTCTATGGCCTTCAAGCTAAGAATTACATTTTAAATGGTTGGAAAAAATCAGTAAGGGAAAATATTTCATGATATGAAAAAAACTACATGAAGTTCAAATTTCAGAGTCCATAAATAAAGTTTTACAGGATTAAAACCACACTCATTTGCTTACATGTGTTTATACCTGTTTTCATATTACAAGAGCAGAACTGAGGAGTTGCTACAGAGACTTCACTGCCCAAAGCCAAAAATATTTACAGCCTGGGTCTTTACAGTAGAAGTTCGTTAACTCCTGGTTTAGACGTTGAACAAGTACTTTCGAGCCCCTACAATGTGCCAGACATTAAAATTATAGAGCAGGAAGGCAATCAACAAGAAGTATTCCTTCTCAAAAAGTTTAAAAGCATGTTATTCAGAATCATGTAGACTTGGGATCCACCTCAGCTCTACTGACCTTGAGGGTGCTTCTCAACCTCAGTTTCCTTATCTATAAAACAACGTTGTGGGAAAAGAGCTTAAAGATGGCGGCATGAGAGGTGAGACAGAAACCTTCTCCCAAAACCACATATAATATGATAATATAGTAAATACAACTAATCCTGAAAGAGCAACAGGAAAGAAGCCTGAGCCAGACTGCCTACACCTGGGGAAAAGACCAGACCTCACGAAAAAGGATAAAGGACCAAAGCCATGATCTGGTGGGACACAAGCCCCTCCCCCACCCCAGCTTGCCAACGAGAGGAAGAAAAACAGAGTGGGGAGGGGATGGAGGCCTAGGACTGCTGAACACCCAGCCCTGGAGATCTGCTCTGGGAGCATGAACCTACATTACATGGTGCTCTGGAGATTAGTGGGGTTGGAAGCTAAGACAGGCAGAGTACTTGGAGAGACTGAGATTCTAGTCACTTGTGAAGAACAGGTACCCACAACTGGCTGCTCTGGGATAAAAGAGAGGTGGGCACTCTGAGAGACTTCCTAACAGTGAGAGGGCTGCTACAGGGGCAAAGACTGCACAGAGCTTGCTGCTCAGGAGAAAGGACAGGTGGACAAAACTGTCCTGGTACACTCAGCAAAGCAGGTTGGGAACTTTCAGGAGCTTCAGGTGCTTCATCTCCCAGCTGGCAACACAGCTCTGAGGCCCCCCACTGTGATATGCAGCCTGCCACTCCCTCCTACCTGTTGGCACCGGCTCGCAAACTGGCTGCCCCTGCCACTCTGCCAGACCAGCCCAGAGGGCGGCCCTGCCTATGGCAGCTACAAATGCATAGCATAGAGGCTCCTCCCTGCAAGTTCAGTCCACTGGCCCTGGCAGTGGAGGCAGGCACTGCAGCTGGAAAGCAGGAAAGAGGTCTTTCCTTCCAGCACCAGTGCTGCTTTACTGAAACCCACACCATCACTCCAGAGGCTGAGCAGCTCCAGATAGTAGGACTTCTGGGAACTAGAGGGCGCCACCTACAAATATGAAACATCAGAAGAACCTGGTTCAAAAAAAAATCCCACAAACACCAGAAAGTGAGCCAAGTGAAACTGAACTCACCAATCTTCCTGAAAGACATTTCAAAATAAAAGGCATAAACATGCTCACGGAGCTACAGAAAAATATTCAAGACCTCATGGAGGAATTAAAGAATGAGATACAAACTGTGAATAATACAGTATCAGAAATGAAACATACAATGGAGGAATTTAAAAGCAGATTAGATGAAGTAGAGTAGACAATAAATGAAACAGAAATTAGAGAACAAGAATACAAAGAAGCTGAGGCACAAAGAGGAAAAAGGATCTCTAGGAATGAAAGAATATTGAGAGAACTGTGGGACCAATCCAAATGGAACAATATTCACATTATGGGAGTAGCAGCAGAATAAGAACAGAGAGAAAGGGATAGAAAGTGTCTTTGAGGAGATAATTGCTGAAAACTTCCCCAACTGGGGAAGGAGACAGTCTTTCAGGCCATGGAGGTGCACAGATCTCCCAACACATGGGACCCAAGGAAGACAACACCAAGACATATAATAATGAAAATGGCAAAGATCAAGGACAGAGTATTAAAAGCAGCCAGATAAAGAAAAAATATCACCTACAAAGGAAAACCCATCAGGCTATCATCAGACTTCTCAACAGAAACCTTACAGGTCGGAAGGGAGTGGCATGATATACTTAATGCAATGAAACAGAAGGGCTTTGAACCAAGAATACTCTGCCCAGCAAGATTATCATTTAAATTTGAAGGAGGGATTAAACAATTTCCAGATAATCAAAAGTTGAAAGAATTTACCCCCCACAAACTGTCTCTACAGTGTATTTTGAAGGGACTGCTATAGATGGAAGTGTTCCTAAGGCTAAATATCTGTCACCAGAGAAAATAAAACCACAGTGAAGAAAGTAGACCAATTATTACTAAGCAAATGCAAAATTAAATCAACTACCCCCCAAGTCAGTCAAGGGATAAAGAGTATACAGAATATGATATCTAATATATAAAGAATGCAGGGGAAGTTCCTTGCATTGTTCACCTTGTGGGAGCTTGTTCACTGTATTGGAACTTGTTCGTTATGCTCCAAAAGATTGGAGACTGTTGAGAATTAAGCTTGGAGTTGATTAATGATAGTGTATTGAGTTCCCTATGCAGAATTCTATTGTTGTTAGCAACCATTTGATCAATAAATGTGAGAGGTGCTCTCTCAGCATCAAAAAAAAAAAAAAGGAGGAAAAAAAAAAGAATGCAGGGGAAGAAAAGGAGGGGGAAAAAAAAGAACCTTTAGATTGTGTTTGTAATAGCATACTAAGTGAGTTAAGTTAGACTGTTAGATAGTAAAGAAGTTACCCTTGAACCTTTGGTAACCATGAATCTAAAGCCTGCAATGGCAATCACTATATATCTATTGAATAATCATCCTAAATGTGGATTATCTGAATGCACCAATCAAAAGACATAGAGTCACTCAATGGATAAAAAAACAAGACCCGTCTGTATGCTGCCTACAAGAGACTCACTTCAAACCCAACGACATACACAGACTAACAATGAAGGGATAGAAACAGATGTTTCATGAACTAATTGGGAGAAAAAAACAGGAGTTGCAGTACTTGTATTAAACAAAATAACCTTCAAAACAAAGAATGTAACAAGAGACAAAGAAGGACATTACATAATGATAAAGGGGTCAGTCCAACAAGAGGATATAACCATTATAAACATCTA